>JAODKM010000002.1:23301435-23314841 GCA_026780845.1 Petrocephalus sullivani | reverse complement strand
AGAGAACAGGAAGAAAAACCAAAAAAAATAAAAAATAAAACACACAAATACCACCCCCCTGCAAGATAACCCCCCCCATATAATACCCCCCCCCCCCCACCAACCCAGAGAGTCCTGCCCCTCCTCCCCATTTGATATCGGAATGAACAGCCATACCCAATCTCAAAATATTCTTTTTGGTAGGCCTAAAGTGAAATCAGGAGTTGGATTTATACAGGACTCCCTTCCAGAGATATCACTGATGCTCCTCCAAGCTTCTCGGCTAGAGTGCGTCGGTCCTTGATGTCCTCCAGCCCATTAACTTGCCACTCATGCTTTATGCCTAAAAAGATATCAGCACAAAATATTTTAACTACACCTGCATTACACTACCAAACACGTGCATTGTGTTAAAGTAATAAGCCCAACTATTAGTGAATTTCCATATCTTAAGACTATATAATGTAACGTTTGAGCTCAAGGTGTGATGACTGACTAAGCAAAGGTCACATAAGCTGCCTACAATAATAGTGAAACCAAGTGCAGATGCAGGAAACTAATACAATGTCAGTTTTATACTAGTGACTTTTGGTACAGCAAATATACAACTGACCCAATCCATTTAATACAATTTCAACAGACATTTTGGAAATTTAATACAAGGACAGTCTTGGCTACTGGGAACTAACAGTTCAATCTGCATTTCCACTCGTTATCAAAACAAAACATGAGGGAATTAAAGCAATGCTTCACCAAGCAGCCAACCCTCCCTTTTGGGCTTCTAACCTGTGAATTTCTTCTTGATGGCATCCTTGGAGCTGGCGTAGATCATCTTGCTCTTCAGAGGAGCAGAGTCTGGGGCCCTAAAAAGAGAAAGCAGTTCAGTACAAAAGGCTCACGAATAAGACGCATTCAAGGCAATGCATTAACGCAGGTCAATAAAAGTCAAAGTCAATAAAAACAAAATCCTTTTTACCAGAAGATAAAGACAAGGTCTTCCTTCTTCGACTCCTTGGTCTCGTAGGTGGCATCATACAAGGCATAACGGCAGTCATCGGGAGGCAGCAACTTGACGAAGTGCAAGTAGGGGTCCTGAATGGTGTCTCCAACATCACCCACCAAGATCTCCCTGCCGCCCTCCAGGATGATGCTCTGATTATCACGACTGATGCAAAAAAGCACTGCCTTCTTTCTCTTCTTCTTCTCCTCCTCACCCACCTGAGCTTTACGCACCTTCATGTCATTGAAGACCGTAATCACTTCGTCTGTCACTGTCACTCCGGAGGCCTAGAGGGGCAAGGAAGGTGGTTAGCTAATCAACCAGTGACATGCAGATGCAGGCTCACTCCACTTAAGATACCAGCACAGTTCTGAATACATACAGAGCACAAATGAACAGTTTGAGGAAATCAAGACTGATATTTTGTCCAAATATGAACACCTGACGACAAAAAAAAAAAAAGTGACTTTGGGGGGAAAAAAATGAATATGAACAGGGAGCGGCCTAAATGCGACCTTTCAGGGCAAAGCATTCAAGGGCAATAGATAAAAGACAGGAAGCACAGCGGACTGCATAACGACTGGCCAATGTAGGACTTAAGATATGAGTCAACAAGCTATTTCATGGGTTTCGTTCAAGGGTGGCACTATCAAACCTAAGAACATGAGTTTACCTTTCAAGACTAAAGTTACACACACGCATGGCTGAGTGAGATGTAATCTAAAGTGGGAAGTAGTTTTAAACTAATGCAGAACTCAGCTAATCAAGCACCTACACAAATCTGTGTTCTAATGAATAGACTGCAAGAAAAGAATCACTTCCTCAAAACTAGGTGGGAAAGTATTAAAGGCTTGCAGGGGGCTGAAACACAAAGCATTCAACTTCCTGTGCATAAGCAGCATGTTTGCAAAAGACTTACTTTTAGCTTTAAACAATGACAACCAGACTGCAAATCCAAAATGCAATATGACAGCAGTGTTCTGCAATAAATCACTTCATGTAAGAAATAACCGAATAATGTCCTGCAACCTCATGAAGGATAAACAGATGGAAGATCATTGCTGGGATGTCTTATTTGGCATTGGAATTAAGTTTTACCAGAAGGGAATTACCAGCCAACTGTGCTCTTCAGCAACTGTAAAATCTTTACTTTCTAGGCAGCATTTTGAAACTCTGATCCATGCTTTTATTTCATCTCGTGAGTTACTACTGTAACTCACTTTATCTGGGAGTGAGTCAGGCGTTACTCCCGCGTCTGCAGTTGGTTCAGAATGCCACTGCACGACTTAACAGGAACTGGGCTCCTCCATCCTTATATGCCTTGTCGGTCTCTCAGGCCAGCTAGTAACCTGCTCCTGGAAGTATCGAGATCCAGGAGGATTCTCAGAGGGGACAGGGCTTTCTCTGTTGTTGCGCCCAAATTCTGGAATAACTTGCCCTCGCACATGAGAGGCCCCCTCACTGTCCACTTTTAAAACACACCTTAAAACGTATTTTTATACTTTGGCTTTTGGCCCAAGCAGGACTTTAACTTTTCTTTTAGTTGTTTTTTTAGTTGTCTTTTAGCTATCTGACCTTGGTCTGCTATATGGTCTTACCTAAATGTTTGTATTTTATGTCTTACTTGCTTTTATTGTTCCAGTGTACAGCACTTTGTGTCAGCCACTGTTGTCTTAAAGTGCTTTTATAAATAAAGATGGTATGGTATCTCTGCAACTACACCAAGTGTTACACTACACTGGGGTTCAAATATCCATTGAAAATTCTTGTGTGGGCATAAGCACCATGACCTCTTGTATAAACTGTGCTAAAACTGTGTTGGTATTAGGGTTATAACTAATCAGCAATAAAAAGGGTTGACAAAGAATTCATCGATTTGGTGCATTTTTGCAGCTTGCTGCGTTAACTGGATATGATGAAATTACCACCTAGTGATGTTAACATTGGCATGTTAAGCCTAGTTCATACTTCACTTTTGTGCATGCCGTCAAGTCAGTAATCCAGCCGGACTCTGGTGTACATACTACACTTGTCTATAGGGGCAGATGGTCATGGTCAGGAAGTGTGTACAGCAATGACATTCCACCAGAGGGCAATTGTATTGCAATAAACAAATACTCATGATTAGTTGATCACATTAAATCAAAATAATATTTGCACCCCGAGCAGGCAAAAAGATGATTCTATGCCTGCCAGTGTGTGAGTGTAGACATTTCAAAGCCCCTCAAATCACTCCAATATACAAGTGTACTTCACTAAATTTGGCTTACTGATAATTAATAAAATGACCTGGTGGTTAAATAAGTGAAATAGTAAGTTAAGAAAAAGTTTGGTTCCTCAGGTCATCTGAGATGACATCTTGGTCCCGAAAATGTGAGCATTTTTTCCTGAATGAAAATTCATGTACAGGCCAGATAGGCTTCAACCGAGTAGAGGGCAGTCTTTCACACACTGGTATATAATGCTAGTTGAGTTTACCATTTCAGAGGGTGCCCCATTTTTGAGATAAACTAAAAGGAGTACAAAATCACATACCGTAAGTAATGTTGACATTGCAATTCATTGTGTGGAGCAACCTTAATTTAGGATTCTAGCAATGTGGATATATGCTGTATGGCTGAGAATGTTAGCAAGCATGCAAGTAGTTACACTTCATAAAATGTCAAGTAATACAAAAAGGCTCAATATAGTTTAAATTACTGAAAAAATGCACAATACAGTACAACAACTATATCCATTATTCAGTTTCCTTGTTTGGGGTGAACATCTTTAAAAAATAGTGACGCAAAAGGGCATCTACATATACACAAAAGCCACATTTAAGTTATAGGTGAGCTGTATAGGGTAAGAGTTACAAATGAATGTCAAAATGATTCAGAAGAAACATTTGGGTTACCTATTGTTCACGGCAAATATTTCAAAAAGTAAACCAAGACTGGAACTTATTTAGAAACTATTGACTAGATTTGTTTTTTTTTGCCACCAGCTAAAGCACATTGTAAATCAAAGATATTCATTTAATGCCAACTGATGATCTAAGTCAGGAATGCTGCAGGTCTGTCTACAGAACGCATGGGGGCACTATATGAATTCCTTGCATTATGGGCTGCCACTACAGACAACAGGCCTTTAGTGGTGCTGCCGTGTGGGTTCAAAGCAGCATGCAAATCTTAAATCACATTAAGCCAAGAGACTGAGGCCTCCTGATTTTCCCCGAGACAAAAGCAGATGAAGAAAAAGCCGAGTATAGCAACAAGGTACTACGTAACTACACACCACAACAGTAGAATATCAACCCACATTGCACTTACCGCATGTTTTCAGCATGAAAAGAGGACAGAGCTCATTTGGCAGATGGTTCTGCCTTAGCAGAGTTCCTCTACATTTGGATAATACACAACTAACAACCAAATTGGCAAAGGTTTGTTTTAAGGAGCACCTCAACATTACCTGTATACAAGCTGCCAAGCAAGGACTTAGGACAGCAGGAAATGGTTATAAATCACAAGACTTAAGTTTTGCATCTCTCTCAAAGTAAACTAGAGTCTGAACTAATTCAAAGTAATTAAAGAACTATACAATGAAGCAAGTCTACAAAAATTCACAGAATAATCTGCTCATCAAAAGTCTTGTCCTCTGTTCACTGGCTAGAGGAGTATGATAGCATTCTTCTGTAAAATAAAATCTCCAAACACCAATATCCGTAATGCAATTTAAAATAAATAGCCAAATGCTTCTATTCCTACCAAATGCGTTACCACGTACACCCGCCTGTCACTAAGAAATCTCTTGTCAGTTTGCGCATACTGCCTGAATTTCGGTTAAGGTTCGTTTGTCTTGACCAAGACTAACACCGATTTCAAGGAGAGTGAGTCACTTGCGACACTGCAACATAGGAAATGTACTCGGAAGTGGCTGCAAAGCTTCCTTCATGTAGCTTTTCGCATTCTCTGGCTGCACGCACGCACGCACACACACACACACACACACACACACACACACACAACCTGCCACTTTCCCCCCCTCAAGATTTTGGAAATCCACCCGATTAACATACACCAAACTGTACTGGAACGCGCCACCGTACTGCCCCAACAACCCAGACCACGGCGACTGATTTCCACTTTTGCCAGCGGCTAGACAGGCAAAAAAAAAAAAAAAAAGACATAACCGGAAACGAAGAGACAGAATTAAAAAAAGTACATGTACGGCGAGAAGAGGAGCCGATTCCGGCGGCGAGGCGGGTTGCAGCCCCGCAGGCGCACATGACTAGGCCCGCAGAAGCGCAACAGCCCGGAGGGACGAACAAAGTGCGCCGCGGAGCCCCAAAGAATCCCGCCTGAGCTCTGGCGGCGTGTGCTTGTGTAAACAGCCATTGTAACAGAGGGAGGGATTAGCATGGCCTCGGGGGGTTAAAGGGACTAACGTCTCAAAGTCGGGCAATTTAGTGCAGAGCAAATGGCTCAGAATTCGCAAACAAACAGTGATTCCGAACATCAGGGCGGCCGGGGCTCGGCTCGGGTACCGACACGGCCTGTCAAAGCTGCCTGCGCGGAACCAGGAAGTGGGTCTCCCCGGAATAAGCGAGGCGGGGTGCCGAGCGCCACCGTCCGGTACCGAGTGAGACCCAGCCGGGAGGAGGAGCAGGAAGCGGAGCATCCCGAGCTCCGGACCGGCGGCTTAGGGTGCGGCCGTGAGCGCTGCCCCACGCCGGGTGGGACCCGGCCGCACAGTCAAGCGGAGCGCCCGAAATGGTGGCAAGGCGTACGGAAAACGGGCTAACGGGCCGCCGGGGGCCGGAAGGCCGCGCACGGGAAGCGACGCCTCCCACCTCGCGGTCTAAGCAAACCCGGGATCCGAGGGTCGGACTGCGGCCGCGGAAAAGGAGCAGAGGGGGCCGCCAGCCAAGGCGCCAGCCCGGATCCGGGCGGGCGGACCGAGCCAGGCCCCGACTTGCCCGGCGAGAGGGAGAAAAACGAGGAAATGGCGCCGGGCCGCCCGCTTCCGTTATATACCGTTACGAACCGCGTCTGGCCGAGGCCGCCGCTAGAAGCTCCCCTCCGCGTCGCAGACGGCCTGTAACGGGGAGAAACTCGGGCTAGTCGCCGTCCGACTTCCCGCCCTTCCTGCCAAGTGCGAACATACCCAGCGGCGGCGAGAGAGACGGAGCCCCGCCGCGGGCTTCCCGGATGCGCGCCGTCGCGGCACAAATCGGCCGCTAATCGGCCACAGCACTACAAAGCAGGGCCCACCCCGGAGAAACATCTGCATCACGCGGCACATGCATGTCACCCCCCCCAAAAGCAGGGCCCGCAGGCGTCAGGGTGCGGACGTACCATGGCGGGATCTCTGCGCGACTCTATCGGCGTCTGGCTCGCGACTGACTGAGCCCGAGCGCGCCGCCCCCGTATGACTGGCTGCGCCGCGCGCACGCGCCCAGCTGTGCGCGCGTGGCGGCGCGGCGCGGGAGCGCGCACCCGGCGCTCGGGGCCCCTTCGCTGCCACCGGAGAGGATGGTGGGAACTGAGGTTTGTCTGGCAGATGCTGGTGCAGTTTAAATTCGGCGAACGTCTGCTGCAGTGCCGACGCATACGTTTGAAATGTCTAAATATATGCTAGGGCCGATCTCAATTATTATAAGGTGTAAATGTTTCAGTGTACTGTACAAAGCACAAGCATGGGGTTAAACTAATGCTTATCATTTGGAATGTTGACGTGCGATGTAGACCACGTTAAATATCAAGGGCCTCGGCATACTACATAAGACAGTTCATAATGACGAAAATTAGGCGAAGTACATTGTCATATAATATGTGATACAGCAGTAGTTTCCAAGTGCAGGAAAATAACAAATAAGGAAAAATGACAGGCAGATTAAAACGCTCGACAGAATTTAACTTGTGAAGAAACGCAAGCAGTAAGACGTATTCTGCTTTCACTCTGCAATGTTTTATCTTCTTTTCCTGCATTCATTTCTCAGTAAGAATCCCACTTCACAAATTAGAACTAAACACACGTTCACACTAGTGAAATGTTATTTATTATTGATACGGATGCATACCACTTGCTTATCTTATCTATCAGTAAATGACTGAAGACGTTTATTTTTGCACAGAAAAATGCAATAAGCTACGTTAGTTTATTCATTTAAAAGAAGCTATGTACAATTAAGAAGGCCGATAGAGATAACACATAACTACGCGTCCGTATCATTTTCATATTTTTAACCAGGGTCCTGAGTATAAGAATGGCTCGCTGCAGCTACACTTGACTGTCGCGAAGGACACGCACAGTCTCGCGCTCGCGCTCTGCCTTTAAGGCGCCCGAACTCGCTTCCAAAAAAGGAAGCGAATCGCAGCGCGGCTGGCGTGCGTGCGCGCGGCTGCTCGGGCCCGCGCCGACCGTGGCGTCGATTGCCATATAAGGCAATAAGCCGTCGCGGCTCCGAAGCGGAGTGCGGCGGGCGGCGGAAGGAGAAGAGGCGGGAAAGAGGCCGCCGCAGAGCAGATAACCGTAGAAAGGAGCACACAACTTCCGTCTTTTAAGATGGGAGAGAGGGTTTTCGTAACGGGTTTCTTGTAAATGTTATAAACTCTAGTCAGTAGTATTGGTCCGGGGTACATCTGCGTTATAACTAGGTAGAAAATGTTTCTCAGCAAGGTTTAGAACTCTGAGCGCAAGATAAACCCTCGGCGACGACGCCCTTTGCAACCAAAACGATGTAAAGCTTGACTAGTCCTGCATAAAACTGTCATTTTGTGTTTAGTTCAATGCTGACACCTAGTGTTTCGAAGTACAAATGTAGACGTGAGCTTTAAGGAGTGGCGATTTGCATGACGGTGGCTATCGTAAAACCAAGTAGGCACTTAAACTGATTTATTTTCAACATTCTCATTTTATTTAGTTCAAAAGCTCTTTTACTCCTTTCAGTAACAATTCCAGTAAACAATGATATAATACAGTACATGCTTTTAACCTGTAAGTTGCTTTGGACAAAATAGTAAATATACATTTAGCATCTGTAAAGCCAGGAGAAAAACAAAGCTGAGTAAATCCATTTAAAGCAAATGTTTATTACGTAAATGTTTACATTTAACCGTAACAAAGAGGAAAAAGTGCAAAGAGTATCAAAGTTCAAGAACAATAACCACATGTGCAACTTTACCTGATGACATAAGATTTGAATGCAACATGTTGTGGAATGTGAAAAAGTACAGAGTAATTACAATAAAATATATATATAAACATAACGAATGCTTGCTTAATCATGAGGGCTGTTCTCTTGCAGCTGGAAATCATTTTCTGTATTACCCAATATAAAACTGTTTTCAACTGGTCTTTCACTACCTAAAATCTCAGTTCCTCAAAGGTGTATTTCGTGCAAGTTAGTGGAATGATAAAACCAAAACACCACAGAATATGTGATGACTTAAAACAAAACTATCTGTAAATAATACAGCAGACCTGCATTTTTTTGAAGACAGGAATATAGTCAGAGTAAATTGGGACAGCATTTAACAATCTGAGTAGCGGACCAATTTCCAATGTAATAAAAATGTCATG
The DNA here is from genome assembly GCA_026780845.1 of Petrocephalus sullivani. Taxonomy (NCBI): domain Eukaryota; kingdom Metazoa; phylum Chordata; class Actinopteri; order Osteoglossiformes; family Mormyridae; genus Petrocephalus; species Petrocephalus sullivani. Next base: position 23,306,299 of record JAODKM010000002.1, on the reverse strand, counting down.
ACACTTTAAATAGATGCTTTATGGAGTATACACATCAATGCTATATATGGAAAGTCATTTTTATACAATTTCTAAACATGAGAATGGAAAAGGGAGTAACAGGGAAACAGTATGTTTGAATACTACAGAGGAAAAACAGATTTAAGCAAAGAAAAATAATGTATAAAAACAAACACAGCACCTGATTATTCCTGGGAGTACGGGTAGAATTAAGTATAAGGCACATTATGGAAAATACAACAAGGCATTAATGCAGCATGGTGCCAGATCCAATTTAAGGCACATATTGACATTAAATTATTAAGTTACATATCACCACTGGTGTTTAAATAATAAGTAAGCATTTGCAGATGAAACCCAGATAAAACATTTTGATACTACAGTCACACAACCCAAAGGTCACAGTGACAAAACGAACTGACCCATTTTTGGTGTGCTGAATCCACCTACTTCCTAGGATCAAATTTTCTAATCAACAAACAACAGTACCCCATTTGACAGGGTAACAGCTTAAGGCAGTGCGAATGCATAGCAGTATAACATGACATTCTTTGGGGTCTAAAATGGACACCTCGCATTAACATTTAAAGCTGGGTCGTGCTCTAGGTTGCCACGCTTTTGTGCTGGTGTAATATTACCTGTCACTGCAATGTAGTGTATTTTGGTGTGTGAAGGTGTCAATAACTGAGTAAAATGTTAGAGCCCCTTAACGGTCAGGTACTTGTGTTCTTTCTCTGTTGGTGTCCATGTTGCACATCACCGTTATGTTCTGTGAGCCATTAATGTCACCTGGAACCTAACTATGTTTCTTCTGTTGGACCACTGCTGGTGTTCTGGATTTGTTTAATACAACTGTAGCCTAAAAGAGAAGGAAAAAAGAATCAAATCAAATTGTGAGCTTAGGCACTGATCTTGGACATGAATGCCTGACTTATAATCTCCATTCTAGTTCATCGCAAAGGTGTTCAGTGGGGTTGGGGTCAGAGCTCTGTGTGAGCCAGTCAAATTCTTTCACATCAAACTCGCCCAGCCATGTCTTTATGGACCTTGCTTTGTGCACTGGGGCACAGTCACGCTAGAACAGAAAAGGACCTTCCCCACACTGATCCCACAAAGTTGGAAGCATAGAACTGTCCAAAATGTTTTAGCATGAATATCAAGTTCTTGTGGGTGTAATTGCCAGCAATCTCAATACTTTTGTCCATATAGTGTTTACATAAAATTCCGAAGTCACACTAATGTATTGCATTAGCCAATTATTTTTATAGATATTTAGAAAGGAAGGCACAGCCACCCTGGGTGAAACTGTCAAAAAGCATGTAAGGATTTGTTTAGAAATGGTACCTCATGTACTTCCGTAACTGGAACAGAGATCTTTCTGATTTTCATTTGTCAAAGACTTAAATTCTCACTCTGTCATGAATGCAGTTATGTTTTTATTTGCAAGTCAAGACTTTATTAAGATAATACACATTCAGTTGAGACAAGGGTTGGGGTGGCCAATCTTATCCAGAAAGACTGCAACTCCCTAATTAGATCATTAATTAGATGACTGATTGGCTGAAACGTCTTCACACATGGGTTTGAACAGCTGACCTAATGGTTATCCCAAAAAACCTGCATGCACTCCGGCCCTTTGCAGATAAGATTGGCCACCCCTGCTTTAATACGATAAGACCTTTGACAGTGACCTTACCTGCTCCAGTAGGACCCCAGCTGCTTGGTCGATTGCACTACCAAGCCCCCGGTATTTGCCAGAATAACGGATGAAGGCCCAAGTGAGCATGGCAATCATGGCCAGGCCCAGCACAAGGTCGCACAGAGATGCCACACTGACCAATCCAATGAACAGCAGCAGGCCTGATAGAACGTACAGGAAGCACACAAGGACAAACAGCACTGCAGGTGTTCGGAATGCGCTGAAGACGTTCTTGGACTTTAAACAGGAAATAAAAGGAAAACAAAACAAGAATATCAGTAATACAATGTTAATGATTCATCAGTTATATTTTGCATATTTACATTAAGAATTGGTCTCACCTTGGCATATAAAATTCCACCCAACTCCTTATCCTATACAGTGTCATGGGAGTACATTAAAATAAAAAGCATTTTCCTAAGTATCCACAGTGCTCTACTGACTAGACCAGTGCTTCCCAATTCGGTCCTCAGGGACCATCAGACAGTCTATGTTTTTGACAGGGATCTGGAAGAGAACATGAATGTGGACTGACTGTGGGTCCCTGGGGACCGGGTTGGGAAACACTGGCCTAGATGGTGACACTGTCAGTACTGCACTGTCCCACAGCTGAATGTTGGTCCCTGGGGACTGAGTTGGGGAACACTGGCCTAGACGTTGACACTGTCAGTACTGCACTGTCCCAAGCTGAATGTGGGTCCCTGGGGACCGGGTTGGGAAGCACTGGCCTAGACGGTGACACTGTCAGTACTGCACTGTCCCACAGCTGAATGTGGGTCCCTAGGGGCCGGGTTGGGAAGCACTGGCCTAGACGGTGACACTGTCAGTACTGCAATGTCCCACAGGTGGCTGTGGGTCCCTGGGGGCCGGGTTGGGAAGCACTGGCCTAGACGGTGACACTGTCAGTACTGCACTGTCCCACAGGTGGCTGTGGCCTTCACCTCATTGTGTTTGCTGACAGACTGCCACATCTCCTCCAGCTCCTTCTCCAACTGGATGTAGTAGCGCTCACAGAAGTCCTGACCCCCCATTTTCTTGGTGGACGTGAAGAGATCCAGTGACTCCTGCAGGTAGAACTGATGCTTCTCCTCTAAGGAGTCCGGGGAGACGTATGGCAAGTCTCCGCCGCAGATCTAATAAAGACAGAGAGAGTCATACAACAAAATAAAAAAAAAGACAATTACACTACGTGTAATTCTTAGACACTGCGGGGATGTCTTACAGGGGGCATGCACATCGAGGATTTGACAGGATATATTGTGTATTTTCTTAATACACAACCTTGTCATAAACACAATATTTTTATATCACAGCTATCTGTAACGGTTAACAGCACACCCAGAACAACATCTGCAACCTGTCACAATAAGTTATATTTATGGCACTGACTGCAGATTCGAGCCTCGGATGGAGCATTCCAGCTGCACGCCAAACCTGGCTCGTACTCTGCTTCACTATGGTTCATGGCCAGCAGCAAAAACAGAATGGTAATGTTCTCAATGTCACACGGCTTCACGAGAAGGAAGTTCCACCAATGACATATCAATAAAGGTCTTAAACATACAAAACATAAACATACACCTTTTGCTCTCATATTCTCTTCACATGTACGTAAATGTACTGACCTTCTCCATATTTCTGTAATATAGGTCTTTGGCTGCAGCCACTGCTGCAAGGTTGTTGGCCTCTGCAGTTGCCTGAAAGGGAATCACAGCTTTTTTTACAAGCATTTTACTTTAAAATGAGGCCTGGGGGGGAAATAACTGCTATATATCACTGATTAAATTACCACCCAGTCTCATACCCTAAACAGATACGCAAACAGGACTTCACACACGAACAACACTTTCATTCAGTCTTCAGTCAAACATCATCAAATCTTACTTTTGTTGCAAAAGAAGTAAATTTATGAATTACATTAATTCTACTAGTACTCCCAATATTAAACTGCATGCACAGATCATGCACAAATGTGTACCCGATAAATCTCCAAAAGACTGGTGGATTGTTCTCATTTAAAAAGAAATCTAGACGCTGATAGATACAGCAGCGATTCTATGATTTGAATAATGCAGGGAACCTCGCATGCTGTCAGAAAAAAAAGGGAAGCGATGCTCTTGTCCAAACAGTCTCTGTTCACCCAGCAGGCAATTAATATTTTGCCAGAAGCTACTGCTCTGTGCATACAGTGTAAAGGTGAAAACAACAGTTATAAATGAATTACTGAACAGCCCCTGTGCACTTAAACACAAGCAGAAACAGTAATACTTAGAGTAGGTACCAGAAGCATGGATTTGGGATGGGGAAGGTCCTCGCCTTGGTAGATCTTTATGTATGCCTAAAGAGAAAAGAGGGGGAAAAAAAACACCACCAAAGCCTGAAATATCAGCAGTATGCAGCATGGAGGGCAACCAAAGCAGCATCAGCGACAGAGTAACGGGCCGCACCGCCGCCTCACCTTGAAGTACTCCAGCAGGCCCCTGCATGTCACTTTGTTGCCGTTGATTTCTTTCTCAGCCAGGCTGGCGGGCTTCAGCAGCGTAGGGATTAGGGTGCGGAGCTCGTCCTTAAACTCCTGCGCCACGTCTGGAAGCAATTAAACAGCCTGCTGCATCCGTGGTGCAAACGGAACGCGTGTAAAGCTGCCTGCAAGGTTCCGAACGCTACTTCCTTCCATCGCACACCAGCATATTTTTGAATTACAGTGAAAGTTTGACTTGTCTTGACCTGAAATGTGCGAGGATGTCACAGCTGATGCAAGACAGGAATGTGCAAAGCTAGTGTGGAAATGCTGTCTACAATGGCCGTCTATCACACAGACGTCACCATGAGCAGTGTGAAAGTGCGGGAAAGGCAGACCGAGTACCTCTTAGCTGCCCCCGAAAGGAGGGGCTGGTGGCCACCTTCAACCCTGGGTGTGGTAGCAGGAAACAGGAGATGGAGTTGAAGCAGGAGTGAATGTGCTCTCTCACTGACTGCAGCTCCTCGTGCTGGGACTCCTTTACCTATGTGATGGCACATACACACACCTCAGAGACCCTACACACACACACACACACACACACACACACACACACACACACACACGCACACACTCTAAGCTCTTCTGCTAACCCTGTAGTATACTGAAAGCAACTGCTTACTACACATGTAGGGTGACGCTGA
>JAODKM010000002.1:23273891-23286948 GCA_026780845.1 Petrocephalus sullivani | reverse complement strand
ACAGTATACATCACAGTCTGCACTACTCCCTGCTGTAAATAGACTGGCGTTATTACCAGAGCACATAAGTGACATATCAAGTAGACAGTATACATCACAGTCTGCACTACTCCCTGCTGTAAATAGACTGGCGTTATTACCAGAGCACATAAGTGACATATTAAACAGACTGGGATCTGAGTTACTTCCTCAAATTACTCAATTAATTACTGATTACTGAAACCATCACGGGAGGTCCTTTCCGGTTGTACAGTCCCTCTGTATCCGTGCAGCAAGTGCTACACTGCAAATGTAATTTGGGCATTTGTGTAGGCTGTAAGTTGTCAGGCAGATTCATTCAGCGTGGCTTTGTTGTAGCAACCATGAAGAACGTGGTTAGAATTCAATATGATTCTGAGTCTTGAGCGTGAATGCAGTGATTTTAAAGTAATTTATGCTGCTGCTCTATTTCCCCTTATGCACATTGCATTAGGTAATATAGGTATTATGGAGGTAATTAGAAAATATACTGGAGAATGTGAGTAGCATACGACTGCTACACCATTTTATGCAAGGGGCTTGAGCACTTGGAGGGGGGGGGGGAACTATACAGTAACGCGTGATAAAAATTAAAGTCATACATGAAGCAAAGAGCCTCACCCCACATATTTGTATCCACTGTAGGCGATGAGGTCAAAGGTCGACAGATCTGAGTGAATGGTGAGCAGATAGAGCCCCAGCAACATGACCAAAACCTCAATGATGACCCAGACGAGAGCAGTGCTGGCACATAAACCGAGGACCTCCGGGCTAAACCTGGAAATACAGGAGCGGCAAATTCATTCATCTAACTGTACAACTCAAAGCATAACGGGTTGGGGGAGCTTTAAGGAAGACTGTAAGTAGGACTGACCTTTTCTGGATACCCAGGGCCATACCTGCCAGCAAGATGTAGGTGATGAAGGCCATAGCTGTGATGGGAAATAGGGTGGCAATGGTCATTATGCTGTTGTAGGAGTCATTTCCCAAGCGGCATTAAAATGTTAGGTCACCTACTCACTAGGTATGTAGAGATCAGGGGCATTAACGTCATGCCTGGGAGTAAGGGGTGTGTCTCTGTGGTAACGCACCTCCCAGTCCTAATGACATGTACAAATAATTATACAGATGAGTTAACAAAACAAAACAAAAACATTTAAAAAAAGACTGCCATATTTGGTGGTTCACGGGTTATGAAATGCAAGCTGGCTAACAATGAAAAAGTTCATAGATGTTATGTATGGCAATCACGGCGGTCTTCTGGGTGCCGAGCATAACTGGAAAAAAGCCCCTACGATTCGGCAAGGGACAGGCAGAGGCAGGAAATGAGGTTTTACATTCCACTGACGGGACAGGTGAGCAACACTGAGGTACTGCTGCTTTCGTAACTCAACTGCAAAACTCTTAAGCTTTAGTAATTTATAATAAAGATGTGAATATTTAAGCAAGGCGTCATGCAATTCAGCACTTTTCAGAATTTTTAGCGTGAAAGATGAAGATATGAAATAGCCAAATTAAAATTTGTTAGATCATTGGTTATGTGATGTGTGCCAAAATGGGCAACTGTTTTAGCGACGACTGGCCATCCAGAGAACTGGATTACCTGGTGCGTGTAAGGAAACATGAGAAGGAGCAGCTTTTTCATAACGTATTTTGTGTCGACAGCGAAGAAGTACTTCAACTTGTTCACTGACATAAACCGGCTGATCTAGAAGTCAAACAGAAAAAGTGCAGCATTTCACTTCAGGACAAGAGTCATGGCAACATTCCCCAAATTCCATTTCCCCTCGCTCCTTCCAAACTGACACCCCAAGTTCAGTGCAATCCCCCCCCCAAAAAGGACTCACCTCCTTGTTGACCATATCCTTTCCCTGTGTGGCCAGTGACGAGCCATACATGACAGCAGCATTGGCCATCGGGTCAGCGAACAGGTCATTCATGCCTGCGTTTCCCGCTCCTCCCCCAACTCCACTCATGTTGTATCCCGAGCTGTAGTACCCCTGATGGCCCATAGGTGGCCCTGAGGAGCTGGTGTCCTCAAATAATAAGGGATCGCCAGAAGGTGGCGCTGCTCGAGCCCGAGGCTTGGCTGCTTGGGAAACCAGGAGGGAAGGAACGTTAAATGTGAACTGCTGAGGGAGGCCCCATTAATAAAAATAACACTAATACAAAAAGTTAAATAGCTTTCCGAGAAAAACCATATACCCCATGTTCCGCAAGCTCAGAGAGGAGTGTGTGAAGTATGCCACTCACCTCAGCAAAACTAGCACTGTTCTTGGGGGACAAACAGTTAAAATTAGCCAGACTATACAGATATTGTTTAAGTGTCTCCTACATCATGGTATCCCAACTTCTTTCAACCAATAACCTTTACTAAATATGTCGAAACACAAACTGCAGTGGTTTTGTTTTGTTAACATAAGTATACTACATGGTAACTGTCTCGAGAAGCAGAGATCTGAAAGCTTGTGGAAGTCACCGACTAAAACCTAAACATCTGAACTGCGAGCAATTCTACTAGGCAGGCATCACAAACCGGCCACAAGAAACATAATGACCTGGAGAATCTTACTTGCACTTGAATTCAAGCAATGCACACGATTTCCCCTTAAAGGAATACATTAGATCTTCAATTACAGAACACATGCCTAAACGAAAGTTGATTTTTGCCTGAAACAGCAACTCCCAGGGAACCAGGACAGCGCATGGACGGACAGAGATGTAATTAACGCAGGAAAAATGCGCTTTACAACTGCCAAAGCTACCAAAGCTTAGATAAATATTAAAAAGTGGCTTTCCTGTCACTGCTCTTATTTGCATCGGTGTTCAAGCACCCCGAAGAGGTACAAGTATGCCAGGAACATGGGGAATACGGGCACTATCCCTCTCGGTTATAATATGATGTATTATTGTCACGGAGCGGAAATGCCAGAGCATCAGGGTAATTATCAGAGCCCCATCACTGCGAAAGGCCCATGCAGGCACCCCCTGTCATAAGCACTCCTTCCTACTTACTCGCCCGGTAGCCGTGCTGTGGGACGTCCATCGTGCGTTACTGTTGGGAAAAAGGCAGAGCGTTAGTCGCTTGTTTGTGTGTCAGTGAGGCGACATGACGCTTCTGCCCCGGCCGGCCGGGCTGCGATCGCACGCCATTCCCCATTACGGACGTGCGCGCTTCGCCAGCAAAGCCGGACATTACGCATTACCATAAGTCACCACAATGGAAAAGCATCATGTACAAAATGTTAGTAGCGATCATCAGAATATTGAAAAACTAAACAAAAAAAACTCACAAAAACCATAGACGTAGCAGCCTTCCAAGACCCGACCCCGTTCCACTAACCGATTGGTACAGCGTGTCGTGCCTGCGTGGCAGCGTGGCCCATTCTACTAATCCTATTGGTGCAAAGATACTTCCTGTTTGTGAAAAGGTTTACTGTGATTGGTTACTCGGCCAATCAATCCCTTTCTCGCGTAATGTATTTTATGTCGGCGAAATCTCCTCCCATTTGAGCTGTTAGCTTTAACACGTTTTATAGCTGTGGTTAAACTGGGTCTCGTTAGTCATTTGATAGGTTCGCGTGCCCCCCCACACTTGACCGGTGTGATTTTTGGGGGTCTTCAGACTAAATGTTTGCGGACCACTGACATAAAGGAGCTAGACTATAAAGTTCCGAATATATGTATATGTATATGTCTGCATATAGAGAAATGTCATGTACATATAGTATTACCCTCACGGTTTTCTGTTGAAATTGATCTTTCTTAATTGTTCTCTTGTGCCCTGAAATGAGCTATCATCTTCAGTGTGCTAGATCCCCCCTAAAAAATGTCTGACTTATGAATGAAATTAATAAGAGGCCTACATACCAGCATTTGATTATGGTGAGCAGAATAATTTATTGGAAATTTGTTCACCAATTATCACAAAAAGACAGCTAATTATGAGTAATTCAGGTGATTTTGATATTTCTTGTATAAATCTGAGAACACAGTCGGACAACATGTTATTACACAATTACACAGTCCAATTACACAAGTTACGGAAATGTGGCAGGGTACCGTGTGCGTTTCTTATGGCTGGAGTTCTTTGCAATTTATCAGAGAAGAGAGAGAGAGAGAGATAGAGACTGTGATGTGTACGGGGGATCCATACTAACTGCACAAACTATTCCTCTAGCTTAAGTATTGAACTCAAGTTGGTGTACCAACAAATACGATGTTAGAGGTGTGACATTGCATGTACATATGAGCACGTCCGGACTTTTTTTGTCGGAGAAGGTGTACCATGAAATCACATTTCAAATGGCTTGCATCATCTTTACCTCTGACCTACATTGTGTCCCCCCCCGTAGTCAGCTGCAGGGAGCCATATACTCCACAGCCTGGGTGCTCTTTTTCCCCCAAGGGACAAATTCGGCCAGCGATACAAAGCTTCGGTTCATTGCGTCCGAAAAAGAATAGCCGACCAGGGGATATTCCCGACAGTAAGATTTTCCAGGCGGGGTAGGGTGTAGGGGGTCCGAATTCAATTGTACGTCGGTCCAGATGCGTATCGGAGTCTGCCAGTTAGTGATCACTTGTCCGCAATATCAGTTTATAGCCTATACAAAACGCAAAACGTTTAGGAAATGAGATACCAGCATGACACATAAAACAGAAATGTCAAACTAAACATAAGAAACTCCCCACTTTCCCTCATGAAACATGACTCATACAAACACACTACTTGGACTTATATAAGCTAGGTCTACTCTTTTAAGTAATAACGCTGCTTTCATGATAATTCTGAGTTATAGCTAATTTGATATTGAAATCTAAATATTAACTTATTAAGATGCTATGTGCTGTTATATCAGTGAGGAAGTATCATTTTTCTAGTTGTATAAACGCTTTTATTAAAATCTTTTTTGATAAATACGCCTCCTTAGAAACAAATACCACATTACTTTCCGATATAATTGCCGATTGCCGATTATTGCCGATATAAATATTTATTGTAGTTTTAATTCTGCAACTCAATATTCAATGCGTAAAGGTGATAAATCAAAAAAATAAGGAGGAAAAAAGCCACAGTTTCCTGTAACCTCTGTCAGCAAAACCTAGCTGATGTTATCCGTAGTCACTGCAGTCAGAGCAATTTGTTTAATACCTAGGCATTTCTTCCTGAAAAAGAGTTAATACACAAAATGTGTTGTAAGGCTATAATACGTGTCCAAAACTAGAAGTAATATCGCAGATTGCAGCTATTCACATCAACAATGACCTCAGGAATTAAAAGATTTTATAAAGTAAAATGTGGGTCATCTATACTGACTGATTCTTTGAATTGCGCTGCGTATTAAAATCCTATATTTATGGCCCTTTTTGAACTATTTTCTGTTTGCATTTCGACTTCCATATCCTATAAGACATAATAGAGATTCTAAGTTAGGTTATTTATAGCCAAGGACACTTTGGTTGTTCAGATACCTTTCTCACATCTTACTGAGGTTTATGGTTGTCCGTTACCTAAGTGTCCCAAGCGTTACAGCAACAAGTCTTATTCTCACGTTCATATCGCCACATTTTCATGGTTCAAGGTAGAGTCATTGTTAAGCAACAGCGAAGGGACTATCAGCAGTGGTTCACAAGCCACGTTTTATAATGTTATTGAATATGCATTGTTACCAATTATTATTTAACTTCTTTCTACCGAAACAAAAAGAAGAAAGGCATGTAGATAGCTCTTCGGCAATATTGTATGCTTCTTCATAACCATGATCATTTGTCAAATTACTCGTATGAATATGGAGAAGAGTTGCCTTGTCATGAGAACGACACGCGAGGTTTGGACACAGTATGGGGACGCACTCCCCACGAGGCGCGGGGCAGTAGCTGTACCCGAGAGCCACGCTGTTGCCCCAGGGCTATTAGGTTGTGGGGCACAGCCCTGCTGCCCAGCTTCTCATCCGTAGTAGTAGCGGTCCTGGTTAAGGAGCCAAACGCGTATTATTTTACATCTATACACTATTGTAGTTCCACAAATGAATTCAAATTTGAATGAACAATTCTCAAATTAAAGACAAATGGCACAGACCCCCCAAATGATATATTATAAGATTACAAATCCCAATATATAGAGACAATATTTATGTTTTCTTTAGTTTGGAAGTATAGTTGGTAGAGACATCTTTGAAAACCCCATCTAGAAAGGATAAAGAGTACGGTTGATGAAAAATAGTTTAGTAGGTCCAATTTCATTCCTTAGCACTGAATCATCGCCTGTCCCCCCCGGCCATCTATCCCTAGTGGTTAATGAGCGCGCCGGCCAGTTCTCTCGTGGTTATTCATTCATTCTGCTCCAGCGTTTTTACTTTTCAGGACTTTCACGTGAACCGTGAAATAGTACGTTCCTTTGATACGACAGACTACCCACTCGTTTCTGGTCGGATGCGCTTAGCCTATAATTTATAACTACCTCGGACAGGTTCTAGTTCGTAGGTGACGTTGTCTTATATATCAGAGCAATTCATTTGCTTTTTATTAGTATTACCGTTCTAAAATAGGCTGAAGAATCTGGGAAAAAATAAACCTGACAGAGCAGGAGTAACACAAGGCGGGGTGGCAGGTAGGGTGGGGGGCGGAGGGTCGGAATAGTCCTGTTCTGGGCTCTTCTGTCAAAAGAGGAATCCCTACCAGTCCAAGGGAGGAAGATATCCAAATATGGGTTCATACGTCAGCCACACGTGTTCAACAGCCAATAAACGGCCGGTGCTACCATTTCCCGACAATAAAGAGGGGCGCGGTGGTATTTTGGTATAATTTTTAGTCAGCTAAAAATCGCTCGACCACATCGCCAGACCTATACGTAAGCTGAAAAGTGTATTTTAATTGTTTTTCCTGACTATCTTGGATCTTTAAGCAATAGTGGCGACTGGCTTAGTATTACAAGTTCCAGATTCCCCTTCAAGACTGCTGGGGTCTAAAGCGCTCTTTCGAGAACGTGGATTTCCTCACCTTTGAATCAGTTTCTGAGCATAATCTGGAAGGTATTGGGAAGTGCAGGTAGCTGCTCCACGTTGTGCTAAGACTCATTCAGACAAGAGGAAATCTTTCCTCGGATTAAATTTTGTCACAAGATGTATCCTAATTACAAAAATATGAGTGAAACCAGCGACCAGTGCTTCTCAGGTACTTCTGGTACTCCACGAGCAGGATCAAACCCGGGATTACTGGAACCTAGCATTTCATCTTCAGAACAGCCACAGGTAATTTATACATACACATTGGCAGTTTATATTGTATAATTTTATTATATTAATATACAGATAACTGACGATTAAGCATAGCTAAATATGTAAAATGTATGGACATTAACAATTATCAGTTATCTTTTAAACGTATGTAAAATGAAAAATGAGAAATTATTCCCCTGATAAAACGAGGACTTTAGTCTGATGTGTAGGATTTTGGTACACCTGTTTGTGGGATGCTGTTAGGTATAAAGTGGGTATTTCAGTATATTCTTCATTCCACTTTAACTTCATATTTGCTGAGGCACCGTCAAAATCAAACTGTATTACAGACGTACGTTGACGTTATATAGTATAAGTTAATGGGATTTGAAAGTCAAAGGACTTAAGTTTTAAAGGCTTTAAATTATCTGAAGGTTAATTAAAAAAACATTCCAGTATAATATAATGTATACTTAACCAGGTGTTTTTTTTTTTTCAATTTCTCATTCATAGCATAAGTTCCCTGGAACTGGGGCTGCTCAGTTCGTTCCCAGCCTCAACACCATCACATCCAGTCAGGACCTTCAGTGGCTAGTCCAGCCTTCCCTCCTGCATACACCGGTGATTCCAAGAGCACTACGGCCACCACTGCCACCCTCATCAGGACCTCTGTCACCACCCCAGCAAGCATCTCAGACGCCTCTGCTGCGGCCAGGGGTCATAAGAGCTGCTGGGGGAACAGGGCTGCCCGTTCCCAGGAGGCGGAATGATGACTTTGTGAGTATCATGTTTCATATGCATTTACAGGCAAAAATGAATGCTGGAGATGGACATTAGGGTGGACATGTAGAGTGTAATGAACCTCATTTAGAGCTAATGCTAAAACAGCAATACGGCAACAATAGAAGTTTGTTGATCCTAAGTTTTCAGGGTTGATGAAATGGGTGGTAACAAGTTGGCCTGCTGAAACTTGAGTCAGCATCAGTCACATGTGCGACATCCTGAAGTATGACTCGTATATGACATGAATTACATGTTTGCCAGGTTAATTGGCCAGAGGGGTTCCCCAAAACACAAAGCATTATGAAAACACTTTAGAAGAAAGCACATCTTGCTGAGCCGTTTGGAGGTGGCTGGGAAGCTGTCTCAATTAAGTAACATACAGAGAAATTGTAGAAAAAAAGGCTGAAAGTAATTCCAACTAAAAATAGCATTTCTTATTTTAAAGAAATGTAAACATCACATGTTTACACACACCAAAGGTGTTTATTTATGTGTGGCAAGATATAAATTACAAATTTGTGGAAAAAAATGCTTGAATCAACATTATTCAGAGGCGTTATGCATTCCGTAATATCTATAGTTACGTGTTTATGGTTTAAAGGCTGATGATAAGTCGTTTGTTGTAATTCAGCGAAGTGTAATTCCTCTGAATTGATCTACTATATCCGTGTCTCCTGCTCAATCCATTCATTTTCTGACACAACTTGTCCTATTCAGGATTTTGTAAAATCAGAAGCTGTATTTTTTTTGCTCAGAAATATGTAGTTGTTTTATATTAAATGTACGTTAAAAAAAGGCTTCAAGTTCAACACGTGACATGCAAGTTGTACGATAAATGATGAGACCGATGGGACAGGAAGTCTGCTGTCATGTGACTCATCAGGGCTAGTCATATGACTCACACCTGAGTCACTGTAGCCTGAACGTGAGTCATTGCACATAAAGGCGGGAAAAAAATAAGACGCAACAGAATAAATTATGAGTGCGATAAACGGGAATTAACAACAAAACGTGTATATGACAAAGCGAAAACAAGGCTTCCTAAAACGTGTTTACAGATTATGGTGTAGTAATATACTACATCCACTAGATGACGCTGTTATCCTCTTATGTGTAAAATGTTATACACAGAAGTTCTACAGTTGTTATTTAACAATTTGTTTCTGGATTGCAATAACAATTAAAAATGGTTAGATAAAAAAATTCTTATTTTAAAATTTTATTAGAAACTATTATATTAGAAAATATTATTAGAAACTACATTTCCTAACATTATATAGCATTTTCATTTAATTTCATTCTCATCCAGTTGTCCCCTGAAGAACTTGAAAGGCGGAGAATTCGAAGGGAGAGGAACAAGATGGCTGCTGCCAAGTGCCGGAACCGTCGCCGTGAGCTGACAGACTTCCTTCAGAATGTGAGTATAACCCAATTAATGAACATTCTTGCCAGTAAACAGGATTTGCATCTATCAAACAGGTACATTTTACCAAGTCAAAGGTAATCAGTAATTACTCCAAGCTCAATTGCATCAGGATTTGACTGTATTTCAGCATACAGCACAGAGTTACCGGAAACCCCCCCGACCTGGAGAAACCCGTATTACGCCCGGTTTAATGCGCATGATCTGACTGTACCTCTGTGCTCCCCCCCACAGGAGACCGACCAGTTGGAAAATGATAAGAGCAGTTTGCAGAAAGAGATTGCTGAGCTGGAGAAGGAGAAGGAGAAGCTGGAGCTGGTGCTGGAAGCCCATCGGCCTATTTGCAAGATACAGGACTCAGACTCCGACTCTGACCCAGACTCGCAGCTGTCCTCCCTTGGGGCTATAAAAATCGAAGCTGAGGATCCGGACCTACCTGGGCCGTCTCTCAGGCCGGACAGGCCAAAACCCAAGATAATCCTCCCACCCACCGTGTCAGTCTCTTCTGCTTCTTCCACCGCCGCTGTGCCCACTGAATCTGATTCCCTGCACACCCCTGTCCTTATCGCAACACCTTCTCCAAACACCTCGGCCAACCTTGTTTTTACCTACCCATCTGCCCCCCTGGATGCAGCCACAGCTGCCGCCTCCCATCATCTCGGCCTCCTTGCCTCCTCTTCCTCTTCCCCACATTCTCACGTGGCCCACCCCTGTAGCATAGCGCATCGCCGTAGCAGCAGCAGCGGGGACCAGTCGTCAGACCACTCCCTCAGCTCTCCCACCATCCTCACTTTGTAATGGATGGACACCCTCTGCAGTGACAGACAGTCACCAGGAGATGGCGCTGAAAATAATAACACTTATAAGCAGCTACATTTCATTTTTACATAGTCTTTGGTCACAAAGAACAATTTATACTACATTTGGAAGTGGTTATTATATTAAATAATTCACTAGTAATAACTAATATATTAATTATAAAGAGGACAGCCATATGGTTCCTCCTAGGTATTATATGGGGTTATAATAATGCATGTTAAGTACGTCTGGCATATGCAATCCTTTAGCTACAGTTATTAGAAGCTATTAACTTTATTTAGCCTTATCATGTAAGATTTAGCAAAACAGTACACAGGTCAGTATTTTAAGTAGAGTGTAATTTCAGAGCTATGATAGGATAATGCGATTGAAAGCATTTGAAATTGAAAGCATGTTTTGGGTGGGTGCAGAACAGAGGTTACATTCCTCTGAGCAGAAGCAGCTCAGATCTTATGTATTAAGAATGGGGGACATGAAAAACCCATCATGTGGAAGGTAAATAATTTCCGAAATGCCATGCATTTATACACAAGTCTCTCAAAACAGATTGTCACGATAAGAGTGTTTTCTCTCTTAGGCTGTTTTCTGATAAGTAAATTGGCATGTTTTACACATTGATTTGCACATGCTTAAATATTGTCGTAATATACAAGAATTGCAGAGAATGTTCTAGATTTTCTAACAGATTGAATCAAAGTGCAACTGAGGCAGGACCTTTTATACGGGAGAGAGTATTGTACTTTGTATTATTTATTTTTTCATGTAACTGAGAAATGGATAAAATGCATGTTTGTAAATACTTGACTGCAGTATTCCACTTGTAAAGGGCAAATTAAAGAAGCAGAAAATAACTGCGTTTGAGCCTCCTGGGAGTACGATGCCTATTTAAACCGACGCTTCCCTTAAGGTCGTAAATACACACACATGGCTGTACTGCCACTTCCACAGAAATACGGCATCAAGCTATGCTCTAAAATGAGCTGCATTTTTACGTTTAGTGTAATACGCTAACTGATAAACAAGCGGTTTCAATTTTGGTGATACTGTTATTCCCGAGGACCACGACTGGGGAGGTTCATCGGGGACATGCCAGCTTGCAGCTTCCTTTGAGGATGTCCTGAGTATACACAGCAAAATTCACAGAGAAACAAACAATGTGTCCGCAACGCTTTTCCAGTAAGCATCCATTCATTCATCTTTCATAACCAATTTCCAGTATAGGATCATAGTAACTGATAAACATACTTGAAAAACATTCTTGTGTACCAAACTGGGTATACTGGAGAAAGAAAGGGAGCAATGGTTCTGGGGGTAGCTAAGTGAGACTTAAAAAGAGGAACACACGCAGCAGATATGGCTGGGGCTTGAGGAGATGTGGGCAAGACATGAGATGAACTCTAGTACAAATGTATAGATCAATAACTTACAAGAGTCAAGAGCCCATCTCTCTCAGTAAACTGGAACTGGGCCTATGACCCATATTTTAAATTTGGAGTATGTCATCCTCACTATACAAGTCCTGCATACAGCATTGACAGCCTTGTGAAATATTTAGATGAATAAATGTGTTGCAGGTCAAAGCAGTTCTGCAGCAGTCCAGAGGTGGATAGTTCAGGTCCATCCATTTTCTGACACCGCTTGTCCTATTCAGGGTCATGGGGGTCCGGAGCCTATCCCAGAGGCTACAGGCGTAAGGCAGGGAACCACCCAGGATGGGGAGCCAACCCATCACAGGGCACCGACACACACCAGTCACTCATTTAGGCACACATACAGGCAGTTTGGTGACTCCAATTAACCTGAGCATGTTTTGCAGACTGTGGGGGGAAACCAGAGAACATGGAGCAAACCCCACGACAACACAGAGAGAACATGCAAACTCCACACACAGGGAGCCATGGTGGAGACTTGAACACTGGTCCCAGAAGTGTGAGGGAACACTGTTAATCACTGGACCACCATGCCACCCCCTAGTTCTGGTCCCAAAAGTAAAACTCCAGACCAAGATTTTGTTACAACCAATTAGCTGAGTACTCTGCGACTGTGGCTCTTTACACTCAACTGGTTGGTTGAAACAAAATCTTGGTCTGGATTTATACTTTTGGGATCAGAACTAACTAGCACTGTCAGCAACACCCCAAGTCAAAAGGACAGTAAAGGCGACAGATGTCAGTAGGCTGGAGGTTTAGATGTTTGTAGACTGGAGATACTGTTGAGATCAGAAAAGAAAAACAAAAAGCTGAGAGTGGTAGTAACAGGGGGCGAGAGGAAGATAAAGGGAGAGAAATGGAGAAAGAATAACGATGGAATTAATTAATGTGGCCTGAAGCCCTGGATACAAGCCCTCAAAATGAGGTGACCCTGGTCCATTAGACCTGGTTTAACTTTTAGATGCGTGTAAATGTTAGGGACCTAAACCACTGGAGAAGAGATTTAGCCAAAAGATGAATATGCATTCCTATCTGGAGAGGAATGGAGATGGAGGGATAAAAAGAATACTATTAATTCCCAGATGAGCTGAGAACCTGAGAGGTCGATCTGCCTCAGGCCTGCTCCAGGAGTAATGTGCTTAGGGGCAGCCAGGAGTAATGTGCCCCTAACACGCAGGCAGGAGTAATGTGCCCTTAACACCCAGGCAGAAGTAATGTGCCCCTAACACGCAGGCAGGAGTAATGTGTCCCTAACACGCAGGCAGGAGTAATGTGCCCCTAACACTCAGGCAGGAGTAATGTGCCCCTAACACGCAGGCAGGAGTAATGTGCCCTTAACACCCAGGCAGAAGTAATGTGCCCCTAAC
>JAODKM010000002.1:23215262-23232642 GCA_026780845.1 Petrocephalus sullivani | reverse complement strand
AAACGACAATATAATAAATGGTTATATAACAATTAAGCTGGAAAAATGTCCTTGATTAACCCGCGCCTATTACTGTACGCCGTTTCCCTAAATTACCTTTGAGTTCGACTTAGCGAGGTCCGACTGTATAAGGCTGTGAGGCAATGAAATAATACATATAAAATACTGTGACGACCAAATGAAGTTAAATGTTCATCATCTCAAAATTTTCCCAAATTTTAGACTCCAGAAATAGCCCCCTTTTGCCTTGATGACAGCATTGCAGACTCTTGGCGTTCTTCCAACCAACTGCCAGATGTAACACCTGCTTCTCCAACAGTCCTAGAGGAGTTTCCACAAGTTCTGGGCACGTTGGCTACCTTGCTTTTACTCTTTGATTCAACTCATCCCAAACTAGCTCTATAGGGTTTGGGTCGGGGGGTTTGCGGGGGCCAAGACACCTGTCTCAGCTCTCCGTCTATTTCCTTGTTCACAAGATGGTACTTACTACATGACCATTAGGTGTGTTCATTATCTTGTTGAAAAACAAATGATTTTCACTAGCTGTGCCCGGACTTGGTACTGGTACTGTATATGGGGAAAAAGGAGACGGATTTCTTATCTGTTGCCAAAGCCAATAAAATTTGTTGGAAAGGCGACCAATTTCCTCCAAAGTCATATTTAATGGCCCATAATCAGGACTAGTAACTGGCAGACCATGCTGAAAATGAACAATTCAGTATGAAGGATGTACCAAGGAATACAAATGTCAAAATATGTAATATTTATGTATAAATCACACGAGTAAATGTGTAGGTGTCTACCTAATTAATCAGCTGCTATTACCACCTGCTTGTCATTCATTCTCCATTCACGTCAATCCCAGCCATTAATATAAGCCCTCAGATCTGTCGTCAGAAGAAATACCAAATAATATGCTTTAAATCCACCTTTTCTATGGGATCCACAGATCCCCAGTTCATGTTGGTCTTACAGTCCAATTTTTGGCATAGTTGGCAATCCAGCGATGATCGTTATTATCAGATCACTCTAATTGCTGAAGTTGCTTAATTGATACGACATTAATATGTTTAACTTCATCACTATGGTGTACCGAAAACAGAGACTTAGCTCCCACCTGTATACGTGCGTGTCAGCACGATGCCAAGAGGGAATAATTCCTTTGTGCCTGTCTTTGTGCTGCATAAAGAGCAAAGGAATAAGGGAATGCCATTTTCACCACTCAAAATGGAATTTCGGATAGGAAATTGAAGGAATGACATCAAAACATGTTGAGCTGAACTTGCAGTAAAAGTTTTAACCAAATGAACTAACCTGCTAATTGAAGAGGTTGTCTTTTTAATCTGTATTCGAAAAAAAAAAATAGTGTACCTGTAAAATATGTTGCACTATATAGTTATATAGACAGAAATTTCCAGTTAATACTCTCCTGCATTTTACACATAATATTGCTAGGGGTAAGTATTCTCACAATGCTTGAGTGTCATAGCAACAGCATTTTAATAAGCCTGCCATTACATTCAAAGGTGAATTTTTAGCATCCGTCTGTTCCAGCTACCTGCCTCACCTCCCCACAGAGAAAAAGGTTTTGTAACCGATTTTTTTTTCAGCCCCCTCTCTTTAATGAAATGAATGTCGCTAATGCTATAGCCTTCCCTTCTTGTTGTAGCTGAAAAGCAGATCTGTCCCCACCTGCTTTCGCCTGCGTGCGTAAATATGGTTACTAAGATACGGCAGCGTTGTTGCTATGGACGTGTGGGAGTAGTGAGGAGAGGAGTCTGAGCTGAAAGAATGTTCCTGCCAACAGAGACGGCAGACAGAAAGGAAATTTTTAGTAAAAACTGGGCGACATGCTTTCTAGATGCTATATGCACCTTATGATATTTTTATTTCGTCATGGAAAATAATGCACAAAATTATCAGAAAAATACATTCAAAGATTTATTATTTATTATATATTTAAGAGATTATTATTTATTATATATTTATTATATAAACTAGTGTAAAAAAAATATTTACTGCAATACATCAATGTTGGTCAGGAAAGACAATACGCAGACCATTTTTAGAGGAAAAATTTGCTGCTTCAAGCCCCAAAGAAATCCTTTCGTATTCTGCTACTATTAAGCATAAAACAGTAAGAAACTGGCCGTATGTAAAATACATCTGCCATCTACGATGCTATATCTTGAGTGATATTCATCCTGTTTCAGTAGCAAGTTAATACCTTTTTATTGGGGTTAATAACTTTTCACTTATTAATGTGAGCCTGTGTAGCTGATATGGATAAAGTTTATATTGACTAATGTGATTTGAATCTATGCATTTGACCGTGATTTCTGCATATATGTCAGCCGTTACATCTGTGAGTGTTATGGTAGTGAGATGTGGCAGTGATGCACTCATCACAGGACCAATAAAGTATTCACTCAGTTGCTATTGGCCTTAACCAGTCAATTGTGGATAAAGCAAATAATTAAAGAATTTTAAACTGCAGACAAATATTGATCACTGGGGATTCAGCTCAGCTTATATTAATTTGTAAACGTACAGTCAGATAGATGCAAGACCGTGGTTGCAAGGTCGGCGTTGTTTGGCTCATTAGACAGTGGACTAACACTAGGCACCTTCTGCCCCAGAAGTCCACCATTATTGTGCACACTTCTGATATTATAAAAAAAATTCCCCCAGAATACATAATTTACATTTGCAAAGTAAGAAAACCCAACCTCAACAGCCACCAACCCCTCTCAACAGATGGAAACATTACTTGCATCCAGAATCCAGTCCCAAAGGACACTCATAGGGAAGCATTGAAACTTGGCACCAGTGCATCGTGGGAAGTTTGTGATGTTAGGCAGCACACTGCGTGTGTGGGGGAGAATATTGGGCTAAAATTCTGCTGCAGTCTTGATACAGTAATCATCTATAACATAATGGGACAAATTTGACACAAAAAATTATTATTTTAAGACAATGTGCTTTCATCCATCCACTCAGTCCACTCATCCAGGGCAGGATCATACCTTCCCATGCTTATCCGAAAAATACCAGAGCAGAAGAACACCCTGATTGAGACGTCAGTCTATTGCAAGGGGAAAATGCGTATGTTTTGTAAAAAGCTGACGAAGTGGATACATTTCCAAATACTGTGTAAATAAATACTGCATTTCACCACTGTCGATTTAGAATTTTAAAATGACAAAAATATGTACAAAGTCCTGTCCTCTTATGTACATATGCTTCATGTCATGTACCTTACAAAAATGGTTTGCCCTGTGATTTTATACCAGCTAGAATGCCAGCAAATGTTCCTAATGATGAGGAGCCCATGGCCGACTTTCTGCACTGGTCGCAGCTTTGGATGCTGGTGGGAGTAGTTTGGCTGAGAGAGCTATAAGTTTTACATTTTATAACTGTGTTCGGAGAAATGAGTCAAAGAAATTGTAAGTCTGTAAACTAAATTCATTGTGGCCACTTAGTCATGCAACCTGCGACAGTTTTGACAATGTGGAAAATATACTCGGTAAGGATTTCATCTGTCCTATTTACACTTATAGGCTGTTATGAACATTTCAAGATCTCATGATGAAGCTGTAGTTATGAATTAAACTTGCTTTATAATGTAGATTTCAGCTTCTTAGTTTTTTCACTGTTGATGTGTTTGGGTACATTGGTCGTCCATCTTCAGATGAATGCAAAAATAGCCACCTGCATCTGTCCAGGGACTAAACATCTCTTGAAAACGACATAAAATTGCAAGTCAAATAAGTAATTACAGTAAATAAGAAACGTCTAAAATTGTTCAGAAATGACCAGTTTTATAACGCATTCAAGTACGCCAGGAAAGCAGTGTCAACCGACTGAACTAGGTTGGATTTCAGGTCTTTTAACAGGAAACCTTGCTCAAAACAACTTGTAAAATGCACAGTAACACTTTACTCGAGAGGGCACAGATAATGTAGCATCACATTCCGTAATGATTATGCCCTTTAATTAATAGTGTTTACAATTAAAGATATCAATACAGGGGTTGAAAACAGCATGGAAACACCAAATGCAAAAGGACTTCAAATCTCAGCTGAATCACAATCAAAAAAGCAGCTACAACAGTGACTCATATGAGCTTGAATGTCCATTAGCAGTGTTTGTTAGCTATAAAAAGAGGTCTGACAATTGGGAGCTTGATATGTGAGCTTTAAAAGCAATATAAGGCAACTAACAGAGTTTCAAAGAGGCCACAGTGTCTGTGCGGGTGCATTGATCAAACACGGCCAAACAATTTAACATTTAAGTGGAGCAATCTCAAAAATGTTGACATTATACGTATGTAAAATACAGACATGCCACATTATCAAGGTGGAGTGTGGGTCACCAGTAGGGTGACCATCAATATGACTGAAAAGGAGGGCATGGGTCCAAAAAGGAGCCCAGAATTATTTTGTTATCTTGATATGGCATAAAATAATATATTTCCAGCACGGCTGTTCTGGGAATCAGTAGTATGTGTGTGTGGGTGTTTCATGTTTAGTTGTGTGACATGGGGTAGGAGGAAATTGTGCTAGCTGTTGACCGGAAGGTGGACAGAAGGGAGAGATGAGGAAGGGGCGAAAAGGAGGAGACCCAATAGCAGCCCAGAAAGAGGGCTGGAAAACCGGACGAAATCCGGACGAGTGGTCACCGTAGCTGCAAGTGAAAGCCCAGGGGACAGATGGATATGTAACAGGATAGTTACTAAACATCACAAGTACAATCTCAAAAATCAGTGCTTCTGTGACCCAAGATCAAAAATACCCATGGGCTGTGAGCTTCACAAAGCTGGAGTTTAGGAGGACTGCTATTTGGAAACTGCTTGAGCTGATGCATAATGGCCATGACCTAGTGTGAGGAGCACAAAACTTGGATCTCTTAGCAATGCAAACACATGCCCGGTGGGTTTATATTTGGAGAAAGCCAAAGGATGCATTCCACCCTAACATGTGTCGGTACAGGCAAACGTCTCATGGGAGTCATTTGGTCTGGTGACACAATTATATGATCATATATTGGCTGTGGAATATGAGCGCATTGGACAGAAACAGCTGCACCCTATGGTACAAACACGGGCTTATTATGATGTTGCCACATTTCAGGATGATAATGCCCCCATGTACACTGCTAAAGATATTCAGTGGCGGTTTTGCAAACACTAAAAGTAAGTCAAATGACTGCCATGGCCTTCTCGCTTAGCTTTATGGGAAGCTGTGGAGCACAGGAAGTGAAGTACATCCCCACCTTCTGCATCTCTCAAAATACAGGAGGCTTTTCTTGTTGAAGAACGGTCCAATATCATTCAATTTAGGACTTACACAGCAGCATTCCAGAAAGAATTGAAGCTGCTTATTAGGTTCTTAATATAAATTTATTGTGAGACATTTGCACTATTCTGTCTACCCCAGGCATAAATAAAATTACATGTATTTTATACACTCAGCCTGTCTGGGGTGTTCCCCTTCTTTGTGCTCTGTGTCTCATACCTCGACTGTGGCTGTGATGGCCGAGTGGTTAAGGCGTTGGACTTCCAACGGGGTCTCCCCCGCGTGGGGTTTCCCCACGCAGGTTCGAATCCTGCTCACAGCGGTGTGTGGAAGTTTGAGTTTGGGCAGCTGGGTCTACATGACTGGGAAGCTGTCTGTTAGGATCATATTCTGTGCTGAAATGTCACAAAGCTGTTGGGGCCTGTAAATAAATGGCTCTCAACTGTATAGATATATATTCTCTCAAAAGAGAGAAGATGGGTTATCAGAGCCATAACATCTATAAGCTGGTAAAAGTAAATCATGCTTAATTCTCTGGTTTTGAGTGGCTTCTCATATTTTTAAAGTAAATTATGCTTCTGCTCTGCTAATACATCATACTGAATTCAAATAAAACAACTCTTGGCCATGGGACTAAATATCTTTGCCAAATCTAATGAGAAAACTGTTTAAGGACGTCTAACAGCGCTCACTATTGGTCCTGAGCTCCCAAATCTTACTGGTAGACACCGTTACCCACTTAATAGTAAGATGTACTAACTAGCCAACAAGAATTAGCCTACTCACCATAGCTAAGTACTATGCCTTAACGCTATAGCTGCTAAGTCCAAATGGTATAAGAAACAAAGCAAAAAAACTGTAACAATAACATGACAACACACATCATTGCAGATATTACATCCGTCCATTTACCCTATTCAGGGTTTGGGGCTGTGTGACGCAACACTGCTAAACCACCAAGCTGTGCGGGTATCAAACTATAATACCTTATTCTTAACAGCAATAGAAACATAGCTAGCCCTAAAATTACTAAACATCCCTCTGATATAAGTAAATTTTACTAATATTACCTTCCCCGTGGGTAGGTCAGTGGCTCACTAAACAGCACTGCAGCTTCACTGTGGATTAGATCCCAGCCATGAACTCTGTGTGGAGTTTCCACAATATCCCCATGTTCATGTGGCTTTCCTCCTGGAAATAAAAGAGAGGAAGTTCAGAAGTGCTTGTGGGACAGGTCCTGGATTGTCGTGAGAAAGTGGTTGTGGAAAATTGATGGATAGATGACTTCTCTGTCACTCAACTATTAACCTATCAGTAACTTGCATGCTGGGCGGTCCAATGAACACTCCAATCAGATAGTAGTATACTCAGATATGACTTTTGCCTTGCTGCAATCACCACAGGAGCTGAGCACTTCCTGAGTGGCTGCAGAGGACCTCCATTCTGCTATAGCAGTGTTGCCAGTGGTACAAGCCTCTTAGTCAAATAATGATTGCAGTTTGGAGATCATGAAAACAAGGGAGCAACAGTGAAAAGCAAATAAAATCAACTGAAGAAAGGGAGCAAAATTTTTGAAGAAAGGAAGATGATAATGAGAATACAAAAGACTATAATATTACCCCCAGCCCACAGCTAAAATAAGGGCACTCCAGTCATTGCCCCCCTCCCCCCCCCCCCCCCCCCACGAGTATCTCACTCGTCACTGCTCTTCATTCTCCCCTGCCCACTCTTTCTCCCCGTCCGCCACTTACACAACATTCTAATAAGCCTCTGCCAGTCCTTGGCCTTTTTCATTGATTCATTCTGTCCATCTCACTTTCATTATCTATCAGTTCCTCAGAAACAGACCAAATTTGTGAAAGGCATGTATATAATTCAGAGATGCGCGGAAGCACACATACACACACAGCAGCGCATAGAGCCTTATATTACCATTACAACAGTGCACTTACAAAATTACCACAATCATAATACATCCATCAATTAATAGATGCATTCATTCACAGACTTTTGATAAATGCTTATCTAATCGGGAATGAGTATAATCCTACTCATAATCATTTATGGAACATAATGAGGTATGGTTTTCTTATGTCATATATTAATATTTATGTCATATATTAAACAGTTTTCTTATGTAAATAAGATGTTTGTTTGATGGTGAGGGAAAGGAACGAGGGAATATTAAATAGTATTTGCTAGACAGGTATGTTATACTTTGTGGGTCTCTATTTCAAGTCGGTGTAATCGACAGAAATTAATAAAATAAAAATTGGGTAATAAGCTTTCTAAAGATACATTTCTGTGTTTTTGAGATGGACATTTTTCATGGTACTTGCTTCTGGCTATGAAACACACTTAAAAAGACTAAAAGAAGGAAAGAGTAAGACTGAACCGGGAAAAAAAAACTGCTAAGACTTTTCTAATGATGTCAAAAACTACATCATATCACCATGGCAACCCTGCATCAGCACCAAGTTACAGAGAGGATAACAGAAAAAGAGAATTTGAGGTGAGGAGAAGAGCGAGGAGGGAGAGAGAGAAAATGTTCTGGTTTCAGGGAACATGCAGTACTATAAGCTTGCTTCCAATTGCTAAATGCATTCTTGAAATATGTTAGCAACAAATGTGTCAGTTTTATGCATTCTTTTACCCACTTCTCCTTCATCACAATATCTACCAGTGGTCTCTGGAGCTTTGGCATGGAATATACCATATTCTGATGATTAATATAGAGGCAATGTCACTAAAGTGATGCAGGTAATGTTGTCCAGCATTTTCCCGTTTTTTATGCTCTCCGTTGCAAATCAAATTCTATCTCTGTTTAATAGCAGTATGGTGAGCATTTGCGTGGATATCTAAGATAAAAGCAGGACATATAATGAAAAAACATGAGGGCTACCAGACACTTAACAACTGTTACTCCAAACACCACCCCGAAGTTCTAAAAATACACCGCATAAAAGAAAACAAAAAAAAAAGAAAGTACAAGGCTACAAGCTTTGGAAACCTCACTGACAGAACAAGGGAGGGGGGGGGGAGGAGGAGAAGGTGGGGTTGGGTTGGGTGGGCGTTCATGCGTGGGCGTTTGTTCAGCTTTCTCGAAACACTGGCTCTCTCTATGACCCTCGTTGCACACTGAGAACTCGAACGCACACTGCTGCATTACACACATGTATACACAAGTGCACACACATACGTACGCACTCACTGACTCACCTAAACATGTACATTTGCCTTCTCACAGAAGTGAATATTATTACTCAGAGGAATTCCAGCAAATGCAGCCATCCAAATCCATTTCCTTCAGCTACATACTCTGTCCATATTTAAGCCATTCTCTCTCAGTGCATCATTTTTATCGCCTCGCTCTGCCACGACGCTCTCCTCACTTCCTTCCGTACCTGTGCACCTCTATACCTCCGCATTTCTCCTCCATTTCCCTCCACCACGCTCCCTCTCTCCAGCTCTTCTCTCTCATTTTCTGGTGCAGTAGTGGGAGGCGTTGCTAGGCAACAGATTAGATCCTTTCTTTCAAGAAGCAGAGAGAAGACCTTGATTATTTCAGTGTAAAAATAAACAGAAAAAAAGAAAAGCGGGCTTGAGGAAAAAAAAGACAAGCATCCTTGAACTAATAGGGGAGGAGAGGCAGATGTTTTATTTCCCTGAAATAAGAAAAAGTGTTTTGCAACTCTCTTAGTCGCTATCAGGCTCATCCACCCCTACCATTCTTACACTCTTTCTTTTGCTGCCTTCTATAAGTTCTATAATTTCCCTCGATACATTTACTTGTGGAAAGTAAGGCACGTGCTTCTCAGACACGAGCACTCTCAAGTCGTAATTACATCTCCTCATCAAATACTGCAGAAATCAAAATGTGGCAGAAGGTAGTGCTATCTTTGTTCTCGGAGTTACGTAACGTCGCAACGCAATGTCTCTACAACTTAAACTTCCAATAATGACATCTTTGAAGTATAGCAATATGTTGAAGGATCCTGAGGCGCAGCCAGACAGAGATGTAATACCTTGAGGTGGCCCTGCACTGTAGCGCCCCCGATTACTGCTTATGGTCTGTAATGTGTTTTTGTGTAAAGCGACCATGCACTCACCCAAACCAAATTTCCCCATGGGACAATAATAACCTTACTTTACCTTAGTGTTACTTAAATACTGTGAGTAATTATTGGAAATCACTCAGGCTTATTATAAATCAGCATTGCTGCTGTGCGCTGTGTCGTGTCCAAGAAGGGGACAGGAGACCGGAAGCTTCTGTGCCAGCTGTCACTCAGCTTATCTGCCCAGAGGGGAGATTATCATCAATCACAAGAATTACAATCTAACTGGAAGCCACTGTTCTCTTTTACTATATTGTAATATTATATTTCTATATTTCTTTATTATATTTCTATATTTCTCCAAAGCCATAGTGGACATATTTTATTCTGCTGCACCTATCATATGCAGAGTATATGCTCTTAAAATCCGCATGCATTTATGCTATTTATATATGTTTACTATATTACATGCTGTTAATCCATCTGTCATCCATCTTCTAACCACTTATCCTGGTCAGAGTATCGGGGACAGCTGCTATGAGAAAAAATAAAAATTACCATTTTAATTCTAACTGGCTTTGATGATCTACAAATACAAAATAAATTTTCTACATTTGCTGGTAATATTGCCATCCTGAGACTCTGAACACATGATTTAAGAGCCAGGTAAGCTGGCACAAGTACTTTTCTAACTCACACACCTGTACGAAAGCAGTGACCTGTGACAAGCACCGCTTAAGAACAATGAACATGCCAGTGACACTGAGCTATGAAACCCACCTGTGAGTGCCTCAGTGCTCCAGTAACTTAAGATCAGACGGAGGGTAGGCTCACCTATGATCTGTTTACTTGCATCCACCTCCATCCCCAATTTTAACAAGATACCCATCGATCGAGATCAGCAATTGTTGCAAATAAAATGTAACAAGCACAAAAAAAAGAAATATAATGTGTTAGACACGCACTTCTAACCTGGTGGATGAAACAGTGATTCCAAAGATAATGCTTCACAGTTTAATTACCGGAAGGTAAACATACCGTTGCTTGCTGAAAACATCTACAGATTCTAAATATGGAACTAAGGGACAAAGGGTGGCCATGTTTTTTGAACACCCTTATTGAGAGAAGAAAAAAAACATTTTCCGTCCACGGATCATCATATGGACTGGTAGTATGAAGTGACAGGCCATTCAACTCATTGTGTGGCTCATTAAACTAATCTAATTAACTGAATTTAACTAAAAATAAAGTCTTTGAATGCTTATGCATTTAGCATCAGTTATCCTGTAGTTTAATTGTTAATTATGCCTAATTTGTTTGAATATGTGGGGAAGGTTGTGAATTTGTGCAAAAAAAAGCATAATGACTCCCTCATTGCACTTGTTATTCTGGGTCATTTCCTTAGAATCATTTGCATTCACTTTAAATTATTTACACATGCAAGGCGTTTGGTTGAGTAAAGTCCGTAATTAGCCGCTAGCCTATGTTTTTGATTGATTGATCAGTCCTTATTACATATTGTCATTGTGTGTTAATATACAATGAAATTCAGTTCGAAGAAAACCATTGTACTTATCAGTTTTAAAAGGCATAAATAATAAAAAAAGAATATGGCCAAATGACAGATATAGTAAAATGGGAATTTGCATCACATCTTTAAAATGCATATCAGAATTGCATATCAGAGACATCGCATCTTATCTATATATCCATATCAGTAATTAAGAAATACATATCAGCAACATTACAATGCAACAACATGTCACATCCAAAGAGTCTAACACCTAATCAGTAATTCACCTAATCAGTCCATATCAGATGTTAGAAAGACCATATAAGTGCAACATAGTACAAGTCCACTTTTGTGTGTGAGTATGTGTCCAGTGATGATTCCAGGCCATCACAACCTGATACTGGACGGGTCCTACTGTCATGTAATACACCCAGGTTACCATACAGTCCATCTCCGACTGATTAGAGAGCTATGTGACCCATGCTTACGGGGATACCTTATGGATTGATCAACGGTTTAACATATACTAATTCACATTAAAATGGCACTGAGCCCATCATGCTAACTGGGTAAATACTGTAACATGAATCATATAAAGGTTAGACATCAGTTTAAGATTACGTTGATATAATATATACTACTACATGACAAAACGTAAGAAAAAGTAACATAAGAGTTGACCTGATTTTGAATATACAGGTAAGCAAAATGTGCACAAGCTTGCCTGAAAATAAAAATGTGAAAACGAGACTAGACTTATGAGTGTGTTCGCGCTTTTGTTAAATTTATATGTTCAGAAAAGCAGCACAGAATGTCTCTACAGAGTACCATCATAATAACTGTTTTGAGACGTGTCACAAGCAGTGCTGCGCTATACTGCTTTTAGTCAGCTCAGCTGATCACTATGGCTATTACATATTTGTTTAGTTTAAGAAATACAAATCATATTATTATTAACGCATTACATGTATTCCAATCCAATACAGATGGAACCGCAGTTATGACAAGCTAATAATTTCGTAGGCTCTCCCACTAATTACGACAGCAGATGCAACATCTGACAGTGCGTTGACTAGCAAACACGATGATAGATATTATGTCCAGAATAGGGAGCGTAAATCTGCTTCTCGCGGCATAACTGCATATAACCGTGCTAAAAATAGCGCCTGTCCCGAGTACGTGTTCTTCGTCCGCCGCTCATAATCCGAATTCATTTGACGGGACCCTTTGTCTCCGGACGCCCCTGCACGGGTTACACTGTTTGCACATCCGCTGTGCTGCACACCGCAGTGCCACACCGAGATAAGCATGAAATACACACCAGTCCGCTTCCTAATGCGTCC
This sequence comes from Petrocephalus sullivani, assembly GCA_026780845.1. Taxonomy (NCBI): domain Eukaryota; kingdom Metazoa; phylum Chordata; class Actinopteri; order Osteoglossiformes; family Mormyridae; genus Petrocephalus; species Petrocephalus sullivani. The sequence goes on along the minus strand of JAODKM010000002.1, from coordinate 23,220,434 downwards.
CGGGTCATGAATCCAGGGCTGTTTGGTTATTTGGGCGCCCGTTTGAGAGTTTAACGCAAACTGCGGCTCTTATCGTCGCCTCCGCACATCCAGTAGCTTAATGGCTCAGCCTTAATGGGAAACGGGCAAACGGGCGATGCAGGGAAAGCGTGGAAGACCTCCAGCGCCTAGATGCTATATGTTTGCCGCTAGGGCTTCGCGGCTGGTTCTTTAAAGGACACGTTTTGTCCGTCAGATGTAACATAATGGGCGAAAACCGCCGGCGACGGTAAGGCGAGTCGCGACATGGTTAAAATATCGCCGCCGTCTTCTATCGCAATCTGTCTGCTTTGCCTTATAAGGAAATTGTGGGTTATGTAAAAGATGCAGTTCATTTAAACATTTTTTTTTGCTTAAGGATAAAACACCCCCCACCCTCCATTACATTGATACCGCTATGTGTTGGAGCCAGCCTGCTTGTGATTAGGAATCGCATCGGGCTAAGATTCGCTTACACCTGTATGTGTGTATCTGGGGACGTCGGCATTGTAGGCAAAGAGCTGAGAAAATGAAGTGAGTTCCTTCTCCCTAGAACAAGTATCCATTCAATTCCAATTAAGCGGCTTTTTGTACATGATTTAACGTGGAAAGGAATTGCGAAGATACAATGAAACTGTAGCCCAGGCTCTTCGGAGCACAGACTGAGAAGGACAGTGCGTGAGACGTACCGGTGACTGCAGGCAACCAGTAGGCAAGGCAAGTTTATTTATATAGCACAATTCAGACACAAGGCAATTCAAAGTGCTTTACAAAGACAGGAATACATTCAATTAAAACATCAAAATCGCATTTCAAAGATAAGGGAAGGGGAAATAATAATAATAAAAAAAAATTAATTGGCCTCTCAGTTATTAATAATCAATTAATAATATATCAGTTACTAATTAAACACTTCAAAGCCATGTAATGTTATGTTTGTATTCTGGAAACACTAGAAACTGCAAGAAAATTTATGTAAAAAAGAGAGAAGCATATCAATGAGATAGGTTAGCGAGGATAAGCCAGGGATAGGTATGTCTTTGGTATGCGGGCGGGTGATGCTTAGCCCGGCGGTGCGGCACCCCCCTTCCCCCGATTACACTTGGGGGCCCGGTGACTCCGTCTGCGCCTGTCTCCGCCCCTCTCTCGGTTTTGTCCAAATCTGGCTTTTTGCGTCGCCGGAGCTCCCGATATTAAGCCGACGTCATCACCTAGGAGAGAGGACGGCTGACGTGGGAAGAGTCACAGAGAGAGGGGGATCAGGAGAGGAGGGGTGCAGGGAGGGAGAGAGAGAGATGCAACATTACTAACGTTGATGTGTGACATATCAATCCCCCCTCCCCTCCCCGCTTGCCCCCCCCCCCTTCCTCGATTACGTTGGTGCTAGCGTATCGGGAGCCCCCCTATGCCGGCGGAGACCCAGCCTATATAACTTACCGGCGTGCAGAGCCACTCCACCAGATACACGGGCTCCCGACATCTGGGCGAGAGACGCCGATCCGGGGCAGAGATACACCAGCCTGCGGCGCCGGGCCGACCGAGTCAGGCGCGGTGGCGGAATCGAATAGCTCCACATCGGCTCGGAGAAGATCCAAAGAAAGAGGCAGAGAGACCAAATCCAGGAACCTAGCAGATATAAAACTGAAGCCCCAAAAAACGGCAAATTGATATTAATATTAACGTCAGCGATTGTCCCTGCCTATCTGGCAAAAATACGCCAAAAGAAAGCAAGAGAGACCCAACGCACTCCAAAATATCACCATTGCGGTCAAGGCAACTTAGACGCAACTAATCCCGGGCTACTCCGAGTGCGATGTATCGGTCCACGAAAGGAGCGTCCAAGGCTCGGAGGGACCAGATCAATGCCGAGATTCGGAACCTGAAGGAGCTTCTCCCCATATCCGATGCGGACAAAGCCAGACTCTCTTATCTGCACATCATGTCGCTTGCCTGCATGTACACCAGAAAGTCGGTCTTCTTCTCACAAGGTAAAAGGAGCCATAGAAATGACACCGAGACGCATGCTCCGCCGTACCCGACCCCTATGGCCGGGACGGCGCTGATCTTATTTCTAAGCGCTGATCACTGTGCCCCGTCTGCTGATACGGTGCAGCGCAGGCTGGACCGATCAACAGGTGAGGGAGCCGATTCAGTTCGGAGGCTCTGCAAAGCGCGCTTAAAGTGGGCTTCGTGAATTATGCTAAATGGGTCCAACACATTTTGTCTCCAAATGAGTGAAATGCTCGATCGAATCAAGAAAGGCACCGCAATTTGAGGTTTGATCCGTGCGTGCTACTGTCCGTAGTACTAAACGCTGCCTGACGCTGTCCGAGGTGCTGGCGATGCCTGCTTCTGCGATCTCAGGATCGTCGGCCAGCGCAGAAAACCACTTGATTCTTATGGCTTAATCAATTTTTGAGACGTGGAAATCAATCACACCGGAGTGTGAGGAACAGGGCGAGCGCAATGAATATATCAAAATATAGCATTAAAAAGTTTGTGTTAATTATTCGGTGTGTGCACTCTCTCCCTTCTTCCAGGAGCTGTTACAGCAGGGAATGCAGAGAAGGCAAGATTCCTGTCCTTCCATGAGCTGTTGGAGATGGTACACTCAGTACCAGGCTTCTTATTGCTGCTGACTGGAGAGGGAAAGCTGCTTTACCTGTCAGACAGTGTCGCCGAGCATCTTGGACACTCCATGGTGAGTCCAGCAAGGTGGAACGACATATTTAAACGTTTGGCTGGGTTTTGGCTGGATAGCTGGGTGGCCAAGTGGCCGCTTTGTAGCCTAGTATGTTTAGAATTATTAAGGGTTATGAGTTCAAATGCAGCTTCGGTTTCTGTGGATTAAATAACTGCACAGCATTTATGTGCACTTTCTCCTGAGATTAATGAGAAATATTGACTTTAAATAGTGACTTGGAAGTATATGTGGACGCTTAGCCCCCTAGTGTCTCAATTGGGTGTGGATAGCTGTGACCTTAATTGCATGAGTGTGTCCTGGAGATGCATGAATGAAGGCAAGCCTTTTAGCCAGAAATGGTTACTTTGCAATGGACTGCATGAACGTGCCGTTACTTATTGAGGAAGATCTCCCAGTGAGTCTGGTGTCCTTTCAAACACATTTTTCACTCTCCACGTGAGTGTGTGCATCTAGTTAGGACGCCTCTCCGCACTAATCAGATGCCAACAGTGGCTGTGGGTCTGAATGACTGTAAATGGGGGAGTGTTGAGCTATGTCTGATGTCACTGCCGGCATGCTCGTTTTGGATGTGTTATAATTAGCATAACTGGAGTACGTGCCGGGGATAACGCAGCGTTACAGGGAAACGTGACGCATGACTCATCAACACTGGGGATATGGGAGATGCTACCAGACAGAATCAGCCATGCAGCTGCCTTGCAGGCACAGACATTGGCAGCTTTGGAAACAGCCATGTGTAGATGTATATGATCTCATTTCCCAGGTGGACCTGGTTTCCCAGGGAGACAGCGTGTATGACATCATTGACCCCGCTGACCATGTGATCATGAGGAACAATCTGCCTTCTACATCCACACCAGACACAGGTAAGACTGGTGCGCATGGGTTCTCTCTCACTGATGCTGGGGTAATCCTGTACTGCTGCTACGCGCTGGAAGTCCCGTTCATTCAGACCAGAATTCTGTCTGTTTCAGAAACAGAAGACATTCTTTCCTTTTTCTCCCCCCTGTAGATCGCCTGTTTCGCTGCCGCTTCAACACGTCAAAGTCCGTCCGCAGGCAGAGCGCCGGAAACAAACTCGTGCTGGTCCGCGCACGCTGCCTGTCCTTTCCTAGTCTCGCCTCCTCGCCCGGCTCCTATTGGACCACCAACCCGGTGTGGGTGTGCTTCTGCTCCCCGCTGGAGCCCCACCCACCCCGCTCTGTGCTCACCAGAGAGCCCAAGCCGAGCCCCTTAGCTGACCACAGCTTCTTTCTGGCCTGCTTCTGCTCCCAGCACAGCCGAGACATGAGAGTCCAGGATGCACAGGACAGGTACGAGACGGCGTGGTTAGGAGAGATGGAGCGGTAACCTTTCGGTGTGGGATGATGGGATGTTATCTAATCCATGCCCCCTTGCTCCCTCATGCAGTGTGACAGTCTACCTGGGTTTCGATGTGGCGACACTGCGCTCCCGCTCCTGGTACAGCCTTCTGCATCCGGAGGACCTCTCCCACGCCTCCGCCCAGCACTGCTACCTGCGTGAGTGTCTTGGCCACCAGGTGGCGCCATCTCACAGGATGCCATCACACTGCACCCACACAGCACGAGAATATCACCTCCGAAGGCGGGGGTTCAGTACTGCATACCTGTGACTCACTGGCTGGCACCCGACCGGTTCCCATGTGCTGACTCTCTCTCTCTCTCTCTCTCTCTGTTCCCATCATCCCTTTCCGCAGTGAGTGAAGGAAGTGAGGGGCGTGCGGAGGCAGTGGTCCGCGTGGAGGCCACCAGCCAATCGTGGGTCTGGCTTTACATGGTGCTGCAGCTTGAGGCCGGAGAAAACGTCATCAACTCCCAGAACTATATCATCAGGTACTTCCTTCTATGGCCTTTGTTAGACTTATCATGAGCTTATCCATGCCTAGACCACGAGGGGCTGAGCCGACCTCGCTCTTAATACCGCTCCCGTCGTTTTCCTGACAGTGAAGCTGAGGCGTGGGCCGTGAGGCAGCAGCTAAGCTCAGAGCAGAGCCAGCTCAGCCTGGTGCTGAGTTCCAGCACGTCCTACCAAGACAGCCTGAGCCTGCAGTCTCCGGACACGCTGTCCAGCCCGGATCAGGTCTTCACGCCGGGTAGCAGCGGCCTGTCTGTCCAGTCGTTCGACTTCAGCATCGCCACGTGCGCCGCGCATTCCTCTGACGAGCCAGCGGGTGGCGCCGCCGAGCCCATGCAGCTGGATGCCGGCCCACGTTCAAGCATCTCCTCTCTGGAAGACGACAGCTTCTTCCAGCACCCCCCTGCTGGCCCCGCCTCCAGCCCCGCCTCCACGTCCTCTCCGACCCCAGTGACTGTTGCCACGGTGTCCGACTTAGACTTTCTTACCCAGAACATATTCCTGCCCCCATCCTTCCCCCTCGAGCCCCCGTTACCTGCTCTCCCTCTCCCCCTTCCCCCTCTCCCCCTGCCCCA
>JAODKM010000002.1:23203903-23215162 GCA_026780845.1 Petrocephalus sullivani | reverse complement strand
CCTTCCCCCTCTCCCCATGCCCCAGTCCCAGCAGGGGAAGGAGCTTGTCTGCACACCGCCTTACACCCCCCAGCTGGCAGGGGGCACTTTCCATTTCGGAGATCAGCTTCTCAGCTTTGATCTCACCAGTCCCACCAGCCCGTCACCACTGGGCCAGGCCGTCACTCCCCCAGTCTCCACAGCCCCGCCCCAGTCTCCCTCCGACCCTATAACCATCACTAGCAGTCCCTCGACCCCCACTACACAATCCTCTCTCCAGTCCCTCTCTCTCCCTCCTCCTTCCTCTGAGCTGCTCTTTACAGCAGAGCCTTGCAGCACCTCCCTCTACGAGAAGCTGCCCCCGACCCCAGACAGCCCCGGAGATGGCGACTGCACCATCATGACCCTGCCAGAAGTCCGCGGGCCCCTCTACGTGGACGTGCCCCTAGGGCCTTTCCATTACCCCCCGGATGGTCTGCTCACCCCGGAGGCCTCTCCAGGAAAGCAGTCCTGCCTTTCTTTCTTCTCCATGGAGAAGGAGAAAGAGAGAACAGAGATATCTCTTCTCGCCCAGCAGATTAGCTCCATAGCAGAAGGATTCTACTCGGACCCCACATTTTCAAAACTTGCCCCCTCCTCCCCATTGGCCTCCCCTACTGGCCCACATCCCGCCCCTGACCTGGAATCCACCTCATCCCAGAGTGAATTCCACCCCATCAAGCCTTGGAAAGGTGTTGACCTCCCCCTGTTTCCGGACGACATCTCTCTGTTTGAAGAGAGTGTCTTAGATACCCTCCTCCAGGACCTCTCGTCCTCTTCGCCCTCGCCCTGCCCTTCCTCCCTTGCCCCCTCTTGCCCCCCACCGTCGCCTCCTACCCCAGTATGCTGGCTCCCAAGCCCCCACATTGAAGGGGGCTCTGTTGTAGGCATGAGCCACATCTGTAGCGTCCAATCGGCGCACTGTAACTGCCAGGCCGGAAGTGGGGCTTTGGGCCCTGCCAATTCAGGGGCGGTAGGAGACGGGCAGCCGATGGAAGGGGACGCGATGGAGGTAGAAATCGTGCCATCGCCACATTTCTCCTCCTCCCCCATCCCAGAGTCACCGCCCTTACGTATAACCGCTAGCCCATCCTCCGCCCCGGGCACGCCCGTTGCCCCCGCGGCCCCCGGCCTGCCTTGCGCCCAGTCCCTCCTGGAGGAGCTGGCCGCCCTGGAACCCATGTTTGGGGCAGGTGCCTCGATCGCCCCTGGACTGGGGCAACAACCTGAGTTGTATCAACTCCAATGTTGCCCACCGCCACAGAACTTCCAAACAGGTGAGGGTCCGCCCAATCATCAGCCAGTCACTCTCCATGTAGAACATGCATGACTTCTTGCACACATAAGGCTGTGATGTGGGGCTAGCCTACACTGTACTGACCTCCCTCTTCTTCTGTCTCGTTTTGTCTTCCAGATGGAAGTGGAAGTGATCTTCAGTTCTAAATAAGTCTGTGACTTACTTCATAAAGTATGGCACATTGTCATATTTCGTGGAGCTGCTGCTTTTGCCGAAAAGTCAAAAACATTTAACTGTACGAATATATACATAATGTATATACGAGCAAAAGGACATTTACTTACGTGTCTGATGCGAACCAAGATTGTCTTCTACTTTGTTAATTTATTTATGAGTATATTTATATCCGAACTATGGTTCAACCATATAACTGAGTAGACCTGAGCTTGGACTGGTTCGCGTTCCAGTTTGCGAGAAGCCACCCCCCCGTAACACAAGCTTTGGCTCTGATAAGGCAGAGACTTGAAGTCGACTCGAATTGTGAGCACAATTCAGTTAGCAGACATATTTGTATTCACTCGTAGTGAGGAACTTCTATTGTGAACTTTGAAGAAAAAGTTTTTCCATGCTCTTTATAAAAAAAAAAGCCTGTTTCTAAATAATGCTTGTCATCCAGCAACAAACCCAAATGGCAGAAGGTACCTTATCACATGGAAATTAATCTAAAACCTACACTGGGCAGCTCAGATCAATAGCCCAGTTCCTCAACTCCTGTGGGGATTTCCTCAATGCTCAAGGCAGAAAGCACAACAAATGTCTTATTCGGCCTGTACTCCGAAAAGCACAAAGCCAGCTTGGAAACCCTCTGTGCTCTGAGTTTCGGGCTGCGGCGTATGACAGCATTACTGATTCGCTTATGACTCGTGTGTCAGTGTGCTGTGACAATAATGAACGGCGAAGTACCAGCATCTACTGCACAAGCGGGGGAGTTAGACCTCGTATTTTCCCCCAGAAATATGTCAACAATATGCTAAGTGGAGAACAACGCCCCCCCCCATTTGTATTAGAATTCTGTGTATTATAACGATGACGCTGCCTATCATGACTGCTGTCCTGAGAATCAGGCAGAGCAAATCTAAAGCAGTGTACATCTGAGGCAGTACAAGTCGACGGCCATCCGGGCACCCAGCTGGTTCAAAGCGGGTTGTTTGCGGCATCAATATTTGTAATGCCATCGACATCCTCGGCTTCTCGGACCAGCCCGACTTGCCCTACAATCCCTGCTCGCTTCTTAGCGATAGAGTCCTTTGTGAGTACTCAGCCAGGTGATACCGTACCTGCGAGCGGACGCCACCATTGCATTGTGGGCGTTCCCCTCTGGTGGGTGTCGTGTCCTGGTTGACAGCTGTTTGTATGAATGGTTGATTCTTCTTTTTTGAGGGGAAAAATCAAAAGTTACTTGAAGCTTTTTGTTTTAAAAAAAAAATGAACTGGAAAATAGGGATGGGGTACTATTTCTATTCAGTTACTAAGCGACACGGGTTGAGAATGATTCTATTCCCATGGTGTCGACTCGCTAACGTAGAGTTGTCTACGGTAAAGTAAAGGATTCATTCCTACGTTCTAGCTATTTAAGTGCTAAGTTTAAGAAGAAAAAAACTTTCAGGATAATCTTGTATGTGTGATGTCTGAAAAATGAACGTTGTTCAATATACATGCATTTCTATGGACATAATGTACATGCTGTACAGTGATTCACATATCGTGGAGCGACGTGGCTGTAAAAATGTGTACATTTCTGTACATATACATGTAAATATCAGAGAATTTTTATTATATGAGCAGATTATACCTGAAGTATATCCATGAAGAAGACATTGTGGACCAGTGTTCTTTAGTGTTGCTGATGAGTGTATTTGGTGGTCAAATGCATTTATATTAAACTGCACTTGAGGCAGCTCTACATGTGTGTCCTTTCTTCCTCTTCTCCGCACTGTTAGCCGTCTCTCCTCCTGCCTGCCAGCATCCTGCCTCTCCCTCGCAGCCCAGATGTCCCGCTCCTAGCGCGCCGCGATCGCATTGACGCACTCGCGCGCCGCAGCGGCCGCGACGCCGTCTGACTCACACTGACGCACACGCCTGTGACACAGAGGCACTCACACGGACACAATCGGCTACCCCTCTTACTGGGCACAGCAGGCGCCTACAAACGCGCCAAATGGCATCCGTACAAAATCCAACCCCCCCCCCCCCCCCCCCCCGGCAGCCCGCATTTCAGCAGCACGTGGCAAGCCTGCCCAAAGTCCATATATGGGCTTTCCGGCTCCTGGCATCATTCGCAGTTGCTCTGCCCCCCCCCACCGGCTTCCGTGGCTCAGATAGGCTGGCTGGAAGAGGGCTGGGTGTTGCTGTGCAGATGAATCCCACAGCAATCCGGCCTGTCCTATTCACTACCAGCCATTCAGTAAAACAGCTCCCTGTCATTCAGCAGGAGCCTCCTATCATTCACTAATGCGAGAAAATCACCCACATTCTCTCCTTCCAGTATCTCCGGTTCGTAAACCTTTATAATTGATCGAACATATAAATTCACTGTTAGAGCTCGCTGGCAGTTTCCTGCCTCTTATTGGCTCTCCTACTATTAGGACGTCTCATGATGGGAATGACGCAGAGATGGCTGGGACTGGAAAAAACAGAAAAGAAAAAGAAAAGTCAGTAGAAATACTGGATCATCAGTCTCCAGTTGGGTCTCTCCTTTGTTCTTTTCAGCTGCATCACACCTTCTGCTCACTACATTCTTCTCTATCTGTATCCATTCATCCCCTCTTTGGATACATTCATTTATGCTTTCCCCACCTGTCTCCCCGGCCTCCTTCTCATTTTCACAGCTCTGACTCTCTCCGCCTCTGTCTCCCCAGCCTCCTTCTCGTTTTCACAGCTCTGACTCTCTCCGCCTCTACCTCATAATCCACATTCTCATTTTCACAGCTCTGACTCTCTCCGCCTCTGTCTCCTCGGCCTCCTTCTCGTTTTCACAGCTCTGACTCTCTCCCCCTCTGTCTCCCCGGCCTCCTTCTCATTTTCACAGCTCTGACTCTCTCCCCCTCTGTCTCCCCGGCCTCCTTCTCATTTTCACAGCTCTGACTCTCTCCGCTTCTGTCTCCCCGGCCTCCTTCTCATTTTCACAGCTCTGACTCTCTCCGCCTCTGTCTCCCCGGCCTCCTTCTCATTTTCACAGCTCTGACTCTCTCCACCTCTGTCTCACCGGCCTCATTCTCATTTTCACAGCTCTGACTCTCTCCGCCTCTGTCTCCCTGGCCTCCTTCTCATTTTCACAGCTCTGACTCTCTCCACCTTTGTCTCATCAGCATCCTTCTCGTTTTCACAGCTCTGACTCTCTACCTCATAATCCTCATTCTCATTTTCACAGCTTTGACTCTCTCTGCCTCTGTCTTATCAGCATCCTACTCGTTTTCACAGCTCTGACTCTTGCCACCACTTTCCCATCGGCCTAATTCTCATTTTCACAGCTTTGACTCTCTCCACCTCTGTTTCACCATCCTCCATCTCATTTTCACATCTCTGACTCTCTCCACTGGTGTCAATGGTCTTATTTACATTTTCATGGCAATTAGTCTATTTTATGCCCCTGGATGGACAATAATAGCAATAAAAGGTATCAAATGATACGATTAAATTGATCTTCCCATTAAAAGGTACATACCAGACTTCAATTTGACCTCATCCAAATAATTATCTGTATGGGTAATTCCATGCAAAGATCCGTTGATGGCACAACCATAACCCTGAAAATGCACTGCATTGCTAACATACAAATTAATAAAATATTTTTAGGATTTGATTCAACCCAACCCAAGAGGATACATGAATATGCAAACTAAGTCATTGATGCTGAGCTTTCCCAAGGTGTGAGGCATTTTATTTGCCAACATAAATCCAAATCTCACATCCACAACACTGGACTTGCTTGTACAATTAGGAAGCGAACGCACCAAAGTTGTACAGCTCTCATGCAGTAATTGCCGCACTGATTTTGGTACCTGAATGTAATTCATGGTAAAGTGCTGCCCCACATTGGCCAAAATGGGAAACTACACTGTTACTGCATTTACAATAAAATTTTAGTTATTGGCGCCACACTATGGCTACATGTAGGAACTGCACAAGAGGAATGATTCCAGTGATCATATAACAAGAGTTTAAAATGAAAGTTGACTTTCAGGAAACAAGTTTAGAGGATGTAGAAGGCTGTAAATTTGCAGAATTTAAAGTCCAGGTAATTTCAGACAGTCCCCAGGTTATGAATGCCACCTGTTTCCTAAGTTACTCTTTAAGTCAAATCTGTAGGTAAGTTGGAATAATAATAATAATAATACAGTAATAATAAAGGTAACTACATAAACAACTGTACTGTACTTCAATCCGACAAACTGCTAAAGCCATGCAATGTTTTAATGAGTGTCACAAAGTATTGTACCCGTCCATTATTATGAACTATTTAACTCAAACTTTTACTATAATAGGCTTTATGACAGTCTGACCGTAAGTACGAGTTGTCCGTAAGTTGGACGTTCTTTACCCAGGTTCCGCCTGTACTACACTACACTGTATTACACTACACTGTATTACACTACACTACACTGTATTACACTACACTGTATTACATTATAAAAAAAGTTCCACAATAATGGCTGGTGAAGCAGCTGCTACTAACAGTCAAAATGAAAACTAATGTACAATTCAATGCACAGGTTGGCAAAAAGCACTTTTTCACTTAAGAACATTGCAGTGCAGTTCAAAGATGAGAGCGGTTTTTTTGGGAGGGGATTCGATACTGTGGAAAGCAGAAGGAACCTCTTTTACACATATAGAAGACGAGGCTGAAAAAAGAGGAGCCTGTTGTAGGGGATGCTATCACCATTATGTGGAATAACATCTGCTAGTATCTTGAAGCTAAAATACATCAAGGCCATGAATTTTTTATAGCTGTAGCCCGTAGAATGAGGCTGTGCTGAGAGCAACACGTTTTGAGTAGCTGAGCTATTAATGAGTTAGAGGAAGAATATCTCGGCTATGCACTTGCATATGCAATGGGACAGCAATGCTGTAGGTCCTTAGGACGTAAAACAAGAGCAATGTGGGCAGACTGTTTTTTTACTTGCTGACAGGTGAGGTTTTGGTGGAAAATGACGCAGACATATTTGGCTGCTGCTTAGGATGCAGCAGCTGTTCAGGGTGACCATGAAATGCAGATGGAATGAGGCACTGGCTGAGTTGGAATGGAGTACCGTAAAGAGACTTCACTACACAACAAATTCCAGACAAAGAACAATTAGTCCCTCTGATACTTTCATGACGGTCAAAATCAAAAAATGTACACTTTCCTGGATGGCTAAGGGCATGAACATAGTGACACCTGTATTAGTTCAGAGGTTTATGATAAGTTTGGAGACTGTATGGTAATAGCACGAAAATAAAACAAACAAACAGTAAAGTCAGACAAGTGGTAGGATTGGGAATGCCATGGATGTACTTTTCCTTCTTAAGTTGACCAGAAAATACCAATACAAATGAACAAGCAAAACTTCAATATCATTTATTGGACACTTTCCAATTAAATAATAAAAAATATCATTCTGAAGGTACTTCTTAAGTACTGTTTTAATAGTCGAACTTTTGTTTTGGTCATGTCGATCCAACTGAACAAAATACTTTTAGCAGAAATAAACGAAACCAAGACTCTAACAAACAGAATGAAAAATATATTGTTAGGTCACAAACACTCAAAAAATATGTGTGGGCTGAGCGAATGGCCACAGGAAGACGCATCGCTCCAAGGGGCTTCACTTCTTCTGGGCCACAGGAAGACGCATCGCTCCAAGGGGCTTCACTTCTTCTGGGCCACAGGGAGACGCATCGCTCCAAGGGGCTTCACTTCTTCTGGGCCACAGGAAGACGCATTGCTCCAAGGGGCTTCACTTCTTTTTGGCTTGTGCAGTCTCTGCTGCTGCGAGTTCCAGCTCCTGGCGTCTCCTCTCCTCCCTCATCTTCAGAAACTCCCCGTACTCCTCAGGTGTCAGGCTGGGGAAGGACAAGAGCAGCAAATGTCGGGACGCACAGATGGAAGGAACTCTCCGGGTTTGTAATGATGCAAATCTAGGTATGGACTGCGAGAGTTTGCACAGCCTGGGGTTTGGCAGGGAAGCACCTATCCAAGTGTGCGTGTGTAATTAATATCCTGCTGCAGTTCGTCAGTGGAGATCTCTGGTTAGGGTGGGAGGTTTGGTTAGTCTAGAATTCAGAATTCCACTGAGGTCCAGCAAAGAACAAAGAAACTCAACAGTAACTCAGCTTATTAAATCCAATGTGTATTTGCACTATTAAGGGAACAGACAGCTTAAATAAGGTCATTTTATAATTTTTTTTTTTTAAGATCCACTTTTGTGTCAGAATGAGGCTATGCATAAGCACAGGCACATGTTTATCGTAAACGTATCTGCTTGGGAAATGAATTTCAATTACAGGCAGCAAAACATCAGAACTGCAATAACTACTCTGCCTCTTTGCAAATTTAACGGCCTCCCCCCAGTGAAATAACGGCAGGCCTTCACTGTCCTATTCTATGCACTGAACACACAGACCATCGCAGCCCCTAAATAACAGGAAGCAGAAGTTAACTGCTGTAACAAACACTACTTGATTTAGACGATGCACAAAACAATTCAACTTGATTACTGCTAATGTTCTTTTGCCTTTGGTTACCGTCTGTTTCTGAGCGTCTGCTAAACAAATAAAATTTAATCAGAATGAGTTCACTCTGCTGGCTGCTGTGTGCAGCTCTGTGCAAAGATAAATTAGTGAGTACACCGCTTGGGATGTGAGCTTGAGCGGTGATTTGATGGGCGTGTGGGCTCCTGTAACTCAGTGTGTCGCAGAATTCCCACGCTGGGGGCAGGAAGGGAGTGCGTGTCACTTCTGATAGTGAAGCGATCCTTATATATGATCATTGTCTTAGTAATAGCAGACAATACCATCAGAAATGTGCACATATATGGGCGTACATCAACACCACTGACTGAAAAAATGATGCCACACTTTTCCAGAAAGCTTCTGGTAATATGCCGATGCTATATGCTTATGTAAAATCAGCTTACTCATTGACCACTCTAATGCCCAGAGAGCGGGCGGAGCCGATGATGCTCTTCACCACGAATTCCATGGAGGCATCCTGCAGCACGAAACAGTCGTCTTTGGCTTTGACCTGGGCAATTTCATACACGGTCCGTACCGACACCATGCCCGCTATCTCATGCCCTGAGGGGAACACAAATGGGGTAAAGAATAAGGGTGAAAGGACAGAAACGTGCTCGTAGTGACAACAGAAAGAGGGGGCCGGGGGGGAAGAGATGGTAGCATTCAGCGTTAAGACAATGGAAATAATGATGGATAATGAATGGAACAGGACGGGGTGGGACACGACCCAGGGGGAAAGAGACGCTTTGAGAGAAAGACAAACTCTTTATATAATTATACCTTTACAAAAACCTCCTCAAAATTGAATTACAATAGCTTCCGCATAGCATAACAACCGGTCAAAAGCGTATGATTAATCAAAAAAAACATAACCTTTTCACAAAGGCATTGCTGGAACAACCCTGACTTTTATTCAAAAAAATTAAGGATTCTGCATTTAGACATATGAAAGCTTTGGGAAAGGGACATTCATTCATTTATCTGGCATCCGCTGTTACCCTGAGCGAATTCCAAGAATTAAAGCACACGATACTCGCTTTTGTCAGAGAACAGCACACAAGCCAATAAACTACACAAACCGTTACTTATCTAATTGCTCCAGCCATTTATTCAAAGTACCTGTGAGAGCTTTTCTAAGATCTCACAAAAGGCATCCTACCTGCTCTGGCCTGATCGTGCTTTTAGCGTTAAGTGTAGTATTATTTGTTCTCCTTGCACACAACCCTTTAGAACTCGTGACTTAGGATCGTGCCACACTTGACTAGAGCATCTTTTACAACTGTTTACAGACTTTCATCTATTTTTATTGTCTATTTTGCAGTTAATTTGAACTTTTTATGCTTATTTATTCTAATCTTTTCTGATATTTTGTTTTTCTTTGTATTGCTCATTTCCCTCAATCACAATCCAGGAAGCAGGTAGAAAAACATTTCACTACAAAGCAGTACAGCGTGAGACTGTGTATATGACAAATGAAACATGAAACATGAGCTTGAACCATATGCCAAGACTCCAGTCATTATTATATAAAAGCTTGCAAAAGCTGGTCTCGTATCTGGACTTTCTGGTCACTGGTCATTAATTGGCAACATATAGCCAGCCATCTTGATTTTCCTTAGTCCCTGGATCAACAAGGGAGGGGCTTGCGTTTCACTTCTTTAACCAATCAAAGTCGTCACTGTATGACATCACCACATAAGCCTCTGTGCTTGTGATCAGAAGGTTGCTGGTTTGAGCCTGGCCTTGGCAGAATAACTACATTTCTATGGGCTCTTAAGGAAGGTCCTCAATCCCCATCTTCATCATAAAATAAAATATGCGCCCCTACACTGCCCCATACAGCCTTTGCAGTTCAGCATGTTGCTATATTTTGTATCTATGATATGTTCTTTAATGAGAGGTATACGCAATAAAACAGGTACTTTGCAAATCTATTCACCTTGCCAACAAAAAACACTGGTTTTGATCAATGTGATCTCATACAATGAAGACCATAATTGGCTAAAGAAATGAAATGCAAGCCCCTTTTTGACCCAGACATGTTTTGTATGTGGGAAAAATTAGGATGCGCTCATACAGCCAGTGAAAATTACGTCACGCATCGCTAAGCTGGCCTTAACTTATGGTGAGAAGTAGGACGTCCCCCTCGATTTTACCTGTTTTCCCAGCCCCTTTCTCAATTCCGGCAGCTGCTTTCAGGAAATAGGATACCGTAGGCTGACCGATCTTTATGTCGTACGTCCTGTCAGGCTAAGCAGAAGGAAGACAATCACAACCCAGCACATAACTGGCATGTTTAGTTAGGCGGATCGTAAGCACACAACGACACAAAACTGAGGCAATGGATTTAAAAGTGACACTTGGAATCCACCAAATATAACAGGGACCCTGGGAGAACCAGTCAAAGCTGATGCTGCAATAAAAGCAGCAAGGAGGCAACTAATGTCCTTCAACCTTGGACTGGGCTATATGCCCGAAAAATTATATCATGAGATTTTCACAATATTGATACGATATTGTAAAATTATATTGTGGATGACGGCAGAATATGACAGGTGCTTTTGAGATTTTCTGATTATGATGACCAAATTGTTTTACTAATCATTATGGAGCGTGGGACAGGTATAATGATAAATTACACTGCGACAGAATTTGTTTAAAAATAGTGCATTATAACTGGTAATTATATAAGAAAACAAGTGCTACAAGTGTTTTGGCTGTACCATGATCCGATATTCAAAGTGATGATATGAATGTTCATAATTATGATATAATGGTTATCAATAAATCGCTCCACCCTAATTCAACCAAAACAGTGCTTTTTATTAATTACTGGTCCTAATGTAGTCCCACCAAGAACCTGACGACTCGTTTAAGGACTAGACTCCTTATAAAGGCCTGAGGCTTCAACATTAACCCTTAACACTAATTTGTTGTTATAGCTTGGTGCTGTATACAGTGGTGGCCAAAATAATTAGAACACTTGGCATATATAAAAGGGTTCAGTTGTTTTTGTTGAATTGGCAATTAAAATACCAATAAAACAAATGAAGTGATCATTATGCTCTATAAACGATAGAATAGAGCCTTCATAAGGAGAATCACTGTGCTAAGTACAGTGGGCTGTACAGACCTCAACCCCATCAGGCACAGTTGTGACGGGTTGGAAAATAAACTGGACAGATCTATTGTACATTTAAAAGAAAGCCTTTGGCTTGAGTTGCAGAAGG
>JAODKM010000002.1:23163193-23173198 GCA_026780845.1 Petrocephalus sullivani | reverse complement strand
AGTTCTGAAGGCGAAAGGGGGTCAAACACCATATTAGTATGGTGTTCCTAATAATCCTTTAGGTGAGTGTATATCCAATTCAACAGAAGAATGGCAGAAAATTAAAGTTTTGGAGTGGCCCAGCCACAGTCTGACCTAAATCCAGTTGAAAATCTGTAGGGTGGCCTGAACAGGGCTGTGCACAGGAGATGCCCTCGCAATCTGACAGATTTGGAATGCTTTTACAAGAAATAATGAGCAGATATTGCCAAGATGTGGCATGCTGATAGACTCCTACCCTGAAAGACTGAATACCATAATTAAATCAAAAGGTGCTTCAACAAAGTATTAGTTTAAGAGTGTGCACACTTACGCAATCAGCTTATTGTATATTGTTTTTTTGTATTTTTCCCGTAACAGATTTGCTTGTTTTTCAGTAGAATTGTACAGGTTATAGGTCTCACTAAAGGTGGAAAAAGTTCTTAAACGATTTTTCGTGGTCTCATTTTTTTTTTTAATCACAAAAACCCTGCATTTTAATCAGGGGTATAGATGCATTTTATATCCATTGTATATATTTTGTTTACCTCGTGACCCTGTGCTGTTGGACGATGGATGGGATGTTTTATGCAGTGCATTCTGTTTTGTTATGCTGGACCAGACTTTGAGACCTGCCTGGGTGTGCTGCAGAAATATGGCAGTATTTATTGAATTTCAGCAGCAATACAAACAGTGACACAGTCCACTGCATTTTAACAAGGATTTTTTTTCTTATTTCACGTACGATATATCCACATGAAGCCATTTCTTAAAGGTGTCCCTGAATTAATAAACACTAATTCAGGGTGATGGCAGAGCTGGAGCGGAGGAGAGCAGCAGTATGGAATTACTTGCAGAGCGTCACACATGGTTGAGCGAGAGGAACTTTGCAACAGAGAGGAACTTGAAATCATTGATAATGGTGGGGTTTTGTGGCAGACTCTCAAGGCAGTTCAGCAATATAAACCAAAATCCCCCTTTGGGGCAATGCAGAATGCCATAAGTGAAGGCAAAGCGAAACGGCGTCACTTTGAAATTTATATTTAGCATTACAAGTAAGTTTATCACAGAGTGCATTTCCATAAGAACCCTAAATGGGATGCCAGTCTATCATGGGGCACAGGCACAAACACACAATGAGTATGGAGATGCCAACTAGTGTAACTGCATGCCTTTGGACTGCTGGAACAAACTGAAGTACCCAAAGGAAACTCGTGTGACATTGGAAAACATGCAGACTCCACTAAATTAGCACCAAACTGCTACAATCAGCAATTCATAAAATAATATTCAACAAGATGCTTCATTTCTGAGCCGGCAGCTGTCCTGGCCAGTTTAGCATTCCCTGCATTTTCTAATACAGTTCTTAAGTCTGTGGAATGCTTTGGACCATCCTCCTGGTGCAGAGTCAATTGCCACCCTATAAATCAATATTACATTTGCAGCCCAAAACTCCTAAATTCACCTAACTGCTGCCATGATCAATTAAGCCATCGATAAAAAGGCATCGAGCCTGTTAGAGAAGCTGGAATATAGACATGACAGTAATGTTGGGTGTCAAAAAAGAACAAAGCATCATTCTGTCCAATAACTAGCTGAATACTGTGGGTGGCTCAAATGTCAAAACACTGGTGAACTATGTTTGTGAACAGAGCATCTGTGGGAGGAGGAGGAGGAGGGGGGTACGACTGTGTGGCCACCATCCCGGGTCCATCCCTATATAGTGGACGTGTATGATGTGATGTGTGGTAGATATTTGTGTAAATCCATAGGAGACTTTCACAGAACACACCTCACTCAGGGTATGATTTTAAGGCCTCTTTAATGGAAGAGTGGAACAGTAGACTTCAAATTCAGCCACCAGCTATCACTGAGGGAAGCTTTGTCGTAGTATACAACATGAGCACAGTTTCGGCAACTTTCACCATAGTCGTGAACAGAAATATAAATTTTGAAAATGATTTTACTACCTGCCCCCTAAATCTCATTTCTGCTAAATCAATTAAAGACTCAATGGCAGTACTGATACGTTCCATCCTTAAAAATAATTAACACATCCCTGTAATTGAGTCTGCTCAAACCCAGCAGTTCTCAGGCTTCTGCTTAAGGAACTAATCTTAGATCCAATTTTCCTTTTTCACAAGTCCTTGAAAAAGAAGTTCCAGTTAATTGAAAATTTTTATTTGGACTTTTATCCCGGGCAGAGCATTGATAATGCTTTGAGTTGACATGCTGTTTTTTAATTTTAAATAATAAAAATAATAATAAAAAAAACACTTGTAATGAGATGTGGGCTGACTAAGTGCAAATATGATTCACACTATATATATATATAACCACATCAAACACTGCGACCAAGTGAAAGACACTCGCTGCATATAAAAAGATGGATACAAAATCTACATAATTCAGAACTGGCACTGTCAATGATTACGATCTCAAATGTTCAGAGGAACAGTGCAATCATAGATTCCAATCAAACAATATAAACAGTGTAAACAACCGAAACACAGGAGCATACAGGGAGACAAATGGACTCATGTCTTACAATAATCTCTCCCATTCCTATTCTCACGCAGAGACGGGCAATGCAGGTCCAAAGAGTAAAATCCAGACCAGGAATTTCTTTTAACCAACCAATTGAGTCTGTCACAGAGCACTCAACTAGTTGGTTGAAACAAAATCCTGGTTTGGATTTTTACTCTTTGGACCTGGGTTACCTACTTCTGTTCTCATATTTTTTCTTACAAACCTGTCTCTTTAAGAGAATACTTCTTAAATGTGTATTTGCTTTAAGGTTAAAACTTTCCTTGGGTTCAGGGTTCAGAGTTCATTTTCTGTGGTGTCAAAAACTCAGATTACCCTAGCCTATTCTAGTATACTGTAGCTTGGCTTCTGTGATACCTGTATTAAATCAGTTGACACAACAGATCTAGTAATGCCTGCTATACAATGTTGCATCGAATCTTTCATCAAATATTTAACTGAATATTAAACAGATGTAATGATCTGACAACAAAGGATCCAAGTCCAGGAGGTTTGGATGTTTAATTTGGAAGCCCAAATCAATGTCAGAGACAAGCAGCGTCAAAGCCAGTAAGGCAGAGAAGCTCAAACAACACAAAGACGTAATTTGAATGGGAGAATGCAGGTATAAGCGATGGGTCGGTTACAAGAAGCCAATTGGCAAGGCAACCAAAACCAGGAATCACACAGGCAGGAAGTGGAAGTCCAGAAACAAGGCGCTAATGCCAACAGGGACCACTCCCTAAGGTGCAGGCATGCAATACTTCACAGGGAATTAGGGCAGTGCTGGGCTTTAATCAGGTAACCAATCAGCGAAGATGTGATGCAGCTGTTCAGCAGTCTGGTGATGACATTCATTGGAGGCGTGGCAGTTCAGGTGAAGGTGGGCGTGGTCAGGGCTGATAAGACGCAAGTGTGACAACAGATTGCGAATCAACTGGATAAACATGGTTTTTAAGAGAACATATAAACCCTTAAAGAGTTAAGCCAAAAGTTGAGAGATAGCAAAATGTTTCCAGAAGCTGGAGTCTGTTTATTAATGGAATATAGTAAAAGAGATAATATATATGTAAAATGAACAAACTTCATTCAAAATAAGCATCAGGAAAAACATATTGTCTGGGGTGACTGACTCATTTAAGTGCAAAAACAAAGGGCGTTGGAAATGAATGTGGTGTGCGGAGCACAACGGCGTTCCCTTGGATCCAGAACCACACCTGCGTCCTGAATGTCTGCTATTTATTTGATCTCACATTTGATAATATTTTCTATTCTATTAATATTCAGCTATTTCAATACTGTTGCCAGCTCTCCATGATTAAGTTATTTTATGTAAGTCTCTCCATTTTGATTAACTCCCAGAAAGGCGTGAGTAGACTGAACAATCAAGAATCAATATTTTTCATCACCCAGCAACTAGATGGTATTTGGATATGATCCAGTGCAATGCAAAGACGAGGGCTGCAAACAAAGTTCAAATGCATTCCCCAGTGATCTGCCAACAATGAATAGTGCCAAACAAAATTAACATTTTCACTGAAAAGCAGACAATGTAACTTTCTGCATAACAGTGAGAGTGCCATGCTGGTATGTCAAATAGACTTGTCTTCATCTCGCACAAAACCAGCCCAGAGTAACATTTAATTATACCTTGCACATTTCTTTAATCTTATGGAACTGGAATTCATAAATGCTTTATTTTAACTTATTTTTCGGCTTGGACTGGCCTTCTGGCGTACAAACAAACAGCATCACCATCATCACCCCCTAGGGGTGCCACCTTTGATTTGCAAAAAAACGGGAGTTTTTCTTCTTTTAGGGTGGGGAGGGACTGCAGTTGAACCAATTTTGCCAATATACTGCATTAATATTTGTAGGACTTCTTCCTCTTTTAACTAACGCTACCCCTAGCCAGCACTTTCAGCCACGGCAGGCCGTCAGCCAATGTAGTTGCTTGGTAATGAGGTAAGCTTTCCTATTTCTGCTACCAGTAAAATAAAAGTATAGATGTGACTAATTGTCGTTGTGCTTTTCCCATTTTTTACGGACACAGGGATTCATTCGAAACTAATTCTAAATTATGTGTACATTTTCACAAAAAACTGGGACAGTTTGTGTCCCGGGAAAGAATATTAATTTTCTGTGACAGAACAATCCTAGGAAAACCAGGAGAGGTGGCAACCCTACCCCCCCCCCCAGCCCACTGGCAAAATTTATTATGGGTAGGCAAACCTGGTGGGGCAATTTTTAATCCCAGTCCATAGCTGCTTACGTTAAAATTAGAAATAGTTTCGAAAAACAAATTCATTTTTTACTGATACTTTTTTTTTAGTTTGTGTCAAAGTTGATGCCAGCAGAAAACGAATGAACTGTAGGGAGGGGGCCGTGACTTATAAAATATGCACGCTGTGCACAGATTTACAATTAACAAGTGCATCATTACACCACACACATACTTACAGGCAAACAAATTGCAGGAAACGTGCCACTTAGCGACTCTTTGAGTTTACTGACAGCAGATAGCTACCTTCTGGAAATATAGCGGGAAAGTCCACCATGTGCAACCCAACCCAACACCAGTTATTATGATTAGCTCGTGTTCATCCCGACAACCAATCATGCGGATTTATGAGGATTTGAAAACGTAGTCTAGCATGTGACTGTTTCAACTAATTATGTTGGGCTGAATTGTGTATTAGTCTTTTAAAGTGAACATAAGTTTTAAAATAAAGGACTTAATTTCCACTGAGTGGGTGGGGTAGGCCATCAGAGTGTGAGGGTCATTTCAATATAAGCAAATGACAACTCAGAGGGTGGCTCAGTGGGTTAAGCCTCTGGAAGGTTGCTAGTTCAAGCCCAGCCTCAGCACATCTGTGGGCCCCTGAGTAAGGCCCTTAACCCCCAACCTCCTGGGTACTGCTTGTGGTGGGTCCCTTCATGGCCAAGCTTGCTCTCGTGGAGAGCAAGGTTGGGGGAGGTGAGAAGAGAATTTCCATCAATGAAAGTATCAATAATTATTAGTAAAATGGAGAATCTGTTTTTTTTAATGATGACCCACCACTAGTCTATGGTAAACGTTACACAGTTACGGCATTTACCATTTACAGCATAAATGCACAGATACACATGTCGAAAAGTATCACTTTATCTTGTTTTAATGTGTGTCTCTTAATGTGTGTCTCTTGATGCCACAGTTAATGACAGCTATGTTAAACTGATATAACCTGATGAAGTTGGTGAAAATGAGTTAAACACTTAAATGACATGGATTAAATAAATCAGTGTTGGAATGGTAGACAGATTGATTCAATCCCAGTCTTTGAGCACAATACACAACGTGTCTGATATTACCGGTAACCCCCTCTCAGTGATGACGCCCCCTGTTGGCTGTTTATTTGACACTGTCATGTTTTTCTTTCGGCTAAGGCAGTGTTTCCCAAGCCAGTAAAAAAAAGAGACGGATATCGATAAGCGATTATTGCTCGTGTCCTGGGTGATTGACAGGTTGTACAGTCTGATGGCCGTCGTAATGATTTCCTGGGGTGCTGACTGGAGCATTTAATGTTGAGCAATCTGTGGCTGAATCTGCACTTCTGTCCAACCCCAACACCGTGAAGCAGGTGAGCCATAATTGACTGAAGTCCGGACAGCATCCTCCTCTCTGCCACAGTGTTGATAGTGTCCAGCTCCT
This sequence comes from Petrocephalus sullivani, assembly GCA_026780845.1. NCBI lineage: Eukaryota > Metazoa > Chordata > Actinopteri > Osteoglossiformes > Mormyridae > Petrocephalus > Petrocephalus sullivani. Next base: position 23,166,963 of record JAODKM010000002.1, on the reverse strand, counting down.
GCACTAGCACCGGCCCAGTCTTCCCGATCCACTTGTTGAATCTGCTGGTATCCACCTCCTTCACATTGCAGCCCCAGCATGCAATAGTGTAGAACAGTGTTTCTGAATCCTGATCCTGGAGCCCCACCTGCCTGACAGTTCCCACTCCAGCCCGGCCTTAATTAGCATCAGGTGTTTCCTAATGGCCTAATAATGAAGGTGGTAGGTTGTAAGCAGTATGGGTGACAACTTTCTGGCAGGTGTCACTCCAGAAGCAGGATTCAGAAACACTGGTGTAAAATAGTTTCCCAACCCAGTCCTTGGGGACCCATAGACGGTCCACATTTTTGCTCCCTCCCTGCTCCCTTCCAGACAGTCCAAATTTTCACTCTCTCCCAGGGAGGGAAATAAAACGTGGACTGTCTGCAGGTCCTTAAGGACCAGATCGGGAACACTGCTGTGATGGGAATAATGAATAATCACTAGAAGTCAACACCATGGTGAATTCTAGCGTACAATTTGATCAAAATACAATTTTATGGTACTTAAAAATGTAGCCTACATAGTTTTGTTTTCTCAATCAAAATGTTCTGCCACAGACACAGACGAGGCTTATATTATTCTCTGCTATTCACCTGTTTGTGAGTTTTAGATTTCTGTATATGTTTTGGCTTTAAAATTGCACTCATCATCCATTTATCATTACTTTAAGATGCATTTAGTGTTGATGTCTTTACACAAATAATATTGTACAACAATCCTTGAAAGTGTATAAAACATATTTATATATGCTTCTTAAAATTTAACTCGATTAAATATATAACAATAGCTTCACTTATCCATTGATATATATTGTATTCCAGTAACCCCACATTTTTTTGTTTATTCAGATATATCCAGAATAAATGTCTAAGAAATTACTAATTACAATCTGTCATATAGCACTAAAAGTATAGCGTAAATATATCAAGTGCAGTTCGTACAGTTATAACTAACTTAAGTTCTTAGCGTCAAATTTGTCTCTGGCCTGTGTCACATTCTCTGGCAGATCTCGGCAGTCAGGTCAGGCTAACTTCCCAATATCACCTCTGATATCATTTAGCTAATCTTATCTATGGGCTCTCTTGTAACATGTGCGAAAATTGTCCAAGCTCGTAGATAAATCCCACGACTTTACACCTATTCTCTGCCTGGTTCCTAGAAATAAATGCAGAAGCTTTTTCCATCGCACTCGCCGCCTGAGGGCCAAGAGAGTGAAAAGTGAGGTAGGCAGTAATAAAATCTGAACACGAGTGGTGAGCTGGACACCTTGGAGACACATTGTAGACACAGGTGTAAATGGTAATATGTCTCAGCTCTCCACTCGTGATCCATTCGCCCAAGATGCATTTTAAAACCAAGTGTAAAGAGAGCCTGAGATGTCTCTCTCCCTCATTGTACCGCTTTGACAGTGAAGAATGGCACCATTTTTAGTCAGACGCCTTGGTTGTAAAGCGTGCTAGCTAGCGGTTTAGCTTTGAGTAACGCAGAACTCATTTTCCCCTCCCTTTTCTCTAGCCTGGGCTGTATTTGCTGTCTGTAATCAGCTTGGTGAGTAGGTGCGAGTGGCAGTGAGATGACTCAGCCCGTATCTTTTGGCTCATCTTATCTTATGGCTGTGCTGACACAAGTGTGACGAGTGCTGGAAATGTTTATATGAAAGAGCTATGACTAAAAGCCTATTCTGTATTGGTTTTGTGTGAATTACTGCCTAACCTTTTTGATTTCTCCGGTCTTATCTTCTCTAATGATACTTGCTAACTCTGTGCTTTGACCCAAAAACTTGTTCTTGTCACATTTGTGGCGGGAGGAACAGCCCATAATGCAGGCTGCAGGGATTGAGCCCCTCCAAGGGGCGTTTATTCCACAGGATAGGGGGAAACACGGGAGCAACAAGCAAGCACGGAAGGCATCGACAATATCCGACCAGGGGAACAGGACGCAAACTGACTAAAATAGGGCAGGACATCAGGGACTAAACACAAGGCAGGTGTGCTGGGTTAACGAGAGGGCTAGCACGAAAGGCAAAGCTCAACAAGGGACAGGTGCGGCTAATCAAGCCCCGCCTGAGGGAACCAGAGGGACGAAAACATGCAGGGCGGGGCTGAGTGTGACAGTTCTCTGTGTATGTCGGAGTTTCTGCCCATGCTATCTTGCTGTTTATAAAACACACTGGGATGAATATGACCTAAACCAGGGGTGCACACACTTTTTCGGCTTGCGAGCTACATGTAAAATGATCAGGTCAAAATGATCTACCCTCACTAAAAATGCTAAATATGTTTATATGACCCATGTGATTTTGGAGATACGTTAGAAGAGAAGGGATCGACGTTCTCATTCTTGTAACCTAATGTAAGAGAGTTTTAAGGGACAGCAGACTGTTCGCCTTTTACGTTAATCAAGTGGCTAATGCCAGAGGGAGGACAGCTGATAGGGTAACATCTAAAATCTGAATGTCGCACGATTTACCCTGATCGATGTACTGGGCACCCCTGACCTAAACTTACCAAATGACACATACAACCGAAAATAACGGAATTAGATGATAAATATAAAGCCTATATAAGCTAGAAATAATGTGTACACAGTGTAGTTTCACTTTCCAGAATCAGTATAGTCATGTAGCACTTATTAACAGTACTGTTAGCATGCCTGGGGGGGTTGGGCAGCCAGGTGACCTCAGACCCCCAGAGGCTTTTCTCCCTACTTGTTCCTCCCCTCTCTTGTCATCTAGCTTTCTTTCTTTCTTTCTCTCTTTCCTTTGTATTATTCTGTCTTAATGATGTAATGTATTACAGCACAACCATGTTAAGTGCCTTGGGCCGATCCTCTTGTGAAAGGTGCTATACAAAAATAAAGTGAATTAAATTGAACAACAGCGACGCGTTCTAAAAAATGTGTAGTGAGGCTATTTCACTGTTGTGAGAACATCACACATTGTGCACTTACACAGAGCTAGATGTTATAGCCTACTACACACCTAGACTATAAGGTGTAGCTTAAATAACGATTAAAAGTACAGTATAGTAAATACAAAAATAAGTATTATCATAAGTATTATGTACTGTGCTATACTTTTACTTTTACAATGCCAGTGCAGGAGGTTTTTTTTACACCAGCATCACTGCAAACATGTGAGTTATGTGCAGTGCTACAGCATCACTGTCCGTGATCTCGCTATAATATGTGGGCTCCGCTACAATCTTATGGGACCACTGCTGTATATGCAGGCCATTGCTGACCAAAACGTTGCTATTCTTTGATTAACTATGTATCTATAATTGGCTTAAATGTAATTTTCGCTTTTCTCCACATTTTTTTTCCAAAAAAGCAAAAATCCTCTTTGAATTTGTTTTGGTTTGCGAAAACAGGTGCTAAAGTAGGTCTTTCATAAAAGCAAAGTGGCACAACGTGAATGCTCATAATGTGGGGGATACCTGCATCACGGCATGTCACAGTGGTTGTTGGGTACAGATAAGGTAGAACCGGGGTGCACATTCAGAATGTCTTCAATCATAAACTTTCTGTAACTGACTCATATCTTTGCACTGTAGGAATGTACTATTGTGACAATACTGACAAGTCTGTTACTGGTTGCGGGATATTCATGAATGATATGAGAATGCGGTCACTAATTGCGCTTAGCACTGCTGCCTTACACCTCTGGGACCCGGGTTAGGGTCTTTGTCATGGCTCTACTTGAGGTATTGCATGTTCTCCCCATGTTGTCGTGGGGTTTCCTCTGTGTG
>JAODKM010000002.1:23135246-23146676 GCA_026780845.1 Petrocephalus sullivani | reverse complement strand
TAGCCAAGCAAAGGAGCTTTTCAGTTTTAAAGTAGTTTGTAAAACCTGAAGTAGCTTATAGTGTCCCTCCTGACATGCATTAGGTGGTCACCCTAACTGACAACCATAGAATCCATCTCTCCCGCCTTTCTGCTATTGGTATTACTAGTGCTGCTAGTTTGCTTGGTTTGCATCATACCTCAGTGACCGACAGTATTTTGTTTCCATTGTCACACACATCTGTTATTGCCCCTCTCACTCAGGGTGTCCCCCAGGGAACAGTTCTAGGCCCAGCTCACTTCACCATCTATATCATGGCTGGCCAACCCTGCTCCTGGAAAGCCACAACCCTGTAGAGCTTAGGTGCAGCCCTAATTTAACACACCTGATACTGATAACCGGGCCCTTCAGAAGCATCTCAATTAGAGTCAGTTATGTTGAAGTAAAGCTGACTCTAATACTGAGATGCTTCTGAAGGGCCCTATTATAGGGCCCTAAACTTATAGGATCAAATATAAAATCTTACTAATTACCTACAAAGCTCTCAATGGACTTGCCCTCACTATCTGGCTGACCTTCTTTCACCTTATACTTTCACCTTACCCACGCACTAAGATCGTCAAGTCCCAACCTCCTTACGGTTCCTAAATTCAGATTATCCTCTATGGGTGGCAGAGCCTTCTGTGTGACAGCACCTAAACTCTGGAATACACTTCCTCACAGTCTGCGAGAGATACAGTCTATTAACATTTTCAAACATCAATTAAAAGCTCATTTATTATGTGAATGCTATAACAGCTACTCGTACATAACATTCTCTGTGTCGTTTTGTTGGAGCTGTATGTGTATTTTTTCCTTATCTTTTGTATTATTGTTTGCATTGTAAAGCGTCCTTACAAGAAAGGTGCTATATAAATAAAACTTATTATAATTATTTAGTGTATTAATTTTTTTTATATTTATGTATAGTGGCAATAACCACTATGCACTATGATATCAACAACAATGTAAAATGAGGGAAATTTCATTTTTCAAAGCAGAAACCGCTTTCTGCTGAGGCTGGAAAGTGTTTTAAAGCCCCTTATTGTTAGTGCCTACTAGGAACAACCAAAAGCAAAGAAAATTATTACATTTGTGCTTGGCTTCCCAGCTTGGTTCAGTATCCATGGAAACAACAATAAGACTAATTTTTATCATAGCGCTCTTGTTGTTCCCATGGAAACATACATTTAGCCAAAGGTAAAGCTCAAGGTTTAGAATTTAAATAAAATATTTAATTTGAATGCAGTGATGTTCAGTAATAAGTTTCTACTTATTTCTACATAGTATAAGTTGCTAATTGTTTATTTATTAATAATTAATTATAATTAATACAATATAATTTATTAACAATTAATTAATTATGCTTCGTTGGCATCTGCCACTCCATTTCATGGGCAGGACTTACCATACCAATTACAAGGCAATTGCAGGCAGAATTTACAGATGTTACATTTATGTGTATAAGATAATAGAATTATTTATATATGAGCAACATCAAGTCTGCTGTTAGCAGTTTTAGGTGGCATAATACCCCATCCCGCGATCGGGGAATTTTACCGATAGCACTCCGCTTACACAGCATGCTTTGCTTAGCAGATTATTGATGTTCCATTGTTTTTAATTCCCTCTGTTTTCTCTGTTGGCTCCAAAAATAGTTTGCAGCCAACTTAGGGGGCCCCCTACCTATGTCAGCCTCAGGCCCCAGAGAGGTTTGTCCTCTGCTTTTGCCTTCATTCTAAATTTAAATTTCCTAATGTATGCTTAATATTTTTGTAAATATTTCAGGGAATGCTGTCGCAAAGCAGCAGGCAGTAAGTGCTCCTTTATTCCACAATTCACATTTATCATGACAACACATCACCATGTTTATGACGATGTTGTGTCTGAGATTATTGTATGCAAAGTCATGACTCTCATCTTGCACTGTTTTTTATTGTGCTTCTTGTTAACATCTCAAAGGAACACCTGCTTTTATTTAAGACCTTTTCAGTAAATCACCAACATGATGACCTTTCTAGAAAGGAGGTTCTGTTTCTGCCAAGCACTAAAACTGACATCAGTTTCTTTAGTGTGCCCCAGACCTAAATCCAACACTAAATCAACTCTAAAGACTATTATTGCCTGTATAGTTTGTAGTTTAGCTAACACATCCAAATTGGGTTAAAGCACTAATTATTTAGATAATTTAAATAAACTACCTCGCTTGAGAGTATGATAGCAGGGCCATTGTAGGGCCATAAGCTAGCAGCCTTAAAGTTTACCCCTTCACCACTATAGCTACACCTACACCTACTTTGCACCAACAGGGGGCAATCAGCCCCACACAGGCAAATGTTTTCCTCATTGCAAGCCCCAGGTAGTGCTAATCAGATGCAGGTGGTGCTGCTAATTTCACAAACGGGGAGTGGAATTGTGTAGCCCGGCATAGCTTAAGACTCACTCCGGCAAGAAGGTCATGGGAGAGAAAAGTAATGGGCAAGCAAGTTACCTGAAAAACAAATAGTCTGGAGGACAACTGGCTTGAGGGGCCTGGTGCCTTCAACAAACCATCCACTCTACAGAAACTGTCCTGAGACCAGAGGGGAAGAGGAACTTCCCTGACAAACTAACAACTGCCCATTTATTAACTCAGCTGTTTAATATTTCCAAATATTTCATCAATGAATCTAGCGTGGGTCTCCTGTGTCTCTGTGCCTGTCACACTATTCATATTATATGCATATCTTAATTTATGACCTAGGATTATTATAGAATATATCTGAAACTTCACATAAAACAGTAGTGACGCTTGGTAAACTTCATTTCTGTTACTTTTGTTTCATTTTCCCCAGTTTATTTAAATGTTTAAAGTTGGGCTGTGAATCAATTAAAAAAATTAATGGTAAGACTTCCTATTAAGGCCACATTCTTAAAGCCTAATACTGTAACTGTTCTTATAATTCATAAAGCATTACAAACGTGGTTATAAATATTTAAACACATTATAGCCATGTTTCCCATGCATTATGAATGCTCTATTGAAGGTGTCATCTATAAAGCACTATTAACACCTTCATAATGCATTATAATGGTCAGTATAAGAATTAAGGATGCATTGTGCTGCATTATGAAGGTGTTTATAGTGCATTATAGATGACACCTTCATAGAGCAATAATAATGTAAAATACACGTCAAGCATTTATGACATCCGCAAAAGTTGGAACAAATGCTTATGATAAGTTATGTCGGATGTCATGAAGGGCTTATGTTGGTGTCATGTAGCTGTAGAGTGTAACGCTCAATTGTTTAACTTCAATATGTGATGTACAGATTATTCATTTCCAACAAAAATACTACTCGCAAACAAGTACAAGGTGAATTTCAATGCGTTCAGGAAGGTTGGATGAACAGATGGCAATAAGAAAAGAGAGGGCATTGTGTTATAATTATAGATACTAATTCTTTTTTTTATTGCACACATTGGTGATTAATGGTATATGCCACATAAAATGTGTGTAAAAATGTACGTAAAATATCATTGCATGTACTCAACAGGTGGATCGATATGCTATTTAATCCCAGCTTTGTATTTGATCTAAAATCTAAGACCTATTTGGCAAATGGCTCTTCTGTCTTTAGCAATAACTCGTACCTGTTGGCTGAGCCTCAGGGTTATTGGCAGCTACCTAAACCTTGTTGTTGCCACCTGAGAGATAAACATTTGGAAATCTTCGGAAATGGCCCGAAGAGAGGCTTTGCACCCCTCTGCAAAACCGTGAAACGGGCTACGTTATCTGGAAATAGTCAAAGAGAAAACTGAGCAGGAGTAGTTGAAGAGGTATTGATTGGGAATTTCAGACCTAAAAACTTAGGCTGCTAAAGTCTTATATAAAGAATACTCATGTGGAAAGCAAGGTTTGGACCCTTTGGAACTTAAAAAAAATAAACTTTCAGACGGAATGAGAAACCGTTCTATTTCTCTGGTTTGTAACGAAAGCCAAAAGGGAAATGTAGTTTTAAGAGTTTGCAACCCTTGCAACCCAGGGGGCTCCCCACAAGGTTTCTGGGAGGCATCCTTGGCAGCGATGGATTTCTCTACCTGGTGGCTGACCCCCAAACCCAGAAGAGATGGAAGGTTTAGTCTTAGGAGGCAGGGAGCAGGTCTGCCTAGATAGGCCTCAAAGCTGTAGTCAGTGTGAATATTCCTGGAAGGAATTCATGCTTGTTCCTCAAGGAACTTAACCCTCCTGGTCCAGCAAATAAGATCACTTGACTGGTCTCATTATTCTTGAATGATGGCCTTGGATTATCAGTTGAGGGAAAATATATAAACATTTGGAAATCTTCGGAAATGGCCCGAAGAGAGGCTTTGCACCCCTCTGCAAAACTGTGAAACGGGCTACGTTATCTGGAAATAGTCAAAGAGAAAACTGAGCAGGAGTAGTTGAAGAGGTATTGATTGGGAATTTCAGACCTAAAAACTTAGGCTGCTAAAGTCTTATATAAAGAATACTCATGTGGAAAGCAAGGTTTGGACCCTTTGGAACTTAAAAAAAATAAACTTTCAGACGGAATGAGAAACCGTTCTATTTCTCTGGTTTGTAACGAAAGCCAAAAGGGAAATGTAGTTTTAAGAGTTTGCAACCCTTGCAACCCAGGGGGCTCCCCACAAGGTTTCTGGGAGGCATCCTTGGCAGCGATGGATTTCTCTACCTGGTGGCTGACCCCCAAACCCAGAAGAGATGGAAGGTTTAGTCTTAGGAGGCAGGGAGCAGGTCTGCCTAGATAGGCCTCAAAGCTGTAGTCAGTGTGAATATTCCTGGAAGGAATTCATGCTTGTTCCTCAAGGAACTTAACCCTCCTGGTCCAGCAAATAAGATCACTTGACTGGTCTCATTATTCTTGAATGATGGCCTTGGATTATCAGTTGAGGGAAAATATATAAAACTATCTTGACATGTCAGCCTTTGTGTATTTTAAATGAGCCGGTAAGTGATGTTAAACTTATTTTATGTGCAAAAAAGGTCAACTAAGGGTTCATACTGTTTGGAAATACTTGGCAAGTCAAAACATTGAAGGGTAATGTTGCCCTCTCCAACCAGTGCCTCCATTCCTCTAAGGAAAAACTTAGCAATTTTTTATTTTATTTACAGTAATCTTGTTTTGCTATTGTGAAGTGCTGAGAAAATGAGGTACACTTTGCCTACGAACAGGAGCATGGGATTTGGATGCTATAGAATCCAAACTATGGTGAGCCAGTTCTAAAGGCAGTGAAATACCTTTTTGGTCTCCAGTAATAGTTCATGCACTGGGGAGCCTTTTAAATCATGCTAGGGATGAGAGCAGCAACATAATTGAAACTTGAAATTAACTGGTTGTGGGGATTCTCCGTGCCACTTAACATTTTCTTAAGGTATACAATAAAGCCAAGGAAATTTGAACAGATAAACATATTCTAATATAAAAATAACCCAGAATTAGATTTAATACAATACGTTTTTGTATTTGTAATTCCCAGTAAATATATTAAAATAAATCAATAGAGTTCTAGATTGGAGATATATACTGACATGGAGGTCACTTCTGTATACATTAGTTGACTTCTCTAGTTTTACTGATTCTTTTACATTGTGTTCTGCTAAAGTGTGGTCATTGGGGTGACATGTTTTTAAGGAGTTTTATTCATTGTAAAGCTTGAAGTGATTGCAATTCACTAGCATATAAATTTCAGTGTACGTAATATTGATAATGACACAGTATTTGTAATAATGGCATTTATTGTTAATGATACAGTATTAGGAATACTTAAAAAATGAACAGTGGCAGAAATAAACTGCTAGCAGCAATTTTTGTGTAGATGGGCCAAGATGATCTGAAAAGGTTATACACTATAAAAACATTCCAAGCATTAACATGGGACGTCAGTTGTGACTTTTATAATAAGTATGAGCATGATAATGATGCAGTTTTTGACAGAATCCCTTCTTCGCAGCAGTTGTCCATTATAATTCATGCATTCTGCCTAGCTTTACAATTCATGGCGTCGTTTCCATGGTGTGTAGGTCAGGTCCCTGTGATCCAGAATTTCTTGCCTGCATGCATTTGCTGAAATTAAGCCATGAATACCCGTTTTCAGCCAAGTTTGAAAGGCCAATAACCTCTAACTGTACTTCATGCGGGGCATTGAGTATATCGGAATAACTTGCTCGACCTTGTCTTGACAGAGCACTGCATTTAATCAGCATTTCGCAAGTTACTGAAAATTAGTAATTAGTTGCAGTTACTTCATTCAAAGGTAATTCACTTACTTCATCAATTACTGGATATAAAAGTAATTAGTTTCTAGGGAACGTAACTTTTCTCCTATTAATGCACGCATACCCAGACAGCACACATACATCTCAGGGATGCTGGTTTAAGACAGAAATGTCGTTAAATGATATCATTCCATTCAGGCATATAAACAATATTTAAATTCTTACACAAACTAAAGTGTGTTTCAGCAAGTGCATTTTTTTCAGTATCAGTTCAGCATCACTTTTCGGCCTTTGTTACTGTTTCTGGGCCAGGTTTCCTGATAATGATGAATATTAATGGTTACGAATGTTCTTAACCAGTTATTTCACAATTGTTCAGAATGTTTTTATACCCATTTCCCAAACAAACATATAGCGTGAACGCACGTTCATGGCTCTTAAGTAGTACTTAACAGGTGCCGCGCATGTCATCTGTGCCAGTTATCATCTCAATTCACAGGAGGAGGGGGAGACGTAAGCACATGTAAATTTATGAGCATTTTCAAGTTGTACTTAAGTTACAATGCTTTTGGAAAATGTTCCGAAAGTCTGAGATTCGTAAGAGGTATTTTACAAACTACTTAGGCTTACAATATTGTCCGGTCGCCAATATAACTTTTAATCAGTTAAATTGTTTGCATGGTATATGGTAATAAAAAGCATACCTACATGTGGGGAAAATGGAACAAAATCGACCGTATAGTATATAAACATACATACATACATACATGCTGTGTACACAGAAAACATGATGGGAGAAAGAAGGTCATTTTCTCTGTGACAAATATGACTCATAAATAACCTGCCAGAAACAAGCCAATGAGATGCAGCAGTGGAACTACAATAAGCCATATTTTATGAACAGTACAGGACTGTGTTACAGCATAGTTGCATTATACACAGTTCAGTAATTTAATTTATACAGTACTGTAATTTGAAAAACATTTGAAACAGCTGTACTGTATTTTGAAAGGGTCAATGAAATTCAGTTAATAGTGATTGCTGTCTGTTTCATTTTATATTCATGTAATAAATATAAAAATGTCAATTAGATGGTAATCTGCCTCTGACATTTTTTTTTAAATGTTATAATGATCATCTGCTTATAGTTATCAATGCCATCCCGACAGATGTGATCACAGATGTGAACCAGAGACGCTTTGTCGATGGATTTTCTAGCATTGTGGACACATTGCACTAATGGGTCATTCCAGCTCAACTCAACAAATATTTGGTATTGTCCATGCTCAACCATCTCAGAAATTAGCCAATTTGCGGCATTTGGTTTGCCCTGTGACGACAATATATTGGGTTTAAAGGTTTAATTGACAAGTTTAAGCTCAGTAAGACTCTTAAAATAGAAAACATCCTTCTGTGGTTATGTTTAAATGAAACGATGAAAGCGACAATAATTTTACTAACCCTTGAGATTCTAGGACTCTTTTTTTTTCTCCTGTACATGCTACAATGCATATTTGGTATTAGGCCAAAGACTTGTATATCCGTAATTTTTTTCAGGTGCTTAGGTTTTAGCGTTGCAAAGATACAGGCTTCGGAAGATGGCCGAACAAGGATTTTTGCAAAGGAAGGGAAAATCTCATACATTTCACATTGGCCTAGGGGCAAACAAAATGCCACAACATAGTTAAATTCTGAGATGGTCAAGGGTGGAACATTTGTTGAGTTGAGCTGGAATGATTCCAATGCATGCGTGGTCTTTGGTTAGTTATATTATTTTTAATGTAGCTGCTGTGACATACAACTGTCAAATTTTATCTGTATCCTGTACCTAATATCGCCCATTTATCGGATGACATTCGATGCTAAACACAATATGATGAGAATAAGCTATATTTGTCCATTAATATTTTCACACAAAACACAAGTAACAAGTAATGAGCCCATTTAAATTTGAAAAGGTAATTAGTTACATTACTCGTAGTGGAATTACAGCAACACGTTACTACCAAAACAGCGTTTATTGCATGTAGCCTGCATAATTGACAGAAATATGTGTTATTTTTAAGGATGGCATTTAGCTGTTGTACTGTGTAGGGCCCTTGAAAATGTTTTGTTTTTTATCGAAGGGATTGTTGGAGGCATTGATGGAGAGGGTCATGGAAAATCATGAAAGGTGGAAGTCATGAAGCCCTGAATCAGGAGTACATTTGGCTCACACAGTTTTGAATGTGTCAGTTTAATTGTCACTAATGTCACTATGTCAGGTACTGGATCGGCAAGCCCTACTAACCAAGGCATTGTGGGCAATACACTTTTGGAGGAACGTATGACATATCTCAATTTCAGAGAGCTTACGGAGTAGGTGTGTGCTGCACAGGCATCGGCCTGCAATAGATAATACTGATTAATGTGATATTTGGAAGAAATGCACTGCAGCTGATTTATCTTCCCTTCCTGCTAATATGTCAAAGACTGTGGCACGAAATGTGGAGGTATATGATTGAGAGCAGGTGTATGTGGTTGGAGATGGGTTGAATATTTTTTTTTTCCAGCAGTGAGGATCTTTTTGGCAGGGACACAAGTGTGTTATAGTCAGGCTGTTGCTATTCAAAATTGTCTGGGTTCAAGTTGGCATGTGAATTGTCAATGTTTACTAAGAAGAAGGTATTCAACAGAGGGACAGTGAGCACTTTGGTAACACTTTACTTGACGGGACCACATATAATATAGTATTATGCTATTAATTATATATCCACAAACTAAGTCTTAGTTAAATACTGACCTCGAGTTTATTCATCATTAATGAATCATGATGCATGTTTTATCTCAAGCAGTCGCTACATTTGTTACTATATCTGTTAATTCTGTAAACCTGTCTGTACTACTGAATAAACTTCCGAAGGAAGAATAACACACGTTAAATACTGATATCAAGTTTGTTCATCATAAATGAATCGTGAAGCATCTTTTATCTCAAGTAGTAACTATATTTGTTCATGATTTGTTCATAATTTGTTCCTCAATTTGTACTTGGAAAGAAACTGAGTTTTTACTAAGTAATAATGCTCTGTCAAGTAAAGTGTCACAAACACTTCTAAGCAGTGCAGTAAACACCAGGGTCCAGAAGGAGCTGAAGTCGGGAGTAGGAGGGTCACGCGGCATGTGGGACTTGATCGGAATTGACTGGGAGTGGTCTAGGGGAGGTGCAGGGTTGGCAGACTGTGACATTATCCAGATAAATCAAAGGTGTCTCCAAATTTTGAGCTGTAGAACAGGAATCATCAATTTTTGAAAGGTGACAGGGTATTACAGAGCCCAAAAGGCATTCTATCAATGTCACACAATGCCACTGGTGTAGTGGAAGCTGTCTGGGCTTGAGCCGCATGGTCAATCACCGCCCGCTAAACATGGGAAAAATAAAAGGTGGGAAAAGTACCTGGCCTGGGAGACTGTGGTCAGAAGTTCTTCTGAGGAAATAGAATGGATTGGTTATATCTCCTTGGGTTTATCCAACGAGAGAAAGACACAGGCTACATCTGGAATGTCATCTGAGCTGCATTATCAATTTTTACCGTGGTACAGAGATAAAAGCAATTTTGTTCTAGGTATTGCACCATACTTATCATGTTCATCACTCCCATCAGCCAAGTAAAACTAAGTGAGGCTCAGAAACTAGGTTTAATTAGTAACTTTAAATAGTAATTTAAATAATACTTTATTAAATAGTAACTTTTAGAGCACTTAGTCTTAACGTTCGTTATCCAGTAATGTAAATTTTTAAACACAATATTAAGATATTAATATAAAGATAGACAGATGGATAGAGAGGTATACTTTATTGATCCCAAGGTAAAATTTGCCGTCACCTAATTTCATATTTTACTAATAGTATTAATTATTTACTTTGTTTGAAAAATCAAATGTTACCAGACATGATGTTTTAGGCAACATTCCTGTGTAAATCTTTGTAATTTTTGCCTTTTTTTTGCCATTTTTCAACAATTATTGGCAAAATATTTTATGTTGTGCCCTGTACATGTATTGCTATGTGTAAGACCTTTTTTGCATTGTTCAAAATTGTGATTCAATTAAATAAAAATGAACAACAGATTGTCATAAAGCAGGGGCAGGATTCAAAGCTAAGAAGTGGGGTTTATTAACACAATAGGGAAACTTAATTCAGGAAATAAGATCAAATTGGATACAAACAGGAGAGGCTAAGGTACATGAGACAGGGGCACGTAACATCAAGGACGGACTTGGGAGCGTAAGACTGGGAAGTATTTATATACAAAGGGCTAACAAGGGATCAAAGGAAAAGGCAGCTGGCATGAATCACGGGAGGGCTGGAACAAGAGGTACGACAAATACGGAACAGGCCTTTTTCCATATTCTAACATTTCCAGAAAGGTCATGGCAAAAATGTCTCTTTGAATGATCATGTAGACACAGTTTATTTATATATGTCATTATTATGAAAACAGTGTAAGAGTATCATTCAGTACTTCACCTTTGATTGTGACCACTTAGTTTTGACTCCAATATAAGTGAATATATAACATTAACACATCCATATGAACAAGATATCAACAATTGATGCATGAAAAATTTCAGTGTGTAGTGGACACGAGGTCATTTCTTACTACCCTCTGCTTTAGTATGAAACAGCAGCACAAATTACTTGGAAGAGTAAATTGTCCACTGGATGGCAGTGTTGTCTTATGTTCTTGGGATGTATTTCAAGGCTTTAAAAGTGAGGGGGTGAAAATGTAATAAACTGCACTTTGCGGGAGTGGGAAGGAAACAGCATTGTGTTTGTAGGGTCCACTGAGCACTGCATGTTGCATTAGTGGAACTAAGCTTGTCTTAAAAAAACTATAAATCAAATTCATTTTCATGACAATAAAATCTGCATGATCCTCTTCAGTGGTATATTTTGGAGCTTAAATCAAAAAGAAAATGTTCCTGTTGTACTCAGCAGGTCTTCAATTAATAAAAAAATTATATGCTTTAAAAGAAGCATTAATGTATCTAAAAAGCAACATGTAAAACACTTTATGTAACATAACCATTTATTATATTCTACTTCTTAAACTTTACTGCTATGAGTACTTGTGCTTTAAGTGGGCTGGTACTGTATAACAAAGGGAGTACCAGAACCTGGTGCTGAAT
>JAODKM010000002.1:23091698-23135146 GCA_026780845.1 Petrocephalus sullivani | reverse complement strand
AACAAGGGGAGTACCAGCACCTACTACTGAACAACAAAAGGAATACCAGCACCTGGTACTGAATAACAAAGGGAGTACCAGAACCTGGTGCTGAATAACAAGGGGAGTACCAGCACCTACTACTGAACAACAAAAGGAATACCAGCACCTGGTACTGAATAACAAAGGGAGTAGCAGAACCTGGTGCTGAATAACAAGGGGAGAACCAGCACCTACTACTGAACAACAAAAGGAATACCAGCACCTGGTACTGAATAACAAAGGAAGTACCAGAACCTGGTGCTGAATAACAAGGAAAATACCGGCACATGGTACTGAGTACCAGGACATGGTACTGAATAACAAGGGGAGTACCGGCACCTGGTACTGAATAACAAGGGGAGTACCGGCACCTGGTACTGAATAACAAGGTGACTACCGGCACCTGGTACTGAATAACAAGGGGAGTACCGGCACCTGGTACTGAATAACAAGGTGAGTACCGGCATCTGTTTTTCCCCACTTCAAGCACTGATCACTATTACTACAAGCATATGTGTCATTTTATTGTTTCATTGTCTATAACCATCAATTGTTCTTTTTTTTGTACTTATCGTTAATTAGTGTTCATATTATTCAATATTTGTATATTTTATAATGCATTTTAATTTCCCATAGGGATTTCATTATCAATACTATTTCATTATAAATATGTTGAATTCCATTTGTGTAATTATGGCATTAATGTTACAAAGGCAATCCTAAATGGGAAACAATCAAGCAGCAATGATGACTTACTGCCACTTATATTGGCATCATTTCCTGGGGCTGTAACTTGGACATAGTTGCTGGGAATGAAATGTTGACTGTAATTGGTTTTAGTGATTCTAGCCATCTAATGAAGGAGCTCCTATAACATTTAATGAAGCAATTTATTTTCAGCAGCAAGATGCTGCATTGCACTGGAAAATAAATTGGCATCATATAACTGAGGTATGTCATGTATCACCTTACCGAATCACCTTCACGCAGTCTCACGAGCCCTCTGTGGGTTTTCTGCTGAAACCTCTGCTTCAAGAAGAACCAAAGAACACTGTTTTCTACCCCATTGAAGGAGTTATACTTACTGGGTTGTTACCTAACCTTTTGAAATTTCATATTCTCTTATTTGTTGGTATTCTCAAATGTCATAAGATAAAAGTGATACCTCGCACCAGCACTATGAGGCTGCAAAGACAGAGCAGGGATACTGTCCTTGAAGAAATGGGCAGTAACTGGCTTCATCTTTTCTTCTCTAGAAAATAAAGCCCCTCCTAGCTGAGCATTGGAAGCAGGCAGAGTTTGGTCTACACCAGATTGAACTGAAAAGTAAATTGATGTGCAACATCAGAGAGAAATCGATCGCAACTAGCAGCAGAGTCCATCTATAGGTCCTATCCAGTAGGTCAGGAAACAACACTAGGTAGGGGAACCTCATAGCTGAATTAACAATGACAAGCCTCCCAAAGCCCATCTGGGTAACAGTTCATCACACTAAAAGACAGATCAGAAAGCTATGAAACATTCTGGCTCTGCATAATTAAAAGCCAAACCACTGTAATTTCTCACACTACTAATGGTTCACAAAGTCTACAGGGTTATCGCACACTTGCTCTGGGTAACACTGTATGTATTAACAAGAAGACAGGAAAAAAACTACATTTGTATTAAAAAATGCTCAACAGTGCATTCACGGGATATGCTTTAAAACTATATATAATTTTATATTCTTGCAGAGCATTAAGAAAAATAAAGGACATTCTATTGTATTTTATGACGGTTGATGCAATTTCAAAATAGGCCTTTTGTAGACAGCTTTTTTTAATCCTGTATAAAAAAAAAACTTTAAAAGTGCATGCATTTGTAATTCGTAATTTGGGGGCTCTCTTGTAATACCGTCTCAATAGAAGTTTGCTAGTCACCCGCTAATCAAGTCTGGGCTATTACACTCCACACAAACAGGAACACTGGTTAAATTTAGGGCTAACTTTATTGGAAGATCAGTCCATATGGCACAAGTCACAGCACAACTGCTCCA
Source organism: Petrocephalus sullivani (assembly GCA_026780845.1). Classification (NCBI taxonomy): domain Eukaryota; kingdom Metazoa; phylum Chordata; class Actinopteri; order Osteoglossiformes; family Mormyridae; genus Petrocephalus; species Petrocephalus sullivani. The sequence continues at coordinate 23,133,090 of JAODKM010000002.1, read as the reverse complement.
TTCCAAAGTGTCTCATCTACATTTGCTGTACCCTGTTCACCACATTTAAAAACAAATTCTATGTTGTTACGTATTTTTAAGCCGTGTCTCTTAAAGTTGATTTTCCAGTAATTATAAATGTACAATATCACAAACTTTAAATGGGGGTTGTATATTTTGAATATAATTAATCTTTAAGGGAAATTTTTTCTGAAGATTTTCTAGAAGTCTTCTAAAGTAGAATTATTGGTATGAATGAACACTGGGCGTTTTATGAGAGTCGCCACAGAGGCTTGGAATCTCCAGTTGCCATCACTAGGCACTTACTGGGTATAGTGGGAATATAAAAATGTTTTAGAGCTGTTTTCAAACTTGTGCCTGTATGTGAGTATCCCACAGGAAAACTTGAAGTAGCCAAATTTGAAGAGTTTTTTTTTTTTTTATACTTCGGTTAGGTCAGTTAGCTTAGCAGGAATTCATAACAGGTTTCATGGGCAGTATTTTAGTCTCCCCAACAAGTCTACAACCCTGTTTATCGTCCATTTGATTCCTTTTAGTGACTACGAGAAAGATGCGTTTCAGCACGGGAAATCGTTCTTATGCTGTCCTCTGTCTACTGTGCATCGCATCTGAAGAGCCAGCTGTAGTGAAAGACCCGAATATTCAGGGAACTGGAAAAAGTAATAGTTTGTTAAACCTTGGAAATGTGTGTGAGTGTGGGTTTGCATAGATCACATTTGGGGACCAAAATGTCCCCAGAGTGTGGTAACTTCCTTACTTTTGGGGACATTTTTTCAAATCATGAATGGAATCAAAATAGTTGTGACTGGAATTAGGGTTTTTCCCATACAAAGGAATGGACGCTCCTCATTTAGATGGGTACATGGGTATGTGTACTGTATGTGTGTGTGTGTGTTGGGGTGCGGCTGCTTAAGGTTGGTGTCCATGCCTATAGGGTGACCACAATAGATTGCTCAGGCTTGCTCCAGCACTTCCTCCTTCTTGGTGTGTTTCAGTAAACTCAGACCAGAGCCCTCTTTTAAGGTTAGCCTATATGCTCATTTTTACACCCCCCCCCCCCCCGAAAATTGCAGCTTCATGCTGAGTCTCCATTACTTCCCATATTTTTTTTATGCAGTGAATAAAGGTTCCACGAAAGGTTCACACCAGTGCGTTGTTTACAAATTAGCAAAAGAGGTAACTGTAAAATGTTTTTCTGCACCAGCAATTGTGCATTGAGATCCTGGCCAGAGAACAGGGAGAAAATGATGAATAATGAATTGCTAATAAGCACATTAAAATATGGAGCGGGTGGCATGTTGTGGTATTGTTGCAGCTCTGTCATCTGGCTTTCTCTTTCACCCTCAGAGCGATAAAGTTTAAATAAGGGCTCAGTCCGCAGAGTGTTGGCAGGAGCTAGCATGATCAAAAACGGCTTCTCCTCAGAGCACGCACCTCTAGTGAGAGAACAGCAGTGTACTGTAAAATGGTATACTGATTGAGAAAGAAAAACAAAACAGTTTGGTGAAATGTTATCTGGGGTTTTTGTATATTAATAGGGCATTTAAAGTAGTTTAAAGTCGATTTATATTTGAAACACCCAGAGGTAACTCTTCTATAAAAATATTACTTTTAAAAATGTTTGTGTTATGCATTGTACTTTTAAATTGACTTGGTTTTTCCCAGTAAAGAAGCTTTGAGCAAACTTAAAATTGGCTGACCTAAGGGTCATTGTGATCACAGAACTGTATATTCTACACATAAGTATTTTACATTACATTACAAGTTTTCCTCTGACAAGAGAAGCGATTGGTAGGAATAGCCATTTTTAGTACAGGATTAATATTTTATGTTTTAAGAGCCTTGATGTAGACAGTTGCGTAATTATAACACATATTTTGTGTATCATAAAAGAAGAGAACAAATTAATGAAATCACGATACCACGATAATTGTGACTTGCAGGCTGACAGAGCATCACGGCCGTCTCTGCTCTCTGATACTGACTGGACAGCTTACTGTTTCAGGAGGAGATTGTGTTGATTTGACAGGTCTGCGTAGCAACAGGCCACAAAAAAAATGTAGTCAAAAAAATCTACATCCAGTTTCTTGTCAGATGACATCGATGTGTGAATTTCTGCCTTCTTTTTCTTCTTTGGTGCAATTAATGAACCCCAGAGGGGTATTTCGCATTTCCTTCAGGCCAGCTTTAGACAGCTAAGGCATTCAAAGCTCAGAATAAACACTGTTGAAGGCACAGAGAGAAGCTGTGAATATTAATCAGAAAACGCTGACTTCCTTATTTCAGCTTAAGCTCCTATTTTTGTTTCATATAGTACTGTAAACCCTAAGGCTACTCCCCTTGAGATAAAAGACATTTTGTTGTTTATTTGTCAGACTGAGTCTATATTGAATATCATTTGAATTTAAATTATGTAGTAAACATTTGGAGAAGCCAGGGAGACATATAAAGAACTTTACACATAAAACATACAAAGAAATAACAACCTACATAAGTTACAAACAGATCTTGTATGAGTAACTGCCACTGTTTATTTATCACTGGTAGAAATGCAGGTTCACACCATAACGTTTAAGTTAACATAACTTGAAATAGAAACACAATGTGATTATTTAAATGACTACTGCTTTCGTTTTAGACTTTTACTACTTGGACTCAACTTTCCACACACAAATGTGACAAATTTGAGAAAAGAAGCCTTTCAAAAAGCAAACAATACATAAACTAATTAAAACGCATGTCCTGTCAAGGACATCGCTAGATAAACCATCCACATTTTCAATAAGCTCAAGTAATTACAACACATACAAGACTTAATCGCTGCACTATATATGCAGGCATCCATTGACAGTTGCCACCTTTCCAGTCAGGGTTGTAAAGATCAAGATCTTAGAAAGACATTGTACAAGACAGGGAACACCTTGAAGGCCAGTCTCACAAAGAAGCAGACCGGTGCCGAGATATCTCAAGGACACATTTCGAATCACCGAGTTGCCTGAAAAGCATGTCTTGCAAGAAGAATTCATTGTACATGAGCATTTATGCTCAAAACATGCTTATAGCAGAGAGAGCTGCCAACCACAGCATAGAAAAGAGAAAAGCACCCTATACTTTTATATATAAGTGTCATTTAATAACAAATCTACAGTTGAATTTGCCCTTGCATCTGTTATTATATTCTAAGAAAGGAAGATGTGTCTTGTTTAATGGTTTCAACTGGTAAATTCCTCCAGCTAATCAATAACCATGTTAAAAGTCATGTAAAGGTCGTGCCAGGTTTATTACTGCACTTATGACCCAATGCGTTCAAAGCTACTGGAATAGGAAGGTGCCACTTCTGTTTGCCATGACATGCCAACCATTAAACAAGCGATGGAAAAGATCCCTCAGAGGATGGACTGAGCAATCAGAATGTCAGAGCCAGAAGCTTAGATTTGTTTATGTCGGGCTAAGAGAGGTGGCTCTCTTGGACCTTTCACATGCTCCGGTTTGTTATTCAGAAGCAGGAAATCCATCACAAACAGAATGCTGGTGACTGGCAGATGACTGAAAATGTACAGCATGAACACACAGAAATTAGTCAATAAAAGGGAGGGAGACAGGAAGATGCATTTGGACACATTTGGAAAGTAAAAACAATGAGTAGTACAATATGGCCATCTATAACCCAAAAATAATTTCAACACAACCATTACATGAAATGAATCAAGCAACTCCTGATGTGTTCAATTAAATACAGTCCTGTAATCCTCAAGCAGACTAACACGCTTAGGACTTGGAGTTCAGAACCTTTAGCAGCAAGATATTATCACTGCAAAATCCTGCCTTTATTCATCCTGAACTGACTTTGCACGCCTGATGTCAGGCATCCTGCATTTTTACATTAAGCTTGCAAGCATGCACATTGATTTTTGAATTTTTAAAGAAAGACACATTTTTTATTTTATCACTAATGCTAATTATAGCAATGTTTTAACCGGTTACCTGTTATATTTCACTAAAAGTGGAAAAGGTAAATAAAAGTCAAAGCATACTCTCCTGAATTTAGGGAGTGTCCTTCTTATGCACGCATAATGGTTGTCCTCTAAAAAGATCCATTGCACATCCCGTGCTTATGTGGCTGCCAAGTGTGCCTCCATTTGCATCTTATCTGCATTTTAAAGGGACCTCTGGGTCTAGTCAAAATTGCAGATTTGTATTTAAGACTCGTGTCTTACAGTTATGTCCTTTATGTGCCTGCAGATTATTTCCCTTTTATCAGCAGCTGTAAAAACTGCTCGATATGTAATGTTTTTCCTTACGCCGAACCAAAATATAACTCTCTTGCATTGCATTTCTCGCTTAACTATGCCTGGAGACCAAAAATCCATAAGGATTTTATTACATTTCAGTGCTTCCCAGCAGAAGTGCTGCTCATGCCAAGCGGAACATTTTTAAATGCTTCTCACACGTACAGAGTAACACACCTGTACTTTTTTTTACTTGTTAAAACTACCGATTTCTAAGATCAATGAACACCAAAATTTGCTCTGCAGGTTTGTGCTGGACTTGTGCTAAATTATAAATCTACCTTCTTCCCAGTCCACACTTTTATTCTGTAAGAAATGGACCCCCAAACACGGAAATAAAAAACATATTTTACTGACATATTAGTAAAAATACATGCCAGCACAAAAGAACATCACTGACACATACTTGAAATTAAAATGTAGCTATGCACCCCTTACGTATCTTACAAAATAGATGCATAATCTGTACAATACAGATTGCACAAAACAAAAATACAAATAGCAGTACCAGTAGTAGTTAGACAATTCACATGTAGGTATTTACACAAATTACCCTTCAATTTGCACTTAATTCAGTTTTACACATACATAATAATACATAATAACACATTAGAACACGCCTTCACATGCAATTGTTTTAGGTCAGTATGTGACACAACATAAATAAACTGCCCGTCACCTTGCATATAACGTGAATTCGAGTCCGTACAATAATTTGATGCTGATAGCTAAAATTCCAGTAGGTGGCACTGTTGTGATATAGAACAGCAGTGATCTGCGTTAATGTCCCCCATTAAAAAATACTGAGCGGGTCGTGCATGCTCACATATAGATACAAAACATTACACTGTTATGAACAGAAAAACCCTTTTCCCTGCGAACCTCAACACCCCTGATCAGGTCAAAGAAAGGAGGTGTATCTGAAATGAATAAAAAGTCAGATGTTGAAACAAACAGAAATTATACTTCATTGTTGCACTCCGTCTGCTTGAACTGCTTGATTCCCATCGAGGCCCAAAATGTCTTACAGTGCCGTAACAAAGCGATATCTCATTATTTGGCTTAATCGTTCATATACATAATATATTTGGAGTAATGCTGACCTGATCAAGGAGATGGAAGTCAATTCCATAAGTCAGTGTTCATGGTACATTGGTCTACAAACACTGCCTGGAGATTCAGTAAGACCTGCAGCTAAATCTAGTGCGTTGGTGAGTGCGAACACAACAGTTTTTCAGCAAAAGTATACAAAGCCTGCCCTATCCGTTTATATTTAAAATCTATCATGGGAAATTAGAATTTACCCAGTGTTGGTGTGCACCAAGGTGTTTGGTGCCATGAAACAACGGACCTTCAACAACACTGTCATTACCTCCAGGTCACAAATCACTACTCATCACATGGCCTGAAGTAAGCTGAGGAGATGCACCTTTATTTATTGTTTGCGGAGATGAAAAAACAGCATAAAAAGTCTTTTTCTAGTTATTAGGAAATTCCAATGCTTTATTCAGTAGCGATTATGGAAAAGCATATGTGGAAAATTAATTTGTACTGCTTTAAATTATGTTTTTTTTTTGTCTGACTTGGGTCCAAATTTAATAAAAGGACTTTGACTGTCTGACCTTCACTGGAAGAAAATGCTTTGGTTGACAAAAACCGAGTAAGCCAAATAAGAAAAGTGTCAGTGAAGCCCCTTTTATTATTTAACAAAGGATGAAGTTTGGAATATCCCACCTGTTCTTAGATGCCTTCACTGTAGGCTATTGAGTGTAGATGTAGGGTACTGTACTGACTGTCAACAATCAGAATGACAAAACAAGGCAGGGTTTCGAAAGCGTGACACCTGGGGGAAAGGTTTAAGGACTGAACAAGCCACATTGTGTAGATCTTCTGGGTTTAAACAGACAGTTATTTCTGTACTTTAACATGTAACCCCAAATCTCATCCAAAGACGCTAGACAAAATAACTAGCCAACGAGGAATCATTTGGTAATTACTATATTATAACTAGCCAATGAGGAGTCATTTGAGAGTTACCATATTATAACTAGCCAATGAGGAGTCATTTGAGAGTTACCATATTATAACTATCCAATGAGGAGTCGTTTGAGAGTCACCATATTGCCTCTATTTTGAGATTCAAGTCACCAATGTATTGACTATGATCACAGGATTAAGTATGCATTCAATTACTGAAATCTTTATGCATATGACATTGTTATCCATTCTTTTCACGGATCTTTTAATCCTTACTGTTTGGGCTCAGCTGGGACCTGATTCGCCAGCCAGTTGCCTATGTGGTATTGGGAAATCTGAAATCTGACTAGGGTGATTTCTTAGGCAGCATTTGTCTGCTCCATATTCCTGGATGTGGATGGACTTGAATTGTATTCATACCAGATATCATCTCTGTCTGATTTCAGAGTAATTTTCAGATTATGAAGTTTCAGAAAAACATGAAACAACATACTGGAGACTTATATGGCCTACACATTACTGTAGCACAATAAAATAACAGTTATATAGATATATGTGGCATTTGCAGCAATGTAAATCAACTTTTATGTGCCAATTTACTATACATCTTCCATTATGCAAGCAAAGACAATTAGATTGTTATTGTGACCTGGAAGTCCTTTTCTCAGAACAGTAATAGTACACAATGCAATAAATGATAATATAAGACCTGTAACAATCCTTAAATCCAAACTAACTGATGAACAGTTGTGTTACACAGGCAAACAGCAGAGCTACCTTGATGATGATTATTAGAATTGGTATTAATAACAGAAACAATGAGCAAAGAATGTAACTTAAATGACAAGACAAGATAGAGGGGGGGGATACATAAAAAAAACAAACCAAAAAGTTAATCACTTATTCATAAAAATGGAACAAAGAATATGTAAAATAAAATATTATCTAAATAAAATACCATACATGCATTTGAACGTCAAACAAAGGGAATAAGAAAAAAATGATTTGGGGGGCCAGTTTTGCACATCAACTTGGAAGTGAGGACCAGGCCACATGAAGACATACTGCTGACCAATGGCGCCTGGGTCACTATTTCTGATGGTCAGAAGTAGCGTCACTATCTCTGTAAGAACCCATGGCTCCTAAACACAGCAACTGAGAACAATAGATAAAGTGTTATATGACAAACTCTTTAATAAATTATGCATAGTTTTAATCAATTATGCATAGTGTGTACCAGTGTAAGACGGCACTGAACATGTAAAGAATAGGAAGGTGCTTTGTTAGTGCCGTTTCTAATGTTCCATATTCACGAGAGTATAAAGTCATTGACGCAAGACTTCTTTAACTTTTTCTAATGTTTACTAAAGCAAAGATATGCATCACACAAAATAAAATAACAACTTAAAAGTTCTTTCAGTAGTACATACAGTATCTGTCTGTAGTCACGGTCAAAGACTATTACGCTCTGTTCGCAAACGGCACAGAAGCAATTTTACAACTCTTGACACATGACGTCAGGCAGCTGTACAAATTCATGGTTATAGATATAACAGTCACTATTTTAAACATTCAAATAATATCAAATTATATTTTCATTCTTTATCTGTATTATGGCTCTAAGATGCTTCGAGATGTAAGTGCAGCTTTTAAATAAAGGAAATGAGATTAGCTGTCATTACTGACACATCACAGCACACAACATAGCAGTGGGCAGCTAATTCAACACCCAAGGAGCAGTGCCTTGCTCAGGGTACCTCAGTGGTACTTATGGGTTGGGGACAGGAACTGTATGATTACACAGTCATGTGACTAAACATTAAAATACCACTGCCCCAGGATGGAGGGGGGGGGGGGTCCCATCGAGATAGGGGAAATATGGTGTATGTTTGGATGAACAATGTCACATATTTTTGTACTGCTTAAAGCAGAAAGTGGAATGAAATCACTAGTTTGTACAAAGAAGAAAATCGAGGAAGCTTTTCAAGCCTGATTGCCTTTTGTTATCTTGACGGCGTTGCATATTTGGAATTCGCAGTTTATTGTACTTTCACAGTGGACAGCTTTAATTTTCAATTTTTTTTGCACCTTCTAGGCTGCTGCTTACGCCGTTTAATTGGGGTACTTGCCTGCCATAGTGTATCTACTGTATAGTCGAACAAAAGAAGTAGGACTTATTAGTTTAGTGCAGATGTTTTTCTCTTTTTTTGTTAAATACTAACATTCCCCTGTCTTTCAGGGGTTTCACTGTCACTAATTTGAGGTTCAGTGGCTGAAACTGTGCACTGTAGCTAAGCTAACGTCATGTGCAATTTCACCATGTCTGGTGGGGAAGTTAAGGACTCAGTAATGATTACTATCCTGTTTAACAGAATAGTGGCTATTGCTGTAAAGAATCATTAGGGCCATTTCTTTGCATTTTTGAATATGTGGTAGACTGTTATCAGTGGGTTAAACAACATATAATAGCTAGAGATCTTTGTGCAACATAACTGCAACATTACATATACTGAAGATCAAAAGAAAAAAATAAAACATTTAGGGATTGAAATTGAAAGCTTTGAGATTTAAGTCGGAATAAACTAGAGATTAAAAGTGTAATAAACTTTGCAGAATTTGCAGTATATGTCTATAAATATAATGTGAAAAATACCCCATTTTAATTGTAAGCGTGGTTGGCCTGGGAGCCCCCAGGTCAGCAAAATATTTGGTCCGGACACGATAGCTCGCACTCTAATAAAGGCTGGAGACAACTAATATATATTTAATGGAGGTCACAAGTCTGTGGCATTATTATTTTAGGGTTGTGGGCTGAAAAGGGCCAATGATCTAGCAGACGTGAGCCTTCATTTGGTGTGGAAGGAACCCGGAAAGCAGCTGATTGTCAGGCATCGGTGTGGTGTCCACATCTAGGATAATTCACCTCCTTCAGCTATCTCCCACTCTCAGTCATTGACAGGTTTCTACCGTTCAACTTTTGACTTTTCGTCTTGAACGTTGGCTTTAATCTCTAAATGTTTTTATATATAATTTGTATATATGTAACGAAACTGAAACCCCTGGTTTTAGACCTAAATAATTTATTAGTATGGTGAGGGCCTCCTTTTGCAGTCAATACAGCATCAATTCGTCTTGGGAATGATAGACACAAGTCCTGCACAGTGGCCAGAGGGACAGAGAAGGTGGACTCAGAGAACAATATGTTACACATTGTCACATGTGACCAAAGATTTGGTTATAGCAGCCCAACCATGAATATTGACCCCGTGGAGCTCCTGACACATAGATTTCGTGGATGCAGGAGAGTTAGGGTGCACATTTAATTCTGCAGTGAGTTGGACAGCAGCAGTTTTACGTTGTTTGAATACTATCTGGATTAGTACGGACATCCCTTTCAGACAGCTTCCTCTTGCATGCACAGTTACTCCTGGATATGGTCTGTCCTTCATGGTGGTATGCTGACATTACCCTGGATACCATCGTTCTGGATACACCAGTCTTGGTGTCCTGGTCACAGATGTGCCAGTGAGATGAGCACCAACAATTTGTCCTTGTTTGTTCTTTGATATGTCTCCCATTTTATTTTGCAATATTTTATGTAAAATTATTGCAATATTCTATGTAAAACTGTGCTATTGTTCAGCTAATTCAACATTCACGTGCTGCTCTTACTGATGGAACATGGAAATAGTGAATATTGGCCACGATATACAGGCATGAAACCTCAAACACTATTGTCCCAGTGTTTCAGTTTCACTGTCCAACCCCTGTGAGTTTTTGCAAATCCACCCATTTTCTGAAACCACTTTTTCTATTTAGGGCCGTGGGGGTCTGAGAACAACCCAGGGTGGGGCAACAGCCCATCACTGGACATACTCACACACCATTCACAATTTGGCAACTCCAATTCACCTCACTATTTTTGGGACTGTGGGGGGAAAGTATAGCACCCTGATGAAACTCCTTGACATCACAGGAAGAACATGCAAACTCCACAGTTGGAGCCATGGCAGGGACTGAGACCCTGGTTCCAACAGTGACAACCACTGTGCCGTCCCTGGCTGTCGTTTCTTTAGTATCCTTTAGTAAGTATGTACTTTAGTATATATGGTTACTATACTACTACTATAAGTACTATATTTAGTATATTTTTGCTTTACATGTTTTTTTCTCTAAAGTGTCTTAAATAGTAAGAGAAAGTCAAATCTAAATCTGATGTAAAATTTGAGTTACATAATAGTTTCTATGACAGATTACTTATATCAGTTGAAAACTGCCTGTATAATAATTTACAGTGATTTTACCCAAGGATATTTGAAAGCTGTAAATTCAAAGTCTGGGAAATGCAGAAAATCATTTCTTGAACTCTTCAACAAAACTAATTAAGTGGTGTCCCTGTGCCTAGAATAGAGCAAAACAGTATCTAAATGAATATAAATTCAGAATATAAATTTAAACGGTTTAGAAAATATCTTTACAATGGATAATGGGATGGGGGGGGGGTGGGGGGGGCGGCGATCATGAAGCGACCCGTGGACGTGTACAGGTTACTGCTCGCTCTTAGATGTCTCCTCCATTGATGCCTATAATCCTGATGGATCAGGACAGTTAGTCTAAATTGGCCCTGACATTTTGCCACTGCGAAACACAGGTGAACTTGTTATAGATCCCACAGGACATGAGCTCATATTTAAATAAAGAAGTCTCTTATGATGAAAAAAGCTGTACTGAGATCTGCCTTAATGTCTTACCCACGTAGCACTTGTTAATCGAATTTTTAAGACTCAAACGTGTGACTAACTGGCAAACATAAAAAGTTGAAGACAAAGACATGTGAGATCAAGACAACCCTTTGAAAAGAAATGAATGATTGCCCTTTGTGTGAATGGACTGTCATGCCAACAGATGATGTGAACTGTCGCTTTTCATTTGTCAATATCAAAATCCGCAACAGTAAAGAATCCAAATTCTAATTCACTTATAACACATAGAAGGGATGCATCATGGAGGAGGTGCCAGTCAGAGGTGGGTAATCCAAAGAGTAAAAATCCAGACCAGGATTTTGTTTCAACCACCCAATTGGTTACGACTCTGTCATAGAGTGCTCAACTAGTTGGTCGAAACAAAATCCCGATCTGGATTTTTACTCTTTGAACCTGGATTACCCACCTCTGGTACCAGTCCATCGGCCAAACTGAGTGGTGGCCTAATTGCTAGGGAAGGGTGCTTGTTATTGAGGTGTTGCTGGTTTGAATCCCCAACCACTAAGGTACTGCTCCCCAGGTGCTAAATAATAGCTTCCTGCCGGGTTAAATAGCCGCCCATATGGGTTAAATGCAGAGGACACATTGCATTGTTGTGCTGTGATTTGTCAACAATGACAATTAATCACTTCACTCACTTAGAGGCTATAAAAGGCCAAAATTAATGAGCAGGATCTGAAAAAAAAACTGCAAAACAAACCGTTTGATACCTCAGTGAAACAGCAAGGCCGTATTGATTATTCGTACGGGAATCGCTTCCATTTTGCATCCTGCTCATAAAGTATTTTTATACTTCTATTAAATTAGTCTGTGGGCATAAAACATAAATATCCTTAATGATGATGCTACAAAGTAATGCTAACAGTCTTTTCTTAATTATTGTAGCATATTTTTGAAGGATTAATAACTGCATAATCCACCAAAACAGGTGATTACAGGCAATGCCCTCTGCTTCTTGGCCAAATTGAAATGGTTAGTATATTAGATGAGATAATATGAAAACAAATAAAAAATTGAAAACAAAATAAAGGAATCTGTTCATTGACAGTCAAAATATCTTACTCTATAGTGTACCCAGAAACAAGATCATTCCAGAGCCTAGTTAAGCTTCCCCTATAAACAGCCATTGTCTGTTCACCATGCGGTTAAAAGGAATGTTCTTCTACTGCTTTCCTTCATTGCATTCATTTCATTGCATTGTCTTTCTGAAGCAAATCTCAGAAGTCATTGCTATATAATACCAGGAAGCAGCTCTGATGCCAAACGAAAAACAGAGTGCAATATATCACGACACAAGTGTTTATGATTGAGCGTTCAGTTCTGTGTATTAAGCTATGACCTGTCAACCTCTGCTTGTCATATTCCGTAGCTGGTTTAGATTTCAAATCGGCGCTGGATGACAGCCTTAAAACCTTTGTGTTATTTGCTTTGCTTACTGCCTTTATTTAAACTCCAAAGTCTCTCTGAGGTTTTGCTGGCATCCTGTGACCCAACTGTGTTTCACTTTTTATTCTTATATTTTACTGCCGAGCAGGAAGCAGAGAGCTACGGTGCTAAAGGAGGGGGGGAAATGTTAGTAGAGAATCCTGCTCATATTAATATTCTTGCCAGTGATTCATTTTTTTTTCAGGTAAAGATGGTGATTTTAATGAGTGGTGGACTTTGCGATACATCAATGTTGGGTTTAATTAAGAGGTCCACTTGTCTGTTAATGATGATAAATTCTGCTGTTCAGAAGCGGTGCGCTCTACTCTCTATTACATAATTGTTCCTGCTGCTTTACTTTTGTCTGTCTTTTTATTCTTCTTTTTTAAGGATGTAAAAACAGCGCGAGCCACCGCTGTGGATGGTTACGCGACGCAGGAACGTCAGAGTAGATAAAAGGAGGCCTTGAAACTGCATGCTTTAGCAATATTCGGAAAAAAATTGCGCATTGTGTCGGTAGGTATGTTAGAGATGGAGAAATAGTCACTTTCACAGAAAAACAGACGTGGGTACATGGGGGAGGTCTGTCTGACAATCTGGTGAAGATCCTGGCCCAGGAGAGCTCACCTTTGTGACAAAGAATGCAGTTTCTCATACTTTCATGTATTAGTATATACTGTAGAACTAATATACTATGTATGCTGTAGTTGCTTCTTTTGTATAACATAAGCAGCTAAAGCTGTGTGCCCATGATGGATGAGCAAACGTTACATTACGATATCGTGGGGAATAACCAAATTTGATGAATCAAGATTAGATAGATAGATAGAGAGATAGAGAGAGAGAGAGATAGATAGATAGATAGATAGATAGATAGATAGGCAAACAACCAAATAAGTAAGCATACAAATTAATAAATAGAGGAATAAATGAATGAATGGATGAATGAAGTGCCAAAGTTTATTTGTTATGGAGAAACTGGTACTCAATAGGCTTTATTGCAATACCCCTTAAATTCATTCAAATTGCTTACCCATGGCATGATAGCCCCTTTTTTCCTTTGTGGACCACTGACTATAGATTATGATGATATTGCCATAGTAAAGTGCACTGAAGACGAAAGGAACAGGACATTAACCCATTTGAGGCCTCCCTTTTTAAAATTCCAATTTGCGATTTATGACTTTGCATTAGGAGTCCAGTCTACCCTAACTGCTATTTGAATGGTGTGGTTTTAATGACAATGTGAACATATCTGCCGATCATGGCAACACTTTGCTAGCAATGCAGCCCTGTAATCTGGTTCTAATTGCAAGGCAGGAAGCATGTTTAAATGCTTTTTCTACAGATGCCAGCAGAATGAATTGAATATTGTATTGAATACAATTGAGCGTTTTATTTTTACAGCTTGTTGTTAAAATGGAAGCATTCCAGTTCTGGAACTACTGGCAGATACTTATGCACCAAAACAGCATGTGCGCAGCATGTGTGTGTCACGCATGTCTACAGATCCACTCCATGTACTTTATAAACTAAGCTTCCTTTTTGAACATGTTCATTTTTTTCACCACTATAATTATTCCTAACAGCAATTTGTTTTACCACAATTGGAAAAGTAAGGCTTAAACATCTAGTTTAATGCGATTTTAATTAAAATCTTTAAAATTTAAAGTTTCATTCAATCAACAGCTCAATGAAGCCGAATTAATTAGCAGCTCAGTTAGACCAAAAGCCATTACACATGGAGGGTTGTGAGGTCTGGAAAACGCTCTACTATTCTGATTTCAGCATGTATTGGTTAGGAATGCGGCAATTGCATCTTCCTTGGTCGATCCTGATTGTCGATTTTTATAAAGCCTGACCTGCCAAAAATGGTCCTCACCATTTCTAATTTTCATAGGTTAATTATGAGCAGACTAAACATATTCAACACCTTTTAAATGAACTAGCTAAATATTTTAAATTACCCTTTCGAATAAAAAGGACTGCAAGTGTCAAATTGGTCATATTTATACTGACTGGGTGACTTCTGGTCACCGCTGATTAGGGTAAAAATTGGCAATTTCTGGTCACTTGACGATCAGCTGGTGCATCATAAGTAATGGTACATTAACTAGAGTGCATGTAAAGAGAGGAACATTCCAGCATATTTGATTTCAGCACTGACACAGTACAAACAGTGCCGAGCAGTGTACAGTATAAGCAACCAGATAGTTAGTGTTACAATGGTCAGCAGTTGCAAAAGCATCTCAGGAGGCCACCTCATATAACTGCCGTAGAGGAGACAGAAGGATCAGCCAATCCCTGAAGCAACTGGGGTTAAGGGCCTTGCTCAGGGGCCCAATGTTAGGATCACTCTGCTGATTTTGGAATTTGAACTGAGAACCTTTTGAGTCCCAGTATTTTTTTGTTTAATTTAATGATCAGTGCGTAACCCCATATATGTTATTTTATAGTTCTGATGTCTTTATTCTAAAATGTTGAGAATAGTGCAAATAATCATTTGTATAGGTAGGGGTGTCCAAACTTTTGACTGGTACTGTATATAAATAGATCATAAGCTTTTTTTAAATCTGTCATCTTCTTTCTCACAGTCCTTCGATACCTACAAATAGTTTCTGCACGCACAGAATCACACACAAAATCTATCTGTGAATACCTCTGCACTCATGCTACAGATTATAATAAAGCTAAGTGAATCAGCAGAATGTGTCTCTCTGAATCTGCTTTCGATCTCTAAGTACCATTTTAAGCTGAACAGCTGAACAACTGAATAGAGCTTAATTGCTTTCTGTGAAATGCCACCAGAAAGGACATAATATTATAACCTAGATAAAAGCACTGGCCATACCTGTAGCAATTATTTTGAGAATGAAGAGTTTAGAAATGCCCCTGAGATAAGGAAAGTATGCAGCCTCATTGATGTTTTTTTCAGCATGGGCCTGAAACTCAGCCCTTAAAAAGTCTTGTGTAGGCAAGTACTGTACTGGAGCAGTACCATATTTAACCCCAGTGTTTCAGGGGGGATATCTTAGTACAGATAGCAGATACCAAGTGGAAAAATGAAACTGAAGCTATGTTATGGAATTAATAGCAGGACATTTATAGCCCTTCAGGAACTGATTCTCAAGATGCAAGACCTTCAGAAGGATCTACGATGGCAGTCAAAAGTTTGGACACACTCACCCATAGAAAGGTTATTCTCTAAATTTTAGTATAAAGACTATAAAACAACACATATGGAATTATGCGTTGACCAAAAATGTATTAATTAAAGAAATAATTTGTTGGCGGGCAGCTCTGTAGGTTGGGACTCATTGGGTTGTCGGTTCAAATCCCATAATTGGTAGAGTGGTCCCACCATTGGATCCTTGAGAATGGCCCTTAACCCTAATCGCTCCAGACTTTCTCTTCTATGCCAGTTTCATGAGGTGGCCCCCTGGGTTGCTTTTCCAGCTCCCAACTCAAACTCCTCCAGAACCATTTCTAATGTTTGGGGTTAGGTACCCAGGTCAGTTGATGTGATACGTTATCACTCTACTTTGTAGGCGGCTTGGCATGCCCAAACTTTTGACTGGCACTGTAGTGCTGTGTGATAGACACATACAAACAGTCTGTATTTATACATGCACATGAGGCAGGAAGGTGAGGTCATAAGTAATCAATGTGAACTTGTATGCTGGGCTACATTTTCTGCTGCAGTTAATAGCTGGTGTAGCCAATTTAGCATGGGTTGCTGGGCTGGGTGGGATTGACTAGTGGAGATGTGAAGACGGAGAGCTTGGGGCTGGGGGGAGGGATTAGCAGTAAGGCCTAAGTGGGACTGGCATTAATCCAGAGAGCAGTATGTGAGGAGTTTCACTGGTGATGCCCAGCAGGTGGTGATGGAATATCTTAAGTCCGGGGATTTGGGGGGAGGGTGATACTGGACTGAAAGACCCTACAGGAAAATGAAGGTAGCTGCGAGCAGACTGATGAAATGGCCTTCATGCATGAGAAATGAAGATCGCAAAGTTTCTCATATAAAATCGCTGCACTTCTATATGGTTCAGTATTTTCTGGGTCAAGGTGACTACAGTATACGAGAAGATACCAGAAGTATCTTACCATTGGTACAGACTTGTCAAGGCACCAATCAGTTGATTTTTCAAATATTTTAAAGACTAATACGTAAGATTGTATAGGCCTGATATACTCTCAATATACACCATTTCAATGGTTAAGGTGCTGTAACCAATAGCACAAGAATTTTTTTTCGCATTCATGCATTTTGTCTTTAGCTCTTGTCGTTTTGGAAAGGTGCTGTGTAGCTCATGCCTTAGTACTGCTCCAACAGCACCCAGCACACTTTCTTCCGGAACCTCCCATCCGCATCTTGTCACATGATCCCAGACACTACCAGACTGTAAACCTGGAAGTGTGTAGTGCTTGGTATTTGCCTTGCAGTATAGGCGAATGCTAGGGGCTGCCGTACATCCACAGAGGCACCTGAAATAACATGGATTTTCTTTACCTAGGCCTTATTTCGCAATCTTTTAAAAACCCACAATAACATAACAACATAGCCCATTAAGTAGCACCCCTCACCTGTGTTTAGTTAGACCTACGGTGATTTGCTGACTGTGAAGCGTCATACACATAAGATGACGAACAGCGGCAGCTGTTAAATTCAGAAATACAGTCAAAAAGGCCAAGCCATCCAGTGCCCAGGAAAGGAATAAACGGAGGGAAGAGCAGGAAAAACTTGAGGAAGACAGAGGGAGTGTGACAAAGAAGTGCCTTATCTACAGTGCCTTGCAAAAGTATTCCCCCTTGGCATTCCCTCTGTCTTGTTCCCTTACAACCTGGAATTTAAAAGGAATTTTGGGGTGGTTGTACTGTATCTCTTAATTTATACAACACAACTACCACTTTGCAGATGCAAATTATTTTTTTATTGTGAAACAAACAAGAAATAAGCCAAAAAAAAGAAAACCTGGGCGTGCATAACGATTCACCCCCTCCCAGAGTCAATACTTTGTACAGCCACCTTTTGCAGCAATTACAGTGACAAGTCTCTTCGGGTACATCTCCACACGCTTGGCACATCTAGACACTGGCATTTTTCATAGAGGAACTGCTCCGGCTCCTTCAAGTTGGATGGGCGCCGCTTGTGTACAGCAATCTTTAAGTCATACCAGAGATTCTCAATTGGATTGAGGTCTGGGCTTTGACTGGGCCATTCCAGGACATTTACCACTGGAGTGTTGCTTTAGCAGTGTGTTTAGGGTCATTGTCCTGCTGGAAGGTGAACCTCCAGTCTCAAATCTCTGGAAGACTCAAACAGGTTTCCCTCAAGAATTTCTCTATATTTTGCACCATCCAGCTTCCATCCCCAAAGCATGATGCGGCGTTCTCAGCATGAATGGCGTTGTCCTTGATGACCAAAAAGTTATCATTTGACCACAGCACCTTCTTCCACATGTTTGGGGAGTCTCCAATAGGCCTTTTGGCAAATTTCAAACGGTCTGCGTGGCAGGCAGGCTTTTTCTTGGCCCTTCTTCCATGAATCTCTGCAGTATAGCCGCCCAACTCCTTCAGGATTATCTTTGGCCTCTTGGTTGCTGCTCTGATCAATGCCCTTCTTTCCCGGTCTATGAGTTTTGGTAGAGGACCCTCTCTTGGCAGGTTTGCTGTGGTACCGTAATCTTTCCAGTTTCTAATAATGGATTTAATGGTGCTCCTTGGTACATTCAGGGTTTGGGATATTTTTCATAACCCAAGCCTGATCTGTACTTCTCTACAACCTTGTCCCTGACCTGTGGTGAGTTCCTTGGTCTTCATGCTGTCACTTGCTCGGTGGTAGCCCCTACTTAGGGATGTTGCACTGGTGTTGACTCTGGGGGCTATCAGGACAGGTGTATATATACTGAGATCATTTGACACTTAGACTGGTGGATCTTATTTAAGGAATTAAGTGGCTTTTGAAGGTAGTTGTTGGGGCTTCACGCACCACTTTCCAGTTTAATATTTTTTAGAATTATTTAAAACAAGTTTTTTTCCATTTTAACTTCATTAATCTGTAGGTTTTTTTGTAGATCCATCACTTAAAAACAAATAAAAAATCCATTTAAATTCCAGGTTGTAAGGGAACAAAATAGAGAGAATGCCAAGGGAGGTGAATACTTTTGCAAGGCACTGTATGGCATAATAATAATAGCCGAGTGTTACTAACTTATTTTGGATACCATTTGCTAATCATAGAATAGCTAGCTAACGTCAGTTACTCCCACCTGACATTCATAAGGAACAGTTTTAAGGACTATTCAGGTGTTTGGGGAATAACATTCATCATTTTGAGAAATGCACCACCCACTGCCATCCCTCAAAAACCAGTACTCTATGTTTATTGGCATTTTCTTAGCCAACATTTGTTTGCTAATCAATTAAAATGCTTTTAATTTTTTTCCCACTATTGTACTTAATAGTTGCAAATGTTTGTATTGATTAGTGTTAGATATAAAGCAAACAGCACGCATCCTGTGAGACAACTGCACATTGAATAGTTTTGTCCGTGAAATACAGTAATTAGTCTACTCTTTCTCTTTGTGTTTTGGATGTTATAGGTTATAATGTAATTTAGGCATTAGTACTGGCTGGGTATTACCATTAGCAGCTTTATTACGGTTATAATGCCGGCTACCACCCAGTGATCACATGCATGCTTCTCCTTTTTCAGATGCACGTTTGAAAAATTTTAACAGTTGTCTTATGATGTCGTCATAGAAGATGACTATGCAGAGAGGAGAGGAAGGCTGTAGAATGCATGCATATTGCATTGAGGTAGCTGTAATATAGTGCAATGCTTTTATTTACATTATATTGATTAATCTTTTGACGTCATTTGGTTCAGTAAACGGCACGTGGTCCTGACCAGGGTACTGAACTACATAGTTCCTGAGCTCTCAAGTTCACCGAGCTACTTTGAACGCCAGCATTGTTGCCATTACTTAAAGCATTAAGTAGCATTCAGGCCATTCCTTATTCCCCATTAGACTAAATAAATCTTTTGATGTGGGCTGGTTTCTTGTTAGCGCATTTTGTAAAATATCCTCTTCATATTATGTTTATAATTAATTTTATGTGAATTGTTTCTCTAATGCTAGGGATGTGCATCTCTGGCTATGAGGTGACCCGATATGCATCTCGATGCACTGCCATGGATACGATGCATTAAAGATACATATGAAACAACTACTAATTACTAGTGGGATTCAACACGCCTCCAACTCACACGAGTACTGGTTGAGAGACATGCAGAGAATTGGCCACTGACAGCAGTGGAGAACTGGAGAAGAGAGAGTGCACTTGAGAAACAGTTTAGAAAGGGGGAATCAATTTCAATATAAAATTACTGGTCAATAATTATTTGCCACATTTCTAAATAATAAAGGCACAGGGTCTCTACTAATAATTAAATATTTATGTAACCCTGGCCGTGTGCTGCTTCCTGCTCGATAACTCCTGTGGACAGGGCAGTTCAGGCCTGGCACCTTGTGTTTTGGTATGTTGCTGATGTCACCTGGCCTGGTGAGGGAGGGGCAGGCCCAGGTGCGGTACAGCAGCAGTAACCACGGTGACAGTCTGACTTCAGCTATTCTGACCCAGTGGGGAGCGCAATAGGAGGGGAGAGGTGGATGATGGTGAATACAGTCTGGAGGTGAATAAGAGTTAAACAACAAAATAAAACAAAGGACTTGCTTGTAGGGCTAAATCTAATTTTACGAAGATTTTACGAAGAAATACAGCCAAGCTAATATAGAAACTTTGGACTGTATTACAGATTCTTCCTCACTTTCCCATCAACAAGAACGGATTTCTCATTCTTCTCCCTCCACAGACACAAAAGAGAGCTTTTTGTGTACAATAGTCTACAAACACAGGCAGGTTAGCAATAAAAGACATGGCCTCCTCTGGTCTGGAAGCATAATGACCCCTGAAAACATTAAGAACGCCAGTTGTGAGCTAAATAAATATTTACCTCTTTATTCTGCATTCATAAATCACATTCTACTGATGCAAAGATGTTAGAATTGATGTATGCCGATTTCTTCCCAAATTGTATCAGTCTGTGGACACAATGTTTGATGGTGGAACTGGCTGTTATGTGAGGGGCACCGGCGAGAATCCTGCCTAGGGCACCAAATCGATGAGGGCCGGCCCTGCTTGGTTCCCTCTTGCAACGGCAAAACCTCTTTCAACAAAGTTCCGGCACTGTGTCGTGACAGGAGGACTTAAATAAATAAAGAAGTAAACTAAATAAGATGAGTTTTCAATGCAAAGTGCTTTGTTCACCATAAGGACATCTTATATTCTTCCATTTGAAGCAAGGCCAAGGTTACCTTACAAAATAATATTCTTTGTTGAGCATGTTCGGAAGCCTTGTGGTAAATAACCATCCTTTCAATTTATGAAGACTGCTGATAGCCCCGCCTTTCTTCACTCGTCTGACAGCCATACACTATAGGCTATTTAGTCTTGTACTTTTTCAATTACATTTTTTTACTGTGCACTAAATAAGGCTTTCTATATGGTGAAATGAAAGCACGAGGACAAGCAATGTAATTATAACTTGTTAAACTTTGAGACAAGAAAAGAGATTTTTTCTTTGAAGAAGTGTAAGATTTGGCTGGCTGTGCACTGTGCTACTTGAAACAAAACTGTTACATTGTATAAAACTAATCAAGAGTAGAATTTTCAGGGTAAAATACATAACTGCAGGGTAAAATACATGTCTACAGACATAAAGATGGGGGGAGTGGCCTGAAAAATGCTTCACGAAAGTGAAAATTGTTACAAAAAGCTAAGAAACCATTGCATGGATTGTCGCTAAAGTAATGACTGAAAACTGCACTTACATATGCTGTTATGCCAATTGAGTATTACAACTCTAGTAATTTCTGCATGCTATGTTCACCTGAAGTAATATAGTTCAGAACACCTCAGAAACAAATATTAAAAAGTATATATAAACATATTGAAAATACATAAATACACTTGGACAGTGAGGCAAAACTAATTTCAAATAAAAAGTTCCATGGAGTAAGCAAGTTATTAGGTAGATGCAGTAGGAAAGCAAATAACAGACTGTCATATTGGGAAAATTACTGTTCTGGTCTCCAGATTCACAGACCTGATAGCATCTTTGGGGCTGCAGACAGTCCTGGTTTCTATTTTGATTCGCATGACCCCAGGGACCTCACCCTCAGTTGATGGCAGGGATTGATCATACCACTTGGGTCAATATGCAATAGTTAAAGTAACACTTGTCCAGAAAGTTACTTTGTTTTCTGTCAACTCATTCGCATAATCATCGCGATGGAGCATTTAAGAACAAGAAAGGCACTGAAATAGGAATTGTATAAGAAATGAATGAGAATGGATTCAAATTTACATATAACATATATCCAAGCTTCACGGCAGAAGCTGAGATTTTTTATTAATCCTATTCTGAGATACCCTGCTGAGATATATTTTTATATTGGAATAAGCCTCCATTATGATTCATTCTCAGAATAATATAGAAATGTCACTCTATGCATTATGCCATATTTGTATAGTTTTATCTGAGGGAAAAACAGTAGGAAAAGTAATGATCTCACTGTCTTGTTTCAGCTGGGATTTGCTTGGTAGGGATTGGAACAGATGGGGTTTTCTAAGATCTGCTTGTATGTGTACTCAAAACAGCATCAAAACAGGTTTCCAATTTTGGGCTGCCCTATCGTATCTTAAAGAATAGGACATTATTCAGCATATATTGTGCTATTAACATACTATTGAGTGCTTGTCTCTGGGTTGAAACTTTTTTTGACCTTTGAGTAACCTTTGAGGACAATGCTGACTTTTCTGAATTAATACTGGAGACACAGTTTTGGCCGCTGCCATGGTTTGTTCTGTATCTAACATCTCACTTCCACCATAATTGCATGGGGAGAAAATTTATGCAAATTAACACCTTCACTTTTAAATGTTTGGGAAATGCCTTAGGGAGATGTTCTTAATGTTTTATTGTATGTTATTGTTCATAATGAGGCATTGTATTATACTTAGTCTGGAATTTTGTTGCCTGTATGGGAAGAGTTTAAAGAATAGTCTTACCTCAATAATAATTGCCCGAAGACAGAAAAAGTATTTAAACTTTTAATGAGAAAGCTGCACCAAAATGACCTGGTGTTTGTTTGAGCAAGAAGGCAGATATTACTATAAATTACATTTTTTTCTAAGCATTATCTTGTAATTAAACATGGTTTTCTTCTTCGTCAATCAGAAAACAGAGTAAATTCTTCAAAATAATCTAAATTTTTTTTCCTCTTAAGATTGCTTATGTTTATCATTCTTATGGACAGCAGAGTGTTTGCGACGCAGAGCCTACATAAGTGTCATGTTCAGTTAATGATTAACCGGAGATGATGTCATAAAATCTGCATGCACCCAAAAGTTAACTCAAAATACATTTCTGGCCCAATAATCCAGGAGGTGGTATAGTTAAATAAAACAAATTATTTTCCTAAAGGGACTTACCTGTTTCCAGAAGCATATTTTCAGAGGTATGAAAAGTATTTCTTGTTCCTTAACTTTCAGACATGCAGCTGCACCCTTGTGTGAACTTTTCAGAGAAGCGTTGTATCACTACACAATAGAATCAGTTTCTTGAAAGAAGAAAACACACATGCCTAGTTATTTTAAATGCAAGTAGCTTCCTCCATGACACATGCTCCTGTATTCAGACATCTCACCTTAAGGATATTGATTTCAGGGAGGCAGACGAGGGGCATTCCGGAGGGCAGGGGTGCTGGCCAGTGCTTGGCCGGTATTGCGGTATATACTGTATATTGCTGACTGGGATGGGGGCAGGTGGGCGGGCAAAATTTGCTGACCATGGCTAGAGAGTGGTGTACAAATTTGGGGCGAGGTAACATTTCTTGCCGGCTAATTTTACCACTGCTGAATAGTGGAACGTCAGATTTCTGGGACATTGGGTGTCAGGGAGCTGCTGTCAATTTGCGGGAGACACCCGGAGCTTCTGGGGAAGGTGGGATGTCTGTGTATCTTTATCCAGTGTTAATTACATATCCTAATTTACTTAAACCTCTTGTTTTTTGTCAGCAGCACATCAAGCAATGTTGCACTAAATTTACTGCTCCTAAGGAATTTATGCCTGCTATTGACTTCTGTTTTTATTAGATGTATTGTGCTGTACTTGTACTTCAGTACCTGTCACTTTAGATAAAAGCTTGTCCTAAATAAAATACAGTTCAAATTGGATAGGTGGCTCACAACATTTTACTAAGTGGGTAGCGTATAATCCGGGTGGCGTTTATCAAGTCGGAGAGTTCACTCGTGAGACTGCTAAGGCTATCAGGTTGTCAGCCAAAGGGAGGCAATCATTAAGTTAATTAATTGTCTTATTGGAGGGAATTGTTCTGGGCTGTGCTCACATGTTGGAGGTGATGGGACTGTTTTAAGAAGTGCTTTGTCAGAAAAAGAGAGGCACATAAAGAAGCCCCCAAGGAGATCTAGTTTGTATAAAGTTGTAAATGAAAAGACGCTTAAGCCAGTAAAAAATGTAACAGACAGCATTGTGGTGGTCAGTTGTGGTGTGACTTTGTCCTCTTTGAGGGCTATTGTAAGCTAAACATTTATTTTTCAGTACAAAGGCATCTGAGTTCATGGCCCCTCGCTCCTTCAGTTGTGACTTGCAGCAGTATAAAGAAATCTCTCCCCAATGATACATCCTTTTCTTTTTGTATTGAATAGTTACCCTACTATACGTAAAGCCAAAACCTTGGTTTGTGATGGGGTGTGGAGAATAAATGATGAATCAAATGCGGATATGGAAAAAGTAAACGCAAGGCTTTAATGTGCCAGGCAAGCTCAGGGGTTGGCCAATCCAGGTCCAAAGCCAGCAAGAGCAAAAACAAGATCGAAAATGTCAGGTAAGTGAAGGCACAGGACAGGCAAGGCATGGACAGAGATCCGGGGCCCAGGCCAACTCAGACTCAAAAAGGAATCAGGAAACCAGGAAACAGATAATCATAGAAGTCCCTGAAAGTAAGATCTTGCACCAAACGGTAGCCTAAAGCTGGGCTTACACTGTGCGATTTTTTTCAATCGTTTTGTAAACCTCCAGCTCCACAGTTCCAGTTAATGTATATACCTCAAGCTCAACCTGTTTATTAAAATGTGTCTTTTTTGGCTACCATGAACCCAACATTCCTGACACATTTAGGCAGTGGCTCACATTTCTGTAAAAATAGACCAGCTGGTACCATTATCCTCAGAATAGGGATGCACTTGGGTGAGCTTTATCTAATAATGTGACAGTGAAATCCTTACCCTCTTCCTCAGGCAGTTAGCACACTATGCAATGGCGGGCTCTTTGATTCAGTATATTATACTTCTCAAACAGCTAGTGGCAATTGGACATGGCTGAGAAGAACAGAGAGAAAACCACATTCATGACACGACATGGTCTCTATCAATGGTGCTCCATGACTAAGGGGCTTACATTCTCTCTTACCAGAGTACCAAAAGTGTTGGATCTCAGAGACAGAGGTGGGTAATTCAGGTCCAAAGAGTAAAAATCCAAACCAGGATTTTGTTTCAACTAGTATTAAGTGTCTCAGTCACGAAGTATGCAATTGGTTGGTTGAAACAAAACCCATGTCTGGATTTTTACTCTTTGGACTACCCACCTCTGTCTGTGGCACATCTCTGTGGTGTAGCTCAGTGATATCCTGCTTGATAGCAAGACCTTTCACGGGCAGTTTTCCCACTTGGTAGAGATATTCTTCAGAATCCACTCAGCAGATTTGAAAGTTAATCCCAAGAAGTTCCACCTTTCTAGGGGAAATCTAGTGTGTTTGGCTCTATGGATGTCTCTCAGCAACATCTTCAGCCTGACCCAAAGATTATGCTCATATTTTTGGCATTTTGTAAAGAACTTTTCAAAGCACACTGTGCCACTAAATCATCTTATGGGGAAAATGTGCCCTTTCAATGAACATTTGACTATAAGACTTCATTCAGCTACTTCAAGGATGTGCTGACCTTGGTGCAGTGGTAGACTGACTTTCAAAACGATGTGTGTAAGGAGGCTTTCGGTGCCATGCTGTTACAGTAAAAGAGGGGCTTCAATACCAGCTGGTGTATGCAAGCTCCTCTACATTTGACCATGGGCTGTAGACTCCTGGGGGGGGGGGGCACATTTCAGAATTTAAGCATTACGTTGCACTTACCTCATTCACCATCATTACAGACCATCGCCCTCTCCTGGGCCTCCAGGGCATAGCCATCGATAACAATCCCACAAGCAGGCAAGGAAGATGGATTTTAGAGCCAGAGCCATTCTGTTAGACACAAAGGTCGCCAGTGCCATACACATACTGTTGCACTCTCTCTGAGGCCTGAAATGCCCTGTTCTGCTGACAGTGAGGCATCAAAGAAGCAGTAATGGGGATTAATGCCATAGGCTGTAGTCTTTCAGACAGAAGTATAACATCTTCCCATCTAACTCAGTGCCTGCTGAAGTGACTCCAGTCAAGTGACAGTTGGGACTTAAAATGAGCATCTAGATAGCCTGTTTTCTCTATTTAGCTTATCCCATGACAACTCTTATATTTAGACCCTGCAACAGGCTAATCCAGATAGTAAGACTATGTTAAACTGGGTAGAGGGGTCACAGTGGCCTTCACAAGGATGGCTGGCAGGTGGCACCCAGAGCTTGAGGAAACTCTGGACTGAATTCAACTGTTTGTCAATCAATCGCTCACTGGAGACCGACATATTCAAATTGTTTTCCCATCTGCTCTCATATGTGATGTGAAATCACAATTGCACAGTGCATGTTTGAGGATTATGTCCTAGTGCACGGTTCCCTTGGGTTCTAGCATTATGACCAAGGCCATAGAGAGCCATTTGCCTGCTGCTTTGGATCAGAAAGACGCACATAAATTTTTAATTGGACAACAGATCAATGAGCCAAGACAGGCACAATACCAGAACTCATTTCACTTCCTTAGTTCTTGACTCACGGACTGGAAGCAATTCATCTACTGGTAACGAACTTTGCACTGCAGTCTTACATGTTCAGATCACCTTCATGTTGGTGCCAAAGCTGGAATTTACTTCCTGCAATGCCAAAATGCATAGTGCTTAAGCTCACTGATGGCAGAGGCCATGCTAGAGTGCGGCAATTTGCCACCAGTCCCATGGGATGGGCGCTGTGGTGTGGCTTTGTGACCCTTAACAGAGCTGCATGGAATGGCACCCCACAGGAAAATCGTGAAGGTGACGGACTCATGCGGTGAACCGGGCATACTGGCACTGTCAGTCTTTTTGGATTCAGATGAATAAGAACAGGCTGTGCATTATGATAGACAAAGAAAAGACACATTACTAGTTTCCCCAAAATACCAAGACCGTTCCTTCCATCTGACCCACCCCACCAACCTCTCACTCTAAACGGGGAGTCTTCTGGCCAGATAAAACCTGCTGACACATATTTGTCTGATGGCACAGCTGTGCCTGAAACTAAAAGGAACAGAACTGGGGGGTTTTGAAGCCCCCTTGACCATTTCAAGGACTTCGCAATATTTTAAAGCATCCATTTATATAGGCAGGGATTACAGGATCAGAATATAGCTGTCGTTTTAAATGTTATTATGATAGGATGAGTTAAAGATTTAAAAAAAAATATGTGAATAATACTTATTATTAGAGCAAAAAGGGTGTTGTTTATATTTAGGTATAATGTTCTATTACACATTTGAGCCTGTATTATAGCATTCACCCACTCGTCTTGCTGATTTTGTGCAATGCAGGAGCGCTGCGTAGTGTCAGTGACTGCTAGACCACGTTTTTCAAGGTGTTGTGCTGCTTGTAAAACATGGATGTTTATTCTTGGTGGGTGAGAGGGCTGGGCATATGCAGTATGCATCACTCTAGAAGTGGAGTGGCTTTGCGCTATATGACACAGTTATCCCATCGGGGCTGCCATAATAGGAATACGTATATTCCTCTGAGCGCCAAGGCTCTTGCCGCTTCATGCACCGGTAAAAGTCAGTTCTCCCCGATGGTTTTTGTCTGTCCTTTTGTTTTGAACAGTTTCCCCTGTATAGGTGAAGCCCAAATCTCTGACATTTTAAAACACCATCACACAACTGTTTATTCCCAAGAAGTTCCACCTTTCTAGGGGAAATCTGTGTTTGGCTCTATGGATGCCTCTCAGCAACATCTTCAGCCTGACCCAAAGATTATGCTCATATGAACGTTTAAGTTCAGTTTTGATTCACTAAATAACTATATTTCTGATATTTTGCTATTATGTGCAGTCGCTTAAAACACAAACCAGGCCTGCTGAGTGTTACATGATTTTATAGATATTTTAAAAATGTATTTAACACCACAGTGCCTTACTCTGTGATGATCAACCTGCGTGGTATTTTATTCAATTTGCGTGTCCTTTTTTGGAGAGCTTATCATCGATTATTTATTTCTGGGTGAAATTTTGTTACAAATCATACTCTCTTAATTCTCCATGCCATTCCAGAATGTACCTCACAGTTTATGTGACCCTCCACCCCAAAACTTTAGTTACGAAACTACAGTAGTACAGTCTTTCTTTGGTCATGTTAAACAACTTGATGTGAAATCATGATCTGCGCTTTGTTCATAGGTATGTGCCCTGTACCAAGAGGCCATATAACCTTAACATAGTGGTGCATTTTATTATTTTACAGCCTTCTCCTGAGAACACTCCGACGTGACTATATATGCTGTTGAATTTCAAGACTACTAAATAAATGAATTGGTTTATAAGATACTTTTGGAATGGTATTTGGTTAAATCCTAATAATCATGAATTTTGAGGTCACTAAGTGATTTTTTACGTGGTGCTAGGTTCACACCGAAACACCAGCAAAAGGATGAGAATGATATCAGAGTTTTGCTTCATTGTACACTGCACATTGTGCAGCAAAGAGTGAAAAATGAAATGACACACACTTACCAAGCACTATTTCAGGCCTACCTCTTGTGTTTCCCCACTGTGTTCACGTGTTGTGTCTAGTAAATACCAATTATCCTGCCCTTATTGCCCTCATGGGTTGTTCTGTCATCCCTCTATCTCTGTCTCTGTCTACTCCAGGGCTCTTCAATTCTATCCTGATTCCAAATCCAGTCTTTGTTTTCAGTTATCCCAGGTAGTTAGCTTAATAATTCTTATTGGCCATCGAGGCTTCACGCCTGACTCACAGATAATAGGAGGCTGCAAAATCAGTAATGCTTGCCTATGGAGATAATCGTACTTAAATGTTTTGAAGATCTCATAATTTTATGAAAAGCCTATCCATATTCAGAGTAGAAAATGTGTATCTCTGTCTGCTGTTTTTCTGTGTTTTGTGAGTACAATCCTCATTTTCCATCTTTCATGTTGCAAGTCTTAAGTCATATTTGTTCCAGTGCCCTGACTCCTTCTGACCCACCCCCAGGCCAGTCCAGTCCAGTCCTGTCTTGTCCTGTCCTGTCCTGGCTCCAGCCCTGTATCTAGTCTTGGTCTCTCCCAGTCTACTCCTGTTCCCAATCCTATCTTGACTCCTGTTGTTTATGGAGTCCTAAGGCCAGTAATCTGGGGACCCCAGGAATTGTCAACCCCGACTTTAGGTGGACTCCAGGCATGAATGGTTTGTGCCGCCCATTGTGTTACCCTATTGTGTCTAGTAATTACCAACTATCCTGCCCTGATTGCCCTCATGTGTTGCACCTGTGTGTTCCCTTTTATATGTGAGGGCTTAGGGCCTGGCCGGCGAATCGAGCATTTAGGGCCTGTGTTGGGGCTAGTGTCTTTGCTGCTGATGGTGTCCGTGTCTTCTTTATTGCTTCAATCGTTACGGTCCACCCCATTTATTGATTAATAAAGCTGCACTCACATCGGCGTCCTGGTCTTCTTTCAACCATGCCTGGCCATTTGTGACACATTATCACAGTGTGTATTTGACATATGGCGTTATCATAACCTTGAGCACCGAGTATAGTTAATGACAAAGCCTGAAAACTTTTTGTTGTTTAATAGTATTCTTAATCTTACTCTCACTCTGGAGTTTAGGATTATTTTGTTAAGACTAGAACAAGTAGATATATTAATAAAATGTGTGTATAAATCACAAAACTCATTAAACCATTACTTTTTAATTACTTCCCAGTGGAAAAAATGCTCGTTGACCTGTTACATTCTACTTAATTTAATTACTTTTATTTATTTATTAAATCTTTAAATAAATAATGAAAGTGGCTGCATACTCACTTTTCTTCCATTTTCATGGGCCCATGCTAATTTGAAGACCCAGGATATGTCAAAGCATTCCAGGCCTTAAACATAATTTTTACAATTTAAATTGTACATATATGAGTTCAGCCTCTTTTTTTCTGGATCGCCATCAAACATGTATTCCTGTGAAGAAATTGATCAAATTTTATCTCAGGTGATGCTATACTTAATATTACAACCATATGAACCTATTGGTAAAATGCTTTAAGGTAAAGACAGAACAGGTTTTGCCATTTTACCTTAGCAAACGAGTACAGCATCGTTAAACATCTGCATTTGTGAAAGTATAACATTAATCTGACTCTTTATTATTTAAATTGAAAGTCAGTAGAGCAGACGATTAATACACAAACACATGGGCAATAATACTGCTAGCACAAAGTCAGACACTCAGAAGACACTGCTGAACATAATTTTAGCTCCAAGGCAATCTCCTTGACATGAATGCTATACAAACTAAATCAAACACCTTTTTATTTTAATAGCCTCCACAACTGATAACCTTTGTACTGTTATACTGTCTCCGGAAGTTTCCAAAAGGCTTAATTGGTTCTGCATTGTGTAGAAGGTAGACTAACCTAGGCCACATTGGTCCTGACAGTCATTGTTACTAAAGAGGAACAACCCACCACTGTTGAAGTTCCAGGTCATTACTTTGCTTATAACTTATATTACTTACAATGCCAGATTCTAAAGGGATAACTCTTTCTACAATTGTAGCCTACAGAACATTAGCAGACCTGTCTGTTTTTGGCTGGGCTGTTTTAAACACCTTAGCCCTGACAATTACGCTTGAATGTTTAAACTCTTTGTTACTACTGGTAACAACACACTGGCAGCAAAGCCAAAGCACCTAGCAGAGTATTTTATCATTATAACAAAGACCTTTTGTTTAAAGAGATTTAATTTGTGACTTGAAACAATTGTTCAGTGGGGGTTGAATCAATGGAATGGAGTCTGAAGGAGGGTTCTCTTACTTTCTGTTCATCCGCTCACATGGGAGTTGTAACATTTAAGCAGGTACGTGTATCTAGAAGACCTCCTTCATTTGAAGGATGTGATTATTGATAGAGGAGAACATCGATGACAACCTTCAAGGAAGTTATATTTGGGGTGGACATAAAAATTATAGATATAAAGAACAGCAAAGACAGATCAGCATAATTCTGAAAGATCATTAAGTAAATTCGTGTTACACGCGTATTTTGTACAGAAATTCCCTGGGGAATTTTAATGGAACAATTGACCTATAAAGGATTTAATTTGTATATGTATATCCTGGTAATTGTCTTTTGGCTTTGAACGAAGCCGCAGCATACTTAAATATGAAACTTCGCCACGATACCTCAAGGGAAAAGCTGCCATAGACACTCAGCAGCAACGAAAAATTGCATTCATTATGCCTGACGTGTCTCTCCTCTTCAACTTTTAGCCTTGGGTAGGGTGTTTTAATTTTACATTAGTAACTAATTTCATAATATTTTTCGGACGCTTGATATTTGCGTCCAAGCTACGGTGTCCTCATTATGCTAGTTGTGAGCAAATGCGTTCTCAAAGCAGTAACAACTCATATAATCCTGCAATAATTTGTTTATTGCTCCTTTGTGGCCACTTATAGAATCAGAGAGCGGTCTGAAGAGCGAGAAGCTTATCGGACTAAAAGAAATACATCGTCAATTCTTATCTTTAAAAATAGCTGATTATAACATTGACAAATGAGCATTATTTAAAAAGGGGCCATTGAAAGGGTAAGGAGAGACTGTTGGCCCTGACTTCCCGTGAGTGAGAACAGCTTCAGAACCATGCCCTGTAAAAATTCCTCAGATCCAGCCTGCATACATTTGCTTTGTTGTCTTGACCTAATTAATAATGGAAAACAAGAGAACAATCAAAGCAGGTCCCTCACCATCACAGACACTACATTCTTCACTGGATCAAGGAGGAGACTCTGTAGCAATGGTACTGCACACAACCCAGTGATATGCTCATTGCTCTGGCATATTGAATTCCGTAGTGCGGTTGCTGAAGTCTGGGGCAGATGTTTTAGTCTCTCAGATTGAGGCCTTTGAGATTATGTATTTTATTTTCGTTCCCCTCTTCTTCTTCTTGCAGCTTGAGTTCTGGACAGTTATGTAACATAGCACAGCTACTACGAGCATTTTAATATGAGAAAGACCAGTCTTTAGAGCAATGGATTATGGAGCTGACCCATAGTCAGTGAAGCAAAGAAGGCAGAAAACCACTGTACTGTATATTCTGCTTTGCATGGTACGTTACTGCGGAGGTAGGATGTGTGAATGTGTGCGAGTTGTACGAAAAGTCGTGGGCTGCTTTGATAAGAGATACTTTTTTGATTCCAGTGAGGCACATGACGTGCGTATACATACTAACACTACATACTGTCAAATATAAACAAACAATTAAATAAAAAATTTGCAGCTGGTGTATCTGTGTAGGAAAAGTCTAAAGCCACCAGTTAAAAAAAAAATGGCATGCTATAATGTGATATGGCTGGGGGAGAGGCCTGGCTCATCCAGAGGCGGCGTGGTGCCTGTTGGCAGCAGGTACGAAGGATCCCCACTAGTCCTTCTTAAAAAACCGTGTTTGAATGAGCCGGTGCTTTTGAGGAAAGGAGGAAGTTAGGAACAGAGGGGCACTGCTGTTCTACAGTAACAGAGTACGGTTTTCAAACCAGCTACAAAACTGAAATAAAGGCGTCTGTGATCAGTAGTGGAGCATTTAAACTGGGGGTGTGTGTGCTGTGCCGTGTGTATACACTGCCTCCAGGCCCGCTCTGGGCTGTGGGGACCCGCCATCCTTGTCCTAGAAGGTTCTGGTAGAGCCAGGCCTATCACAGCTTACCACTAGAAGGATTAATCTGATCTCGCTTTACATTTCACTGCCGGCCCCTGCCGCTTGGCATGAGTTCACAGCACCTCATTTGCCTTTGGCCACAAGTACTGTTTTCTCCATAAATGTCTTAAAGCGCAATGTTCGGCTTTTACCTTTAAAATGTCTGCGTCATCACGAAGTGGAAAGGCAGCTGTTTGGCCTTTGTGGGTGGGGATCTCAGCTCCTTGAAACGTACAATAAAAACTGCGCTGTGCAGAAAATCGCTAATTTTATTGGAGGCCTCATTTGTTTTGTTTAACCTTGGAAGCATTTCAGAGTTTCATGCGTGTGGGCCTTTTCTCCAGCGTTGAAAAGGTTCTTTGTTTGTTTATTATCTTTCGGAACCCACTCGCATTTACTGACAAAGGCACTTTATATGTTTGATGTGTTACATGCATGTGAAACTTAAAAAAGATGTAGTTATTCACCGTAATTTGTCAATTAAAGTTAGTTGTTTGGAGTCTGTTTTGATACCAGCATCACCTGTAGGATTATATGTAGGAGTGGAATTTCAATTTAACTTTGTAATTTTGAGCTCTGCCAGGTTTTTGGATATTGCTGATAGAATCAAAAAATCAAAATAAATGTAATTATTATTATTACTGTTGTGATTGTACTTATATGGTTGTACTCATATGCTCCCTTTCCTACAAACTGAGCATAAATTAATAATAATAACTTAAGTAGCGGAGAAAAAGAATCTGCGGAAGCAAAGTATTGCAGCAATTTTACTTAGTATTGTACTGTAACTCTGTGATGCAAACAGCCAGCACATAAAGACTGTTAACATTTATCGAGTTATTATTATTATTTTTTAATATATGTAATGCCATTGACGTTTCTTAGAGGATTCAAATTTTAGCTAAACGGTCTGCCTTTTGCATTCTAATTTTGGAGCACAGGCACTGTGAGGGGAGCAGTGGCCCTTAAACCAAGAAGCAAAGGACTAAAACATTGTGATAGACTAAGCGTTATATGCAATGATTTGCAAACAGTTGCTCTGTATATCTAAGTAATATATCTAAGTGTATATCTAACTTCAGTGCACAAAAGACCCAAGTATACAGCACCACCTCCAATATGGAAAATTTGAGGATACATTATATGTGATGTACGTCAGGTTATATGAGTAAGTGGAGCAGTTCTTTGGACATGTCCTGGTGTAACAGTGCTACTCTGAAAATGTCAGTACGTGCTGAAGTAGAAACAATGTAGCATTAAGCTCTGGGGAGGAGCGTACCTGACTCTTATTCTCTCTCTCGCTTCTCATGCTTAATTTTTCATTCGAAACATATGCAATATACTATTACTCTTTTATAGTGACATAGCACTGTAACATTGCACTGTTATTCTCTCTGTGTTTTATGAGCATTATATTTGCAAATGTTTTGCATTTGCAATAATCAAAAGTTGGGGCAGGTTCAAATTTTCAAAATACCATTTAGCAAAGAATTAATTTGCAAGAAATGGCTCCTTATTGAATAAAGCGTACTGATGGGACCAAACACGGCTGATGACATGCAAGAATTTTAAAACAAATCTGTTGTTAATTGACGGTCATAAAATTCATTTGTAAATTAAATTAATATAATCCAAATTTTCTGCCCCTCAAGTAATCAGTATCAACAATTATAATCATTGTAAACCCTGAGCCTGAACTTTTAAAATTATTTTCTCATTTCGTGTTTTATTTTGCCTCTTTATGTGCAATACTTTTAATCACAGCATTACAAAAAAAACAACAAGAACAAAACTGATTAAAATGCCACATTGAAAAACACGTTATGCTGAAGCAACATAAATGATAAAGTTACTTAAGAACAAACAACATTTACAAAAGTTTGAATTTAAATTCCACTGTGCCTTTAAATGACTCATTTGTAATCTGTATTCCACTACCTATCCAGGGAGGAAATTGACTTTGTCTTTAGATGTTTAGAATGGGAAACCAAAAGGTAACTGCATTAGAGACCACAGTTTCCTCTGCTATATGCCCTTCACAGTGTTTGTGTGCTGAGCAGGTGTAGCAGAGGGTGACCCTGGACCAAGCTTCACCAGCGCTGATGGGTTGAGATAAAGGGTGTCTTCGCTTTAAGCCTCCTGTGTGGTGCCTTATGCAACTGTCGCAGTGCAGACAGTAAACGCTGCTGCATAAACCGGGCATCAGTGTGACACTGCACTAGACTTTTAGAATTTTAGACGAGTGTCTTATAAGATCCTTACAACAGCCTCAACTCGCATTGTGTTTGGCAAAGCAGCAATGTGAACCAAACTTCATTTATGTGTGAAATAAAAGACTGTTAAGGCTATTAAAGTAAAACACACAAAAAGTAGCCATTACAGAAATGTGCACTGTGTCATAGCTGAGAATGTATACTGTGAAGTGTATGCTCTGAAGTGCCACGTAAACTATTTCCTCAGCCCCAGCCTCAGCTGTGGTGGGCAAGTGATTCATCTGAGCTTGTAACAATAACAGCTCTCCGGAATGAAAAAGCTGAAGCTGGGGCTCCCGTCCAACTGTATCCCCAAAGCTTAATAACGTGCCTTGTGGAAGCTGATTAAACATAAAGGCACTTCAAGTTTTGTGCCAGCTTAAGATGGAGGCGCTCATAGGACTTGAAAACTGCATATCATCCAGAATACAACACGTGCTACACAAATCTCCAGTGAGTTTCGAAATCTTGTTCACCTACAACAGCGTCAGTGAGAATCGGTTTATAGATTCAATGCACAGAACACTTTGGAGAATGGATATCCGACTCCCAGTGCAGTCATTGCGTCTTGCCAAGCAAGAGAGGAAGCTAAAATCTAAAGAAAAGTGTGAGAAAGACACACAAGAAATGCATCCTCAAAACATCAGTCTCATTTGATTTAATTAGCAAATAATGCAAATTCACAAATACATAATCGAATCCGAGAGAGGCATGTTTGCTACGTGAAGGGAACATGTTGATGAAAGGCGCATGAATTTCCCCACTTCAGACTTTAACTTTTATGACCTCTTGACACGATCTGGCAAATCATCTGCAATAATTTATGTGTGCAAGACATGCTTTCGAGAGTGATCTACGATGTTCTGCGGCTATTTGAATCTTATTGCATCTGACAAAACATGAAAAAAAATCATAGTTACCAATGTCAAAGGCAAGGTTATTGCTGGTTCAAATGGTTATATGCTCCTGGCAGAAATGTAAGGAATGTTCCTCTGACCTTGATATTTTCCATGTCGTGCAGGGTCCTGGATTGTCTTTGGGGGTAGGGGTTTAATTCATTGGAGGCTGTTTGGACCCCAGCTGCCAGAGATCAAAAGGTCTGTCACTGGTCAGGGTGTGGACGAATTTGCCCATCTTTTTAAACATCAGAGCAGAGAGAACTGAGGGGCACAGAAGCCCTTGTTCACCAAGAGGAGAGGGATCACTGTCCAGCCGCAATTAAATTTTAATGTCGTCGTTTTAGAGCTAATGCTGGAGAAACTGCTTCCTCTTTTAAGATTACATTTTATGATCATTAAGATTATTCGGGTCATAAAGATGAATCAATGGTTTTTCTAGTGTTCCATAAAATATTGTCAGGACCGGCTGTACTAAAGAGAACAGGAGTGTGAAAAGGCACCTCCACTTCCTCGTTGTTTTCTTATTTTCTTGCAATGCATGGAATTATAAGTGCTCATTGCGAAGTCTTCTTTCATACATTTATGACGTTTATGCATCTGATTGCTTTGCCGTGTTCTGACATCGAAAAAGCAAATCGGTGCCCGGAGGAAACTGTTTTATTTGTCGCCGCTAGATGGCAACCTTGCACTTTTGACGGTTTCCAATAGTTTCTGGCGCTTTCGAAGACGTTTCGTAGGCGCATACTACTTCCTTTCATGTGCAGAAATGAGCAAAAGCTAAAAAAGCGGTGCATTGTTGCATGTGTTCATCCTCTAATTGAGAAATTCAGGCTTTGGTAACAATTTATAAAACTGAACTTGTTAGACACTTCACCCATGGGACAGAACCGTTTCTGGGTTGTAGGGATGATTAAGGAATTTTACAGAAACTTTGGAATGGGAATGGATAGACTAGCTCTGAATGAGGAATTAAAAAAAGTGTTACTCTCAGTCCTGCACCTCATTGATTTGCCACTGCTATTGTCATTGTTTAATATGACAACAATCTGACTATTTTTTGGTCCATTTGACCACAATACAGTACATTACGCCCCCATAATTGGGTACATCTCATTCTCAAAAGGAAAGACATCATTGCTGGAACTGAGGAAGTGGATGAAGGAGCTTCTGCAGGATAGCTTACAGGAGACGGATTGGGACATGCTCTGTGAATCACATGGGGAGGACATTGAGGGACATAGCCACTCTATTACAGACTACATCCAAGTCAGTGTGCTGTTTACCCAATAACAAACTGTCGATCACAAAGCACCTGAAGGATGTTCAAAACAACAAGAAGAAGATCTTCGAATCTGGAGACAAGATCAAGCTGGTCTTGAAGAAGTAGGGAAACTAATTGAGAAGGATACCTTCATCACAGGACTGACCGTGACCCACTAAAGGCAGTTGCAGAGAGGTGGATGGTGACAAAATTAGAAAACATTGTGAACAATTTTGCCCTTTCCCTCTATAAGATGCTTCTTTGGATTCCACCATGTTGTGCTATAAAGTGACACTTGCCTCTTGCCATCACTCCAACCCTTGCCGATGTGTCTGGCCTCACCCTTAACCATAACATATTCCAGAACAGCACTTAAATATAGACATCACCCATGACTCCCTACAGAATTAAATTCACCTGTGTACATAACATGCACACTCCTTATTCATTTAATTTTAAATATACATTTATTTGTAATTACTTTTTATCTATCTATCTATCTATCTATCTACTATCTATCTATCTACTACCTATCTACTATCTATCTATGGGTGCAAGTGTTATTCTATGCCCTCCAAAACTCTTCTGTGTCTGGGCTTGACTGCAGCTTGTCAGTGTCTCCAAAATGCCACAGACCTTCAAATATGCATTTCATATGAAAAAGGCTTAATACACCGTGGCAAATTCTTATCAGGACTCAAATTTATGCATACAGTACAAAGCCCCTCTGTCTCATTGCAGTAATTGGCTTTCTAAGCATGCAGTGCTTGCACTAAGATTGATTTACTTGTCTCGCAACCATACTCCTTTAAATTCAGTTTTTCCAGCATTACATAGCAGTGTATCTCTTACCATATATGTTTCATTATCTATATTCCCACTAACTTGTGTTTATGTGGAGCGTTTGGTTAGTTTTATCTTGCAACCTTTGGTCATCATAAGAGAAACTACTTTAAGTTCCTTCTGAGGAAATAAATTTTTAATGTGTAAAAATACACATTACATAAAATACATACTTTGGTAAGTATGTACAGAGACGTATATGGATAAACACCTGTATTGTGCATATACAGTAATTGTGTGATGCATGAATACTTGTTCTGTTCAGTGACTGCTTCTAGAAAATGAATTTAAAATATTTGATCCAGCTGAGGAAAGAGACCCAGGAACCCTGATATAATGACTGGGACAGACCCTGGTGTTTGAGAAGCTTCTGCCCTGGGTCTGACCAGGCACCTTTTTGACCCGCAGATCTCAGGCTATTTTGATGTAAACTGTTTGCCGTTCTATGAGACTCCCTTGTGTATATCCTAAGTCACTCCCCTTACTTTTTCTTCGGATTCCATGTTTGTGAGAAATATCTGAGAAGCTGTTTGTAACCTTCACTGCAGTATGTCATCCAAACATCAATTTGATGTTTCTATCTCTCTTGTCAAGACCTTGCGTTCCCCACATTTGGTGTAAAGACTGTGATGCATAACACGAGACAAGGAAAATATTTTTTATTGAAGATATTCTTTTTATTTCCTGAAGGAGAAAGGCCAAAAATACCCCCCTTTGTCTTGCTGTCTCCTGGGAAAACAAATAATTTACAACTTAGCAGTCACATTCCGAGTCAGGGGCGAAGCCTGTTGTATTCAGACCTAGTCTTCAAAGACCAATCTGTATAGTCCAATCTGTGTCAGCTTTCTATATTACTTAAAATTAAAAAGTAGTGAGGTAGTGACGACTGCTCAGTCTCCCAGGCAGAACAGCTCACCGTTCTCTGCATTAACATCCAGTCACTGCTTTCCAGGAATCTGCTTTTTCTATGCATTTCTGAGTTTGCAGCGAGAATCTCAAGGTTCACTCAAGGTCAATGCAGTGCCAGGCAGGAAAGAAATGGACAAAGAAAGTTAAACTAGATCCCAGACATCCACAAGCCCAGAAGTAGAGGTAAAATATCGGACACGCTACATAGGGTCTGCTTTTAATTATATAAATTTTGCATTGTCAATTTAGGGACCGGTTCATTAAACCGATGTAGTGCATAAAAGAGAATTGTGATTTATCTTTGTTCATATGAAAATGATACCACTGTCATATAAATATTCAGGCTGCTCCCAAGGACGACTTAACCCTTTCCGTATAAGGATGGCATGGAGAGGGCAAAGTCTGTCTGAACATGCTGTCTGTATCTCAGTCAGCAAGTCTTCATCAGAAGCAGACTCTGTGCTTTTTGCATCCTCAAGTCACAAGTTGGTGTTTTGGTTTGGGTTGGGGTTACAGTTCCTTTCCTACCAATAAAACATTCTGGAAAGCCACTGACATCTGACAAAGGACGACATGTAACTATTTCATTCTGAAATTAATATTGTAATTGTTTCTTACACTGAGTGTTTTACCAGTAATATTTAGAACCTCTTCATTAGTTTAGCTATCAGCAGGCCACTCAATCAGCTCACCAAAAGTAACCCTTACCTCTAATCTTCTGTTTTAAAACGTAATTATTTCTTCAAATTTTCCCCAGTTTTCTTCGACTTTTCGATAGTGTCAGCATTTAATGTAACTCCGGGAAAACTAAGTATTTTGTTTTATAATTAAGAGTGGGTGCATAATATGGCGTGTGCAGTTTCAAAATGATCATTAAAAAAGGGTCACTCTGTAGGAAAATAAATTTCTTTTGTGGGACACAGCAGATTTTAAGTAGAACACACATAGGTCAGACCAACAATAGTAATTAGCTAGAAGTCAAGGGACAATGCAGCCAATTCTAGACAAATTAAAGCAAGTGTTTTTAAAAAGGCTTTCGTTGTGGCGGGTTGCATTTCAAGGGCAGACCTTAATTAAAGTATCAGGGCCTTGTTCAGGAACCAATAAGATGTAGGTATTGGCTGCTATAGGGGATTATATTATACCCCCTGTATCGTCCAATGTGATTACTCCTATCAAGCTCCAGCTATCCTAAGAGGGCTGCCCTATGTGGATATTGGGGCAATTGAAAATCACCAAGTAGAGGCTGAGCCGGGCAGACGTAAAATATTGAATTCAGCTGTTAGAACGGATGTTTCCTGCTTTCGGTTGTGATTTTGCACCCAGGTAAAGCTGTTTTAAAAAGCTTACCGTCAATGACGTTGCCATGGAGAGAAGACCTAGCGTGCTCTGTGAGAACTACTGCTCAGGAAGAGAGCCGGCACAATGAACTAAAGAGAGATTGCTAAGATACAGATTGACATTCATTTGAATAATATATTTTATTTGGCGTGATGTTCATGGCGTTATACTTTGGAGAGTAATGTCTCAGAATAAAATTTGCTTTTGTAGGAACTGAATTTGTTGCATTACACAAATACAAATGCTGTTATTTTTCAAGTTAGTGCAAGGTATTCACGCATATTAAATCCACACTAAGCATTCTCATTCTTGTTTATATCATATTTTAATGGTGCTTTTATGAACTGCTGAAAAGGTGGTTTTTCTACATTGGGCGTGTTATTAAAAATGTGATCTCAGACGTTGCAGTAACTGAACTATTCAGTTTACAGACTCTGTTCTGTTATTCTGCTTAAAGAAATATATTACACAAATCTGCCATAAGAGCAGATCACTGTTTATTTTGACCTTATACGCACATAAATATAAAGATTCCTTGGAAACCTTACTGTAAATGGTAGAAAATGAATAATGTATTTAATATTACTGTCCCTATTCTTATTATTGTTGGGATTTTTGCTTCAATTTCAGTTTTAAAAACTATATCAACCATTTCCTTAAATAAATACGGGTCATCCGTCACATCTCTGAGTGCAAATGTGCGATTTCTGGGCTATTTACGATGTAAAGGATATATTTGTGTTATCTAGCAATCTAGCAAAAAAGTATTT
The DNA here is from genome assembly GCA_026780845.1 of Petrocephalus sullivani. Classification (NCBI taxonomy): domain Eukaryota; kingdom Metazoa; phylum Chordata; class Actinopteri; order Osteoglossiformes; family Mormyridae; genus Petrocephalus; species Petrocephalus sullivani. The sequence continues at coordinate 23,092,143 of JAODKM010000002.1, read as the reverse complement.
CCTTCCTGTCTTTGTGCAAAGCACATCTGCAGTCAGTCCTTTAATTCTGCTGTTTGCCACAAGAAATCGTGTTCCTGAGCTTGTATAAATGGTGACCTGAAGTAGATCATATCAGACCAGTTCAAAACCAGAGACAAAAAAACACTGCCCTAGCTTGGTAGTCCTGGACGTACATGTTTTACAATTTGCATTTTGTTTTAGTCAGTAGAGAGTATTTTTGTTAAAAAGTGGTAAATATGGGCCTCAAACTAATAACAGCGAGTTTAGTTCCTCTTTGTTAACAAAAAAGAATCTTTGATGAACATGTAATATGAGCCCCGTTTCTTTGATAGACAGAAATTTGTGATTGTGGGCTACTTTACGGCACCCAGAGTCGAACCGCTTGCCTTTAGCAGTTTAGAGTCAGGCAGTTCTACCATGGGAGAACTGGGGTGGGGGGGGGGGG
>JAODKM010000002.1:23072338-23082914 GCA_026780845.1 Petrocephalus sullivani | reverse complement strand
TTGGGGAGACGGGAGCGCGCTTGTCGTCACTTCCGGCCTCTAGGCTCGTAATCTGACTCGGATTCCGACCTCCCGAGGGTAAAGGAACGCACGATAACATTAAGTACTTGTGTTTTTGTACCTGGAAAAAGGTGAAAGAACCTCAAAAAGGTAAGTGGAATTGGAGTAGGGTGTATTGCAGCAACTCAAGACCTGAAGTAGCTAATTTATCTATCATCAAGTTATCTATAGTGCATTATACATGACCGCTTCATAAAACCTTCAGAATGCATAATACATATGGCTATAATGTAGGACTGGCTTGGGAACAACTGGTCTAAAGGACCAGATATATTTTCAGACATGTTTATTATGCTTTATGGATGCATTATAATGCATTATAAAGTGTTATGAATGTGCTGATAGATTCTTATAGATATGGCATTCATAGAAAGTATTACCCATTATTCTTTCCCTTAGGGTGAACTCCAAGGGAGCCAACTTATGCTATCAGACACTCAAAGTCTTACCTTTAGGACTAATCCCATGGTGTCAAACATCTGTTTTCTAATAATCAGTTCAGATACATGCACTTCACTTTTAAATGCTGTTACTCCAGTCTGCCAGATGTAGTGTAATTTGAACATATGTCCATTGCCTACTTCTTTTAATGATTTTTAGATGAGTGCCTTGCCAGATTTTATGAGCGGCTCAAAAAGTAATTCTGTTTTGGCTAATTCCTGAGTATGTCTTGTTTATAAATTTAATTACAGAAGTGTGAAATAAATGCTGGGGAGCTCATCTTTATACTAATTAAAATATTATATTATATTAATGTCTGCCAGCTTTAAACCTCCCTTTGAATTGCATTAAAGTATATCGCCTCCTCCCTGTTTTACTGGCGAAGTAGGTGTGTGTGTGGGGTTGGGGGGGCAGTCTTTTGCAGTGCAGGCTAGGCTGCATTGCTGAGCTGTATCATTTACTGGTTTTAAATGAGAGCCCCCGGAGGCCAAAGGAATTGAAAAATGCCCACGGAGGGAGTGAAAGACTAGCTAATCAGCCAAAATATTATTGCTCTTTAAAATATATGGCTCTTTAAAATAACCTTTTTCTGTCCTGTCAGTGGCAGTAGAAAGCCATGAGTCACAGAGCTTGTCTATCGAAAGCTTTCTTGATTTGATTAACTGCTTGAAAAGAAAATGGATTTGATACAGGGTGTGTAGTAGAAGCACACACCAGTGTCCTGGGAGCTGAGTGTCTTTGTTGACAGGTGAGGCAGATAGGCCTATAGCACACACATTGCGAAGAAATCCAAAAAGATACACCAAACTGGCTTAATCCCTGATATTTGTTAAGGCTTCCTATTGTGATCCAGCACATTCCAAATGGGATGGCCATATGAGATCCTTTGGCTTCACTATACAGTAGGCTATAAACAGATTGATTAGAGACAACTGAAATCAAATAATAAAATGTTGCACACTTATATTAAGTAAATGCTTGTAAGTACAAAGTGCTTTCCATCCATCTATCCACCAATGCAACTTCCATATTAATAAATTGTCTGTCTATTGTTTCTCGGCTAATGTGATAATCAGACAGCCAGCAATAATCACACAGGCTTCGTTGAGTAACTGCCATTTTACCAGGCTATGTGCCCAAAGGTGGTACAGTATGTTTGAATCTTGTAGCTAGCAGAGAAATCACATCATTGTTAAAATTTTAACCGCAACTACTCCGAAGATCCTGGATTTTGACTGACCCAGTCCCGTAGCCCTACGCTTTGCTCGGTTGGACATTACTTTGCGAAAAACTGTCTGCTCAATAACGTAATGTAAAGAGAGGTGCATTAATACTGTGAGAAGCCCCTGGGCTGTCCGAGTCGTGAAAGGCCCCCAACTATGTAGGCCTATGCTGACGAAAGGTGGGGGTCCTTTTGGTGGCGGGGCTCAAGGTCTTCAGCCAATGTACGCCCATGCATTAGACTGCCCCTGAATGCAAATGTACTATATTGTGGTCTCTGGACTGGTCAACATGCTTGTTAATTCTAGTTGACATGATGGCAGGAGGTGTGTGACGGTGCCCTGCGATGGGCTGGTGCCCCATCCTGGGCTGTTCCCTGCCTTGTGCCCATAGCCTCTGGGATAGGCTCCGGACCACCGCGACCCTGAACATGGATGGATGGCTGATGGCACAGTAGGAAGAATAAGCTGTAGGGAGATATCTCTTACGTCTTTGATTTATTTAGATTCTTTCTTTCTTCTTAGTTTTCTTCTCGTTCTTACCTTACCAATGTTCTCATCATTATAATGTTTGAACTTATTTCTTCTATGTAACCATGTGGACTCTGTTTCTATCATAATGACGTGTCAATTATTTGCAAAACTGGGAGAAAGGCGATGGGCCCGTGACCATGTTAGGATGGAAAATCAAGTTAAAGGGGTGATCCGTGTTAATTATTTCCACCTGTCCCTCATCCATGACTGAATGAATTCTGATTTTCCTCATCCGCAGTAAAGCTGACTGCCGACAGCAGATGGTTCCTCAGTTTCTGCCCAGCAAGTTCGTCTCTTTTCCTCCTCGCCCGCTGAAGCGAGTCCTTTATTTGCCGTATTTTCTTCCTGTGGTGTGTTGATCCCATCCCTGCCCAATCCTCGTGTCATATGGCCCCATTTTCCAGCTCAAGTTAATGTCATGTTTGCAATTTGTCATATTGCCAGTGTTGTTTGTCCAGTAAGTCTGTTGTTTATAGTAATCAAACAGAGTCAGATTAAATAAGGTTAATGCTATCTCTGCTCCCAAGGCTATTTTCTCACAGAGAATTACATTATGCTGTGTGGAAAAATCAATCGGCTAAATCCTCACTTTAATGTTGATATACTGACTGGACCTACCTATATATTGTTTGTTTCAGTGGTAGGTTTTAGTTTGTTGCATGGATGAGAATTGCCCTGTGAAAAATGCAGAGGTAACACTATCTATGGATGTCTTGTGTATAAGAATCTATGAACACATTCATAATGCATAATAATGCATCAATAAAGCGTTATAAATATGGCTATAAATATTAATAAAGAAGCATAACACATTTTAGCCATGTTTATTATGTATTATGAAGCTCTCATTTATAATGCACTATACGTGACTTCATAATGCAGTACAAAGCATCCTTAATTCTTATACCGACCATTAGTGCATTATGAAGCTATCTATAACGCATTATAGATATCACTTTCAAATACAGTGTTACTGCTGCAGGTTTATTGTGACCTTCATTTATTTCTATCAAGAGAATAAAATCACTACCTGAAAAAGCAAAGACCTTGTATTGATCTTACATGATGTCAGGTAAAAAAACCTACAAAGATAATTACAACAGTTATAGACAAGTTAACTATTTGTTCTGCTGATTGTAGGTTTGCTTCCTCAAAGCCTGAGGACTGCTTATGAACATGTAAAACCCTAGGCATAATTAGCTTGGAGAATATCATTGTCTGCTGAGCCCAAGGAATGGGGCCACGTTTGTTTACATAATAACTCTATACCAGTCCTTCTCAAACTGGTCCTCGGGGAACCACAGATTGCCCACGTTTTCAGAAACTTCTGGCAGATTACTGTCACTCATCGGCATTGTAAAAAAGTACCACTGGAGACTAATATAACCTGAAGTAAATATGCATTGTGGAATACCTAATTATAAGAGATATTTCTGCATAAGAATTGTACAAGAACTGTTGTGTTTATGCATTTGTGTCTATGTTTTATGCTACAATGAAGCATCTAATGTGAGAAATAGGACTTATATCTAACCGTTAATTAATTCGCTTTGGAATTATGCATGAAAAATGTAATTCTGTGAAAAGGAAATTGAATTATGTAAATATTCAGCACAGTTTTTTTAACCATTAAAATATTAATTAAGCTGTCACTTTTACATTGTACATGAGCCTTATGGCTAATAATGCATGCGACTTTATAGCATACACAATCAATAGGAAAGAAATACTAAGGGAAATGAAAATGAAAGTGTTTCCAGTGGCTGGTTACACTGTTAAAACAGAATGATCATGTAGCATTGTGGGAAACTGTGAGTTAGCTCGGATAGCATAGCTGCAGCGCTTGCTGTGATTGGAGCAGCACAGGAGTGCTTCTCCAGGTTTTATCTAGCTGAAATATAGTTGAGCAAAAGGCCCATTATTATTATGTTTTTATTATTACCTTTGATGGCATGTAGCAGGCCTTGTCCTTCCACTAATAATCTAATAAGAAATATTAGACACAGATGACCATAGTAAAGGGCTGAAGAGAGCATTCGAGTACAATATCTAAATCTGTATAACAAGGCTAACAAAAGTACAGTGACAGTTGCTCATTTGTCATCCGAAGCATAAGCCAACCATTTTCACTTTATGCCAGACAGTCTGTATTTGTCACTGTAACCATGATAGCCTGACAACAAACAATAAATCATCTTTTATGGATTCACAGCTTCCTGTAGTTGAACTGTGAGGGCTTTGTAATAAAAAGCCAGCTAAAAAGAGGAAGGTGCAACAGAAAGAAATGCAATGACAAGAATATACCGTAGCATTTTTTTTTCCCTTTTTTAGTAATTGCTTCTGTTTTGGTGACAGCTTTTTGAGTTTAGTGCCTAAAGCAGTATTTCTCAATCTAGTCCTCCGGGACCCTCAGACGGTCCATGTTTTGATCTTACCCAGTTCTCGGTAGGGAGCTGAGAGGGAGCAAAAATGTGAAGTCTGAGAGGGGGTTGGGAGGGAGCAAAAATGTGGACCGTCTGGGTGTTCTTGAGGTCCGGTTTCAAAACCACTGGCCTAAAGGACCAGATATATAAATGTTATACTCTCAGTGGCCAATTTATAAAAAAATACGTCCTTGTTAAGGCATACAGGCTGCTTTCCAAAGCAGCAGAATTGCCAAACAATTCTGAAAATGATGTGATTGTTGATGCCAGACATGGCGGTTGCAGCATCTTAAAAACAGCCACCTATCTTGGATCTCTATGTGCCACAGTGTCTAGAGTTTACAGAGAATGGTATGATGAGGAAAAACTACCCATTCAATAGCAATTATTACAGAAATCGATAATGACAGAGGTCGGAGGAAAACGGCCAGACTCATGAAGCTAACGGGAAGATCGCAATGCAATAGTGCAACGGTGATGTGCAGAACAGCTTCTCAGAAAGAACAACTCATCTACCCTTAAAGTGGTTCTGGGAGCGTAAGTGGGTCTTATCTGGTATTAGCTGTTTGTACCTCATAATGTGGCCATTGAGTTTTTAAGGTGGTATATATAGCAGATATTACACTGTACTGCTGCAAATGGTCTGCAATTGATTGTGAGGTTTTTAAACTATACCATCATATCTAGAAGTTCAGCTTTTGAAGTGGTCCTCATTAATCATTATGGCTCACATTTTTATGTCCTATCATCAGACTGGCACAAATCCCACTGACTTCATCTGAGCATGAACATAATATCTCTTCACGCTGGTCCTCATAGGCCGAAGGGCTTTGAAGGAAGCTAGAGGCGTTTCATATAACGCCCTTCCGGATGACCTCCAGATGTTCACCTCTGAAGAATATCCACCGAAACAGGTAGGGGCTTAATGGCATGCAAACGGCCCGGGGATCAGGTAATAAAGTGCAATGTCTGTGCAATTTTAATTGGGAGCTTGATTTGAAATCAGAGGGTAATGCACTCTCTGCATCAGGAGTTTAAGGGGAAAGAATGAGATTCTGGGTAATCTTCTTGTGTGAAAAAGGTTTCCCAAACGGAACCTTCCTATAGTAGTGAAAAGTAAGAGTTCATGTCAAAACACGAAAGAACCATTGCCATGCACCACTGACTTAGTGACACTCAGTGTTCATAATTATCCTGAGGCCCACTAAAAGGAGACCAATAGTTTCCTATTTCTGCCCTGTGAACAGGTCTCATGAAAAAAGGCATTAAGATCAATGGCCTGTGAATTATGCTTGGTGCTGCTTTGTGCACTGACTTTATGACAGTGGTGTCAATTATTAAATGCAAAGTTGGTCTCTTTTAAAAATAATGGGCTCAAACTCACTGTATGTATATTAATATTACAAGGGCCACACGCCATCCAAGGTTTTATTGTTTTTAAAGGAGTTCCGTAAGCTACTGTGGATGAGCTTCTATTCATCTAGAGACAAATAAGTTTTTCTTTTCAGAAAGTGAATTGTGTTTCTGAATTGTTCTTGCCACTTAGCAAAAATACCCCCAGTTGTAGGTAACATGAACTCGATTACAGCTTATAAGTAAAAAAAAGCATCAAACACCAGTGGTAAAGGTTACTAAGCAAGTCTTTTTCAGTTTGCCAGTTTTGGACTGTACTGAATCTTACATGCCTAAAACTTTGAAGTATCTCTCTTAGCTGAGGCGGAAAATGGATTTAACTTAGTATGAGTAAGGGTGACATGCAGCTCCTGTGCACAACTTTCAAGATATGTAAACGCTGTGCCGATATCCGTCTGTTGTCATCGTACGCTGCTCCTGGAACACAGCCAAACACTCCCTTTCTTCCCTCCTAACCCTCCTCCAAAGTTGGAAAGCACCTCAGAAGTGCGGGGCCAACTTTGTAAGGCAGCAGGTGGGAACCAAACCCACAGCTGGCTCAACCCGCCCTCTGCCCAGCTGCTGACTTCAGACTGGAGCTTCTGGCAATCTGCTACCGTGGCATGGAACCAGGGACAGTGACTGCTACCAGACGAGCACTTCCTCACGAACAGATGCTGGGGGAGAAGTGAACCTCGCTCTTCTATTAGTTCTTAATAATTATTCAGACGGACCTAATTAAGTAAGAGGCACTCATCGTTTTTGCACGAACACAGCACAGAGTCACTCGTAGGCGAAAAGTGGGCTGGGCTTGGCCTGAAAATAGTGCCTTTCCAGACAGAACAAAGGACTCAAATGTCACCCCTTTTTGTCCCTGGAACTTTAATATTATGCAATGTGTCTTGCTTTAATGAATGTTTGAATGAATATTTTATCAGATTATTCATGAAATGCCTCCACCTGGCTCCCATTTTGAAGCTGCGTGATTCATCTCAGTGTGCACTCCTGATTAAATATTTTTGTGTAAATAATGAACAATCAGTGCAATATTCATTGATCTTACTGAAGTCTTTGATCACGTTGATCGCATACATCATCTTTTTTTCACTCATTTGTGGGGCTTCCTCCTCATAAATTAAACTTATTCTCCTGCAAAGGGAATAACTGTTTTTTTAATTATTATTATTCTGCTGAAGACAATATTAATTATGAATTGTTTTTAAGTTTTGCCATATTGATTTTAAATGTCTTTAGCTCTAGCAGTTTGTAATGTTTTGGTGTTTGCAGGTAATTATGATGGTTATCCATAGTTATCCACAAAGAGTGTATTGTGTCTTTTTAATAATGTAATTAAAGAATATAATAACCCATTTAGACAAAAACAGCATTAAATTGTACATCATTGTTGTACATCACTGTTGATTTGCTTGTGTTTTTAAAGTTCGGCTACTAAGAAGCTATGTTTTAATATAACATTGACTTGCTGAAATTCTCCGGTTTGGTATAATAACAATTTGAACGATATTGCATGAATACCATTAATTGAGAAAATCTTAAATCCAGCCAGAAAGGTATATTGTCTTTTTGGGCATATTTAAATATTGACATGTTTTGAGAAACAATCATAGAACGTATGCATAACTATTATGGTGTGAGAGTGTGTGTCTCTTTGCTGACATAAAAAAACAGATGAGGACCCAGCATCACCTGGCTGTCCAACCCATCCTGGCAATGCTAAGAAAAAAAAATAGTACAGTAGCACCAGCACTCTTATTTATGGCATGTTAAGCTAAAGTAATACGCCTAAAATCTATATTCAAATCTCGAGAGGGAGGGAGCATCCTTATTTTATTTATGTACAAGGAGATCTTCATTCTATGCTCTGTGTGTTTTATACATTGCAGATTTGAAAAAGGGCATCTTTACGAATCATTGTATAAAACAATGCTAAAATGTCATAAGACTAAGAGAAAATATAGAAAATGAAAAGAGAGCAAATAAAAAAATAAGCATTAAAAATAAACATGAACATTCCCAATGGCTAGTCTCTCATTTATTTAAATATTACATTTACTTTGTGTGCTTATTCTGTAATCCAAAAACCATTTAAACAACTTATATTTCATTATTCACAATATAAAATTTTCCCCAATAAACTAGGCCAGACACAAATCTAAGACTCCCCTAAATATATCATGCATGAAAGAAAACATGTAGAAAATGTGGTCCTATTTCTCTCTTTTAATGAACATCAAACATGTTGTGTGCATGTGTGTGTGTGTGTGTATATATATACATATGTGTGTGTGCATGTGTGTGTGTGTATATATATATATATATATATATATACATATGTGTGTGTGCATGTGTAAAGAGACTACAGTACTACAGTCTACACTAATTTCCTTGATGAGATAAATTCCTTAGAATTATTTACTCTACATTATGGTTTATTTTATAACACATTTTGGTCTCAGTTCTTGCTGTGAATATAAATAGAGCATATTTGCAGAATGTTCTGAATTATGTTTAATAGGTTATTGCACCCAGAAAAGGGCCTATGATATTACACCCCACCAAAATATGAATTGGTGATTTGCACGTGTTCATATTGATCATTCAGTTTTACACTAAAAGCTAGCAGGTTGAGATATATTTTAATATCTTGAAATTCTGTAGATACTTTATGCTTTTAAAACCTCCATATCAGTTCAGACCATTTCATACTCCCCAGCCAGTTAAAAAGTAATGCACATCTGGATGGTTACATGGAAATCCCTCTGGGTATAAATCTACATTTGCAAAAGGACAACAGTAATCACATTCACCTAATCTCCCTTGACAGATTCAGGACATGCTTTTCATTAATGCAAAACTAGATAAGAGTGCAATCTGTGTTTCAGATTTTACTTCAATTCTTCCCTAAAGCCATCAGATAGCGCCATGTTGCTCAGTGGTTGATAGATATGTGTTAGGGATTAGGCTCACACAGACAACAAACTTTGTAGCAGCATAACACTTCAGATTCCCTTCATTACAAACAATAACTGAAGACAGACAAGGTGCCTTGAGGTTAATTTCAATCTGAGGTTAATGCTCCTGGACTATTGCTAATCTTGTCACTGGTCAATGTTTTGGATGTAAAAACAATGCTTATAATGCTGGAAAATTGCCCTGCATATTTTAAAGGTTCAATGAGCAAATGCTTTTTTGCTTAGCCCACTTTTCAACCACATTGCAGATTCCTCTCTGCAGTTAATATCAGTATATATTCATAGGATAAAACACTGCTGTGGCACGGTGGTGGTGCTAAGCATTGGCAACCACACTAGGGCACTAACCCTTGTATCCTGCCGACTACGCCAGCTTGTTGTGGCACGATGGTGGTGGTGGTGAGCGCTGGCAACCACACTAGGGCACTAACCCTTGTATCCTGCCGACTACGCCAGCTTGTTGTGGCAGAAAAGCTTAGCATCAAGGCACCACAATTTGTAGAAACTGATTATACCATCCTGGGAATTTCACCAGGCAAATATTAAATAAATGAATGCCAAATAAACCCGCAAGGATATACCAGGGAGCAAGACCATGCTCATGATACATGATCATTTATTAACAATAAAAAAGGTAGACATACATAATCCCAAAAAAGAAAAGAAATATTAAGAGCTGGGGTTTACTGGAAAAAAAATCCTATTCAGGAAAATGATGGGCATCTCTTGCAGAAGACACTACAGTTCCCATGCACACGCAAAACCATACTTGTGCTATACAAATTAAAACTATACACAAAACAGGAGACACTGTTTGAGCCCACGTCAAAATCCTCCCTCCTTGGGCTCTCAGATTCTAAATAGAAAATAACACGCACACCATTAGTGGGACTACCCCCACAAAACACCTCATGGCAGCTCACCACTAACCACTGGTCATCAGCAGCTAGAGAGAAAACAGGGACCTCCTACCAGTTGTGTAACAAAAGAAAAAAAAATACAATCACAACATAGATAAGAAAAATAAAAAAAACAAATAAATCCCACTCAATGCATTTGCAACCGGAATAACCAGTTAAAAAAGGATTAATGTAGTCAAGTCAGCACAATTCACTTGTTTGCAGTAGAGCAGCCGGCAAAGCAGCCTTGGCAGTAGAGCAGCAGGCAAAGCAGCCATGGCAGTAGAGCAGCAGGCAAAGCAGCCATGGCAGTAGAGCAGCAGGCAAAGCAGCCTCGGCAGTAGAGCAGCAGGCAAAGCAGCCTCGGCAGTAGAGCAGCAGGCAAAGCAGCCTCGGCAGTAGAACAGTAAGCAAAGCAGCCTCGGCAGTAGAGCAGTAAGCAAAGCAGCCACGGCAGTAGAGCAGTAAGCAAAGCAGCCTTGGCAGTAGAGCAGCAGGCAAAGCAGCCACGGCAGTAGAGCAGTAAGCAAAGCAGCCACGGCAGTAGAGCAGTAAGCAAAGCAGCCTCGGCAGTAGAGCAGTAAGCAAAGCAGCCTCGGCAGTAGAGCAGTAAG
>JAODKM010000002.1:23056383-23072238 GCA_026780845.1 Petrocephalus sullivani | reverse complement strand
GCAAAGCAGCCTCGGCAGTAGAGCAGTAAGCAAAGCAGCCTCGGCAGTAGAGCAGTAAGAAAAGCAGCCACGGCAGTTGAGCAGCAGGCAAAGCAGCCACGGCAGTAGAGCAGTAAGCAAAGCAGCCTCGGCAGTAGAGCAGTAAGCAAAGCAGCCACGGCAGTAGAGCAGCAGGCAAAGCAGCCACGGCAGTAGAGCAGCCGGCAAAGCAGCCACGGCAGTAGAGCAGCAGGCAAAGCAGCCTTGGCAGTAGAGCAGCCGGCAGAACAGCCTCGGCATTAGAGCAGGCGAAGCAGTAATATAACTAGTGGGATCCACATCTGCCTTATGCAGACTCTCCACTGGTGTACCTCAGGGCTCGATTCTTCCTGGTTCAGTTAAGACAGCGTGCTAAAAGACCACCGCTTCCCAGCATTCCCCATAACTTTTAGCTAATGTGCAGTCTTTAGAGATCAAGTTGTCTGAACTTTTGGCACAGGGTTCATTTCAGCGAGAGACCCAGGACTGCTTTGTGATCTGCCTTACAGAAACCTGGTTGCATAGATCACTTTTGAGTACTAAAATGTCCCCAAAGTGTGGTAAAACCCTTAATTTTTATAAAAATCTGTGAATGGAATCAAAAAAGTAAAAATGCCAAAAGTCTTGTATTTGGGTTGGTTACTTGTGGTTAAGGTTAGGGCTGGCTTGGGGGTAAGGGTGTCGTGACTGGGATTAGGGTTTTTCCCATAGAAATCAATGGAAGGTCCTCATTTAGATAAGTATGCTGAGGCTGTGTATATGTGTGTGTGTGTGTGTGTGTGTGTGTGTAAGTGTGGAGTGATTTGTCATCAGAAGCGGTGGTAGATAATGCTATCAGGGCTCAGCAGTGCCAACCCCCACCCCCTTCCCAGCCCCAGGCGAGGGCAGGCGGGACCAGGCAGTCAAGGCCCCCCAGCTGCCACCCCGACACAAAGGCCCACGGCCACATGCCCCCGAGACAGCCCCCGTGACACCACAGGACGATCAGAGGAAGGCCCCCCAAAAGCTAATGCCCCCCCACCGTCCAAGAGCAGACCCGAGGTGACCAGGGAGCAGCAGCCCCCCCGCCCAGCACAAATACAATCCCCCCATTCACCCAGAAGCGTCTAGAGGGCCCCAAAATCCCTGGACCACCAGCAGCGGCCCCACAACGATGCAGCAGGACCAAGGCCCCCATCTGGCCCACCGCCCGAGGGAGGAGGCCCCCCAACCAGGGCCACCTGCAACACCCCATGATGTTATTTTTTAGCATGCAGTGGGCCCCCCATGCCGCCCACACAGGGCCAGAGATAGAGAGATAGGGGAGGCCACTCAGCCCCGTCGCACCCCTGTGGGACATGTGTATGATCATGCATGCGAGTGTCATGTGTGTGTGTCCATAACGCATTAAAATTTGGGGGTGCAGTTAAGGCTCAAGGGTGGCACCGCTGGAAAATGGTGGGGTCCCCCATCCCCACCCCCCGCATACGTACAGACAACCGCCAGGGCCCATCCCCCGACACAAAGTCGAAGGGAGATGACCCTCTCATCCACCAGGGTAAACTCAAATGCAATGGCATTGAACTGGGCAGCTAAGAGTAACCCCACCCCAGCCCGGCACCTCTCACCATGGGCAACTTCAGAATGGAATAAAGTCCAGGCCGTCTCCAGGAGTTTGGTTCCAAGTCCAACCATCTGAGAGTCCTTTCCCACCAGAGAGCTTACGTTCCATGTGCCTAGAGCCAGTTTCGGTAATGGTTTGGCTGCCGAGGTCCCCGCCTTTGACTGCCACCCAATCCACATTGCACCCGACCCCCATGGCTCCCCCTGCAGGTGCTGGGTCCACAGGAGGATGGACCCATGTCAGTTGTTCGGGCTACGCCCGGCCGAACCCAATGGGTAGAGGCCCGGCCACCAGGCACTCGCCCTCAGGCTCCCACCCCACGTCTGGCTCGCCAATCCAGGTCGAAACACTGCCATTCTTATTTCATCTCATATGGGTCAAAATGAACTGCACTTAGTCTGGCCGCTCACCTAGAACCACTGCACCCCGACAACATAGCTCCTAGGACCATGCTGGCACACAAACCCCACCGCCACGATAAGGTGGCGGTTCATGGAGGGGGGTATACACCCCCATCACCATCAATAGCACTGCAGTGGAGAGGGTGAGCAGCTACTGCTTCCTCGGAGTGCACTTAGCAGAGGACAGTTCACATAGACAGAACCGAGAGGAAGGCACGGCAGTGCCTCTTTCTTCTAAGGGAACTGAAGCAGTTTGGAATGAGCCCCCGCATCCTCAGAACGTTTTACCCCTGTGCAAGAGGAAAGTGGGGAAGATCATCAAACACCCCAGCCACAAAGGCTGGTACCGCCAGGCAGACGGTACTGCAGCCATTTACCACACATATTTTGCGCATTACTTCACTGTACATTCTACTATACATTACTTACTGTTTAACTTCATATACTTTGCGCAGACATAGATTTGTCAAACGTTTATGTTTATATTTTTCTGCATGTTAATCCACGTCTTACTACTGCTGCTCCGAGAGGCTTTGCACACAAGCATTTCACTCTACCTGTGTACTGGTGACAAGTGACGTGACTATAAAAAGTGATTTGATTTTAAGGAAAACATACATCTAGGCTCTTCTCTGTTCTCTGGTGGTGGAATGTGATGGAATGAACTCCCCCAAGATGTCTGAATAGCGGAGACACTGGGTGTCTTCAAATGACGACTGAAGACCTACCTCTTTCAAAAGTACTTGTATTAGCACTGTATTCCCCCAACAAAGTCAATAAAGACAGATAATATTCCTAGCCTGGGTTTTATTGAACCAGTATCGGAAAGTATTCACCAATGGAGTCTTTAAGCACTTTAAGCAGTCACTCTAGCCAAGGGCGTCTGCCAAATGCTGTAAATGTTAATGTAGTAGCGTTTCACGGTTCCAACCAAACAGCTAAACACCACCCCAAATCTGCAGTTCCGATTGCCGTCTACGAGAAAGTAGCTTCCAACAATGTTTCCATATTGAACGCATCTAGGAAATAAGCGATTAATTTAAACAATTAATTTAAAGAGTAATTAAGCAGCAAGGAAAGACACAAGAAAGCCTCCCGCATACCTGTGACCATAGCGAAAGTTGAGTAATCGGGAGTGCAACGTGCCAAACCTCAGATGTTTAGACAACCGCTACGGACTTATATAGTCAGTAGCTATATATAGGGTCCCCATATCTAAATTCGGTAATCACTACCTAAATTTAAAGGGACAACTGCATAAAATGGCTCAAAAAATCCATTCTGCTACAACACCAAAAACGTTATGAGAAGGGATTGAGTTCTGGCTGTCATTAATTACATATCATATACATGACCCAGTAGCTTGATCTTACTAAGTCAGTTATGTTTTTGTCAAGTAAAGGTATTGAAGAGTAGTATCTCACAGAATGTATTACTCAGGAATATATGCCCAGGGTAAGACAAGCAAATAACATTATTCAAGGGCACTCCCTTCCAAGATCCAAACTGGACATCACAGGAATATATAAGAAATAGGATTCCATTGCTAAATTTAATAAATTTTATAAATTTATCATACTTAAAAAATGAGCACAAGTGAGGCAAAGATTGTGAGCAATAATAATTATCTTTACTGGGAGAAAAACAATATTTCTCAAGGGTAAACAAACCCAGGACAAAGATTCCAAAATATACACTATGAAACAGAGCAAAGACTATACCCACAAACAAGAGTCTCAACATTGTGCAGAAATATGCAATATCAGTCAGCTTGAATAATCAGTTTCATAAAGCACAGGTGATTCTGTCATTCAATAATCCTCCCTTGAAGCACAATGATGTCACTTCCTGGCAGAGGGCCCAATTCCCCAGGCCCTCTCCTTTGATGGTGCCATCTACTGCTCATGTGTCTGTGACATTACCATTATTACATGTATGTATAATATGACGAATATCTGGATTTGGCTCCCACAATAACAGTTTTCAGTTAATCTACATATCCTTAACTGGTGAGCTTGTGTGTGTGTTTAGTTTGCCCTCTGACATGAAGCGAGAAATGGATGGAGGAATATATATATATATATATATGTCTTAATATCTTCATATATGGGATTTCACAACTTTATTGTTCTATTTGTGAAATATGACCCGTTTTTGTGTGTATTGCATTTGCAGACATTCCCTAGTATTTCCGTGGGTTCCACAGTCTACATACAGTGAATGTAAAGGACACCTGTGCCCTTACAGCACTTTAGTGATTATCACTAAACAACCGGTGAATTGCTGTGGACCACATGGGGGAAACAGAAAATGTGAATAAAAATGTGGATAACCTGAGACGACGAAAATGTAGTGGTGGAATAAGTGTTGAAAAATCAATAGGAGCACAAAATGAAAACATAAATCTGCTGCCGCTTAAGTGGAAGACCACTACTGAGTAGCTTTTCCAGGTACCAATGATCAATCTTGACCCGAACTGCTTATTGTACATATTGTGGAGTAAACCTGTTGTTTTACAGAAGACATCAAGTCATGATTAGGTGAACAATAGCAATTGTCAAGCTTTGTTTTTCATAATAGGTCACTAAATTGTTACATTTACATTTAATGTTGTCATAATGACGCCTATGCAGCTTTTTAAATAAACTACTTCATTCAAAGCCTAAGAAGCCCAAAATGAATATTTATAAGGATAAATCTTTTTGCAGAAAATTACAGTGAAGCAGTACATAAAATGCGAAACATAATGTTAATTCCAGATTAATTTACACCCCTGATCTCTGATGTAAACATCTACTGCATAAATTGCACTCAGCTTGGGGGATGCCTAGCTCGTCTTGTGTTTGGGGTGTTTTGTTCCAGCTCATTCAGGTTGCTTGTTATTCAGCTATAGGCAGATGGTATCATAATGTCTAGTTAATTAAAATTAATATTAATATTTATTAAATGATGATTACATGTTTTTTTTCATTTACTTATCTGTATTCATTTGTATATTTGTTTTTTGTAACAAAAAGAAAAGGTACTTAAAGATCCAGTACTAAAGAGCTTGAATATATAACTGCGAAAAACATTAGAAAAATTCACAAATGATCTTCATTCTGAGGTTAAGACAAAGTGAATATCAAAAGAGACTCAGCTAATACTAAAAAATAATTCAAGAGTGTCAGGTGGACATGGCGGACAGGACGTAAGAGTACCCTGATATTTATGTCCCGTTTAATCACAACCACCTTCACATCCAGGAGGCTGAGGGAACAAATATGGCAGAACTGACAAGAGAACAACTGCGAGCCTGTGGAACAAATTATTATGCACTTATTTTATATACCACCGGAACGTTCATCCTTGATGTATTAGTCCTAACATTTACCTAGCACCGCTTTAGTAAGATGAACATTACCAAGACCTTACAAAATGACCCCATGTGCAAAGTATAGCAGGGATTCTACAAGTCAAGCCTGAAAGGACACATTTCATGACATACCAGCAACAACGCAGCTGCATTGGCATCCAGTCTCCCCAGCCCAGACAGAGACACTGAAACATACACTGTACACCTATAGCCTGATGTGGATCTCAACATAGCATAATAAATGTCCAATAAAGCTTGCCTGGAGGCCCCCCAGCCATATCCTTAAAGACTCAGATTAAGTACATATTTGCCCCAGAGACTCTAGGACCTCAATGTGTACGCCATTAATCAAGCCTGCGACTCAAATTCTGGAGAAAATGCCTGGAGAGAGCTGAACACTCTCCTTGATTTGTTTAAGGGTAAAAAAAAACTTTGGGAAACAACGCTTAAATCCCCAGATGAGAATTTGACCCCATAAACAGCCTTTACAGTATGTGCTCAACATAGTTAACACTTCCACTCATCTTCCAAAGGGCCCTGCCTTTTCCGTGCAAAAAACTAAGAAAAATACCTTCCACCCACATCTATGCATATATAAATTCGAACTAAAAAGAGGTAAACCTGTCTTGGCCACGACATAGTATGTCCCTTTTGTAAGACCACATTTGAGGGTCGCCATGAGGGTGTGTACCTCTCCACAATTCAGGCAGGCGCACCTTGATCGTTCATTAGCCAGAAGAAAATTTCTACACTTCATAAATGTGATTTGCCACTGGCATCTTTGCTCTACAGCACCAATTCAGCTCTGGTGAATTGTACACCAGGTACAATGTGGTGGCGTCCGAGGTAATGAATGCCCAGGAATGCAGATGGTCCAGCACTATGGTTTGCACTGTGGTATGTTGGCAGTAGATATAAACCAGCCTTAAACTAAAAACAAAATCTCTTATGACTGTGACACGCTTCTACATTTTTGCATAAATTACTTATTTTCCCTTTTGTAAACGCCAAATACTTTATGATGGCTTACTTCTACTAATGACATCATTATTGCCACCTGAACTGAAATCTTCCTGTTTAAGCGAAACAGGTTTATGCAGAGACCTTGAGCATTAGTTGTGAAAGCAAAATTTGTTATGGTTACGAAAAACATGTTTACGAAATGTTTACGAAATGTTTACAAAATGTTTAAAATGTCATGTGTTTTATAGATTAAAATTAAGTTAAGTTTTTATTTCCAGTTTAATTCTGTTCATAATATAAACTCAATACCCGGGCCTTTTTGTTTATAAACTGATTTATATGGTCGCGTTATGTTGCATAGTATTTAGCATATTGTTTACTCACTGTGTACTAGTATTAGTATTTATAGTATATGTATAAATGTTAGTATGTCATAGTATATTGTTTAGTAAATGTGTAAATGTAGTACCATGGGGCTCCATTTCATCTCGCATGTATACATATATATTGATGGGCTGACAGTATATGAAGATCTTGTGAATTTTGAATCCCTGAAATAATCCGAGTTTTCAGGCTAATTACCTGTTTTATAACTTGGTCTTGATGTGCTCAGGACTGGGTGGTAGAAGCTGAGGCGTCCATGCTGGAGGTATTAAAGTAAATGGACACTGGGCAGGACTTGTATCCTCCCTGCTGATTAGACCATCAGCTAGACCCCCAGGCATATCAGCTGATGAGTGCTTGGACAACAGTTACCCAGACTGGTAATCACAAGCAGTTTGCATTTGGAACTGTCAACAACAACAAGAATGCCAATTTAATTGATTTTCTTCTGTTGCTATCAGCTGAATTTAGAAATCTAAAGTGGAGGGAGAAAAGTTAATGAACATCATGATTCTGCAATCTGTAATGTAACCCAGCTGGACCACTGAATCATAAAATTGCCCACAGTGGATTTGTTGGTGTGTATTGGATAGTATGAGAATGTGTCCAGTTGGAACAGCAGCAGCCATGGAAATATTTCCGTTGAATAGCTTTCCTCTCATAGTTAGATGCTATGAAAACATCATGACATGGATAAGGGTAAAAATGCGTGGTTGGACAGGAAAAAATGATCACACGTGTGAAGGAGACGAGTGTTGACTGAGACTGGTGTCAGTTTGTGTCAGTTACCTGGGGCAAACCAAAACAGCACACAGCAATTTTACATATCATAGAGAATGAGGGACAGGAAAAATACCACATCTGAATCTCTCCCTTGAGACGCACAGAAGCCATTCTCTCCCCCATAACATGAATGTTTAAAATATGTATATTTAACAATCATACAGTGTTATTCATGAAATATCTAGTAACACTTTACTTAAAGAGGTCATTATAGTGCATTACACATACCTTCATTATTAATTGTAATGTATTAATAAAGTATTATAAACCCGATTATAACTATTTATAAAAAGACATAATATGTTATAGTCATCTGTATTATGCATTATAAATGCTCTATGAAGGTATCATCTATAATGCACTATATATACCTTTATAATGCAGCACAAAGCATCTTTAATTCTTACTGACCATTATAATGCATTGTCAAGCTATTTATAGTGCATTATAGATGAGACCTTCATAGAACATTCATAATGCATGAGAAACATGGCTATAATGTCATGCCTTTTTAGTATAGCCTTGTTTATAATACTTTATGAATGTGTTAAAAAGTATTATAAGAGGCTTATAAAGGCCTTAAAGAGAGTGTTACCAAATATCTTTCAATATGTCACATCTTTCTGTATCTCAGTTTTTTACATACATCAGACTGACCATAAAATTATATGATTGTAGAGTGATTTGTCAGGTGTCATTTTAAAACTGAAAATATTCTTTATAATTATGATATAGAACGGTTCAAACAAATGGTCCTACATTACCTTTATGAAGTATGTTAAGATTTTCTGCCATCCAATAAGTTATGTCGTTTCAATAAATTAAATATTATTTGGCTTATTATGAAGTAACAGGGGGTGTCATGGTGGTTCTATGGTTAGCACTGTTGCCTCATACCTCTGGGACCAGGCTCCGTGTGTGTGGTGTTTGCATATTCCCCCTTTGTTGTTGTGGGGTTTCCCCATACAGTCCAAAAACATGCTGAGGTTAATTTGAGTTACAAAATTGTGTGTGCATGCACCCTGAATGGATGAAGTGACAGTACATTGTCTTGAGGATTACATCAATCTACTGATTTTCTACCATAATGTCACATTGACCTTTTCTACAATAACAAAATAATCTATGATCCACACCTGCTATCTAAGGAAGAACCCAGTTCTTCTCTCGGTAGAAAATTATCCAACCAGTCATACTTTTGAACTTTTTTAAGTGCAGCATGACACCAACAGAACAATTACAGATACTTATTTAGAGAGATAATTATTATTATTATTATTTCCAGAAATAACAATGCTACTTAAAACCTAGTTCCTTATAGATGGACTTTTATATTTAATCCGTTTCTGTTTGGTTTTGAACATTTGAACTTTTTTTCATTGTGCTAATGATAATGACCAAAACAAACTCTCGTCATGCTCCATGAATGTTTTTAATTTGCATAGTACCTTTTCATTGATTTGACATTGTCCAGGTGGGAGTACAATGATTAATTTTCACTGTTGATTAAATAAGTTCAGCCGAACATAAAACTAATTTAGGACTGGATGGGGTTAGTTTCGGAGCTCTTATTTATTAATTGTTTTAGGGGCATGGGGGTAGCTGTCGCATAAGGAAGGACAGGTCAGGTGACTAGGTGTGTTGTGTTGGTTCAGTCCACCTGTTTCTTATATTGCTGGCACTATAAATGTTTGTTTGTTCCCCTTCTTTTCCCAGTAAACCTGCCCAGACAGCAACACCCCTCCTGCCTCCCGTTACTGTGAAATATTCCCCCACACACCCAATTACTTTTCTCTCTTTCTCGCTGAAACTACTCCTTTGATTTTTGAGTTCCCCCTCTGTATTGTGTTGACCTTCAATGCTCTTTTGCTGCACCACTGAAAAAGTAAAATGGAAACCCTTTCCCCAAAAGACAGCCTCTACGTGTCACACCCAGCAGCACGTGGTTTGTCTGTCCCAACCAAAGCAATTTCCATTATGTAAACTGATATAATTGAAATATATGTATTACGGTTATTTGTTTTTATTTTGTGGTATTATAAACAACTATTTTCTCTCCTGAGGGGTCAGATAACCATCATTTATCCTGTTTCCAGTTTTTGAAAAAAAAAAATGTTCTTGCCTTAGATCTAACCATACATTTTCGAGTAGTGGAGTTACCTAGAGTTTTTATGCCTTAGCTCTTGGGGCCTGGGGCCGAGAGACTTCCAAAATAAGGATATTGATTGGAGTATACTGTGCAACATCAAGACTGAAATGGTTGCTATGTGTCCCATTTTGACTGTGCGATTACTTTTTTCTCACATATGATTTCATCAGTTCCCTCCCTGATTTGATGTATCTCCCATATTTCGCTGCTTGTCTTTTAAGGGCTGCAGTGATGAGAAAGCAGGCTCATGTCTCCTCGGGGAACTGAAGATGTTCTTTGGTGTGTCTGCCTTAATTCAGATGGTAATTTGCAGCTGAAAAGAATTCAATTGGTTATTCTGGTTGTCTGTGTGAAACTTTATGCCTCCTCTGGCCGCACATGATAAATATCAAGATGAATTGCTTTAAAATTGATCATTTATGTTTACAGAAATGTTCTGTTGTTACTGTATTTATACATATGAGTTTTTGCTATATATATGTCTTATTTGCTAATATGCAAGTTGCTGTATTATGCCTGTGGTATTTTTCTGAATAAGAATACTTTTGTGTATTATAAATATACACATAAATATAAAAATATACAGTCTCTAAAATTAATTACAGGGCCTTTTTGATTATTGTTTTCTCTTGCATACACAAAATGATCCAAATTATTCTAGAACAGAAATTATTACATTTTATTTCAATGCAAATATTTCATTGCAAATATGATAATTTTAAGCACATTATGCATTTTTTGTTCAGTTTTAGGTGGCTAAAAGCCAGTAATCCCTTGTGGATTGTGATTATATCTGAATGCCTAGACCCTAGAGATGATTTCTGTATGTTTTCAATATGTCTGCTTCATCCATTCCTTTTTCATCCACAAAAATTGCCTTTTTGACTATCTGTTCCTATTCCTGTTTCAGCCATCTCCTTTCTCTTAGGCATAGTCCAGATCACTGATTCAGTAATACCAGAAACCTTAGCAATATCTTGCATTGTAATTCCACCTTCGAAACAGCCACCTTACTTTCTGTAACAGACAATTCTGTCGTCTTCATGTTGGTTTTTGTCGCCTAACTCAGGTGCAAGATTTTAAAAAGATAGAAAAATAACACTCAACTAACCCCAAATTTCATTTATGAATGTCAAAGCAGTGCAACATAAAACATCAGTACAAATATAAATACTTGTAAAATCAATTGAAAACCACAACTTCATATTCGTCTTTTACTCTAGAATCAAAATACTGGGATCATGGAGCTATCATGTATCATGTATCATGTATCATAACGTCATCTCAAACATCTGAAATACAATGAGTATAAGGGGTTTCATTGTGGCTCGTGCTTGTGAGGTTCATTTACAGTAGGTGCCCGGCTGGACAGTGTGGATTTTGAATGTCCTCCCTTTGTTTGCACAAGATTTTGCTGGGTCTGCCAACAGCTGAAAACAGATGGTTAAATTGTATTAAATTGTATTGACAGCAAAAACCGATAATGCCATCTTTGACTTTTGTTAATAACTGGCGACTCTTGCTTCGCCCACAATAGTTATCAATTGAAGAAATTATTTTTTGCTAAAGTGAATCTTCAAACTATTGCTGCAAAATTGGATTAAAAAATTCCAAATTGGAAATGAAAATCAAAAATCGCATTTATCATTTTTTTTGGTCCAACACTTGATTTGCTATGAATTTCCCAAAGTTTGCTCCGTGTTTGATATTATTCTCTTCTTTGGATTGACGTCCTTTGCAAGGTGTTCGTTGGTTAACCATGACCCTATACTATTACACCTACTACTACTATCAACAACAAAAACAATAATAATCAGGATCAATATGATCAGAACCACAAAGGCTAACTCAGCATCATTTTGTGTATTAGAATGAGATGCATATGGGATGAGTGCAAAAAGATCACCGACAAGCAAATGCAAAAATTAAATTCTTTTGAAGAAAACTGGAGTTGAATAAAACTTAGACAACATAGACAGAAAGGAAAAAAAAGATAATAAAACCATGTTTTGAAACCCACAATTCAAACATATACAGTTTAGTGGTAGTTAAATTGCTCGGATTATATCTATCCAAGCTCATTGCATTGAATGACCCTGCACAGCGTGGCCAGCATTGGATGACCCTGCATTAGTGCTTATAGGATGTCTCTCAGTTTTGGTGAAAAGATACTATCAGAGAATATAAAACCCAAGGTGAGGCTTCTTCCCAAGCATAAATATGTGCTGTGTGGCTTCAGGGGTCAGGATGCTGTGGAAGGTTGGTGGGTCAAACCTACTGTTTGGCAAAGTGAGGTCTCCGTTGGGATTGTGAGCAAGGCCCTTAACTGCAATTGCTCCAGGGACCGTAGACAAACTATAACATTGGTTTATTATTTTTTAAAATGACGTTTGACAAGATGAAGATGGCATTATTGGTTTTTGCTGTCCGAGATGTTTCTAAAATATAAAATGCAAGGAAAATCTTTTAATCTTTTTATTCTATTAGTTCTGCACAATCATGGGCTTATCCTGAAATACAGGACTTGTATTTTTTTCATTTAGTAAGGAGTTTATGTAATAAGAAATCCACATAAGAATGTGCGCTAGTTATTTTCTTCGGATTATTCAACAATGCTATGTAAAGCCACATGAGCTCTAAGTGAACTGCCAAATAGGGTTACCCTCCGTGTTTCAAGCATCCCACATCTTTACATTTCTTACGGTGAGGGTGTTTTTTTTCAAGTTAGATGACAGTAATGCTTTCTGGAGAGAGTACATAATAATGCTTTTCACAGATTTTCTTTACATGAAATATGATAATTATTTTCTATTTACATCAGCTTGAAAGCAGATGTATAGTATTTGCTTCATTCTAATAAACAATTCAGCCATTTACAGTAACAAATATAAATAATGGATTTAGCTAAATTAAAGCTCATTACTAAAATAAAACACAATTATACTGTAGGTCTACCAGTTATAGGGTTTGTAGGATCACACACCCATGTACACTCCGGCATTCCTAGTTTTATGGCCACTGAAGGTACGAGTTGGCCATTGCACCAAGGAGAACCAAGGGGGGTCAAATTCGCACCCACACACCCAAGACTCCCCAGAGTACAGCAGGGGGGAGATCCACATTCCATGTTTAATTACTCTCAGGTGCAGAGGACCAGGGAAGAAGGTCCTGATAATTTAAGGATCCAGCACGCTGGAAGAAGGCAGATAAGAGGCAGGAGGGGGGGAAGTTCTGCAGCCCCCCCCACTCACAGTCACCCACATTCCTTAGGACAAAGAGCCTTTCCAAGTTATCCCAATATTTGCCATATACGTGTATTTGCATGTATGTTTGTTTTCATTATTATCCAGCATCAGTGATTAACCACATTTGATGTGTATGTGTCTTTAGACAATCATAATGGTCATGTATCACTCTTGTAAATGTATTCCCCACTGTATATAAACAGATGAGCAGCCACCTGCTCATGTCTCTCTCAATGACAAACTGGGAATGAGTTAAAAAAAAAGTAGTTAACCAAGTGTTTAGAGGCATTTTAGAATGTTACAGGCATGGTTGGAAGCCCCCCCCCCCTTTCTCTTCTCTCAGCCTGCACAGAGAGGGACTGAGGGACTCCTCATCGGGCCCCATAAATCAGCCCTTGGCGCCAACGCTTTGTTTCAGAAGGAACCAAAGGAATGTATGTTTAAATGCTGTATTAAACCTCTGTAACATGCAAGTAGTTTAATCCGTCTGAATGTGAATATAGTGACGTGTTGCACAACTGGATGTATCCAAAGTTAAATACATTTCATTAGCCTCCTCTGTAAAGTTGGTCTGAGACAGACTATCAATCACTGGAGCCTTCGTCCCACCTGTAACTGGCCCCTTGGACGGAGGCGCTAAAACCATTGGCCAAAGTGTCGAACTCTGGGTCATCCATATTCATGGATCTGGGGCCATAAAACAACCAGCACTGCGGGAGACCCCTCGGAGACGCCCTGGAGAAGCCCGGTGAAGCCCACGGAAGACGCCTTGGGACCGACCCCCCCAGGAAGCAGCCCTGCCAAAAATAAACTACAGAAGACGCCATCAAGAACTCCAAAGCCCATCACTGCGATCTCCCAAGAAAGACAAAGCTTCAGCCACATCACCTCTGCAACCATGTAAACTCACCTTCATTTATTTCCCAGTTAACTGGTTACAGTTAATCTGTGTGTACTTTGGGTTACCTGTTCAAATTCTAGGCTTGCCTTTGCAGACCAGTATTTACATTTATACCTGATCTCTGTTGCTATTACCAATCCGTTTTGCTTAGTTTCATTTGTGTGTGTGTTTCATGTTATGTGCAATGTCTGTCTTGTATTAGTAGTAGTATTAGTAATTAAAGTGTACTTTTTCATCTTTCAAATCTCCCTCTCTGTGAAGTGCTCAAAATAGGTCACTTTATTGGTGTGAACCTGCTACCGAGCTTTTACGTCCTAATCTCGCCCTTTTTGAGTATCGCGAGACTCTCTCTTTGGCGAGAGCAGAGTTGCTAGGTTACAGAGTGACCTAGCAATCTCAGACTAACGATACTGTAGGGGTGAACTCCATTCGCATTCCGGACCTAAATCGTCCAGAATTTTGAATGATTGGGACCAATATAAAAGACTTTGATATTGGAACAACCACTCAAACATAATATTTCATAATTAAATTCCCGATTAATCAATTCATAATTAATCAACAATTGATTCCCTTAAACATCGGTGGAAACCCACCTCTATTTAAGCTAGTAAATTACTACAGGTTATAGCACAACATATAAATATTGTGAATGTTCCAAAGGGTAGACCATACCACCCTCATGGAGGGCGTAGACTCTTGAATATTCTCGAGCATCCCCAGATGTTTGCAAGCCAGCCAGGAGATCTGCCCTGGGGTCTCTTCCCAGGGGGATGTGTCTGGATCAGTTATCTTGGGAACTGACTAGGTGGCATCTTTATTAGTTGGCTGAACCACCTCAGCTGACTCCACTAAATCTTATGGAGCAGTGGCTCTATATCAAGATGCCCGTATAAAGATCTCTGAACTCCTCATCCTCATTTTCATGAGTGTAACCCTGTGGAGGAACCTCATTTTCACTCATTGTACTCATGAACTTGTCCTTTTCTTCATTACCCATAGCTCATGACCATAGGTGAGGAAAGAGATGGACCTGTTGTCTGTGAATTTTGTCAGATGGCCCTTGCTTCACCACCACCGACCTCCTCAATGCCCTTAAAACTGCACCCTGCCTCCACCCCAAGCTGATCAATCAAGTAATGACCTCATTAATAGCACTGGCCCGCTTTATTTGAGTGCCCAAAACACACAGTCTCAAGTAAATTCACACAATCATAGTCAATGATTGACCTTTCGCTAAAGGTGCTTTGGTACTATGTATACTTGCTTTCATAATAGCAATCCAACAATTCACACTTTACTAGATCTGGGAAGCCATCCTTTCTAATCTTGGCCCTCTAAGGTGATCTCTCCC
The DNA here is from genome assembly GCA_026780845.1 of Petrocephalus sullivani. Lineage (NCBI taxonomy): Eukaryota > Metazoa > Chordata > Actinopteri > Osteoglossiformes > Mormyridae > Petrocephalus > Petrocephalus sullivani. Next base: position 23,057,082 of record JAODKM010000002.1, on the reverse strand, counting down.
CGTATATCCACACAGTTTGTAAAGGGGGCGGGGTATGCCTTAAAACCCTGCACCTCTTTTGCTAAGAAGGCTGGGTTACCCAAACCGCTGCTCAGTACCTGCACACAAACAGCAGTCATAGATTTCCTCTCTGCAACTTGCGATTGCAGTGAAACAACCCTCTTATCCATGGGAAGAAGAAAAAGAAAAACTTCAGCCCTCAGCCTTGGATTTATGATTGTAAACCATGGTATTTCACATGGATTTTTCTCCTCAATTGGCAATTCTACCCGTGATGGACAGGTTTGATTCCAGTCTTCACGCATTGCATGGAGGTAAGGCTGACTCTGACTAGCAGGTAGTCCCTTTTGCCCATACATTCCACCAAAATGGAGCGATACCTGATCCTCAACTCTCATCTTGTGGGAATTGCCTTTATTTCACTGTATTTGCCTTTTAGCAAATCATTGGTATTCACTGGTATGGTGTAAATTAACCATCAGTGTTTTTTTTTACATTTGGCAAAAAAACACAATTAAGTAAAAATGACAATCATTTCCACTATGGCTATACTGTATATATATATATATATATATATATATACACACTAACCTAAAGGATTATTAGGAACACCTGTTCAATATCTCATTAATGCAATTATCTAATCAACCAATCACATGGCAGTTGCTTCAATGCATTTAGGGGTGTGGTCCTGGTCAA
>JAODKM010000002.1:23040787-23052658 GCA_026780845.1 Petrocephalus sullivani | reverse complement strand
AGCCATAACGGGTTAGGAAAACACACTTTGTACCCAGGAACAAAATAAAAATAAAAATTTGTTACATAGTGTAATGCAGGCTGCAGGGATTAAACCCCTCCAAGGGGCCTTTATTCCACAGGATGGGGGGAAATCGGGGAAACACAAGAGCCACCACGACAGCAAGCACAAAAGGCATCGACAATATCCGATGGGTAACAGGACTCAGACTGACAAAAATAGGGCAGGACATCAGGGAACAAACACAAGGCAGGTGTACGGGGTTAACAAGGGGATAGAAACGCAAGGCAAAGCTAAACAAGGGACAGGTGCGGTGAATCAAGCCACGCCTGAGGGCAACACAGGGGGAACGACACGCGGGGCGGGGCTGAGCGTGACAGGACCGTTTTTTTTTTTTCATTTTAACAAACAGAAATCCTAAACATTCATGCTGGAAAATGGGGACCAAATTACTCCTCTATCATAAATTATCTTCTTTTTGTCTGTCAAGAAGTGCTAGCTTCGCCTTCCCAAAATCACCCCACTGTTTGCAGTAACCATCTAATACACCTATTGATTCAACCACCAGCATACCATGCTTGGCTAATCAGTGCCTCATCAAGTCATTTAACTAAATAAGATGATGGATTGGGCCCTTGTCAACGTCACTCAGATCTTTACTCCTGCCCATTTCTTCTGCATTCAACATGTTGATTACGAATACCGAATGTAGACTTAATGTCTAATATGTCCAAGACCTGTGAAGTGCACTGTTTTACAGTGTTTAGTTAACCTTATTCACTTCATGTGGGGCTGGTCATAATGTTCAATGTCTATACCCACTTGTCTGATGCAGGGAGTTCATAGTCGATCATGGAAGCTACAGTACAGGTGCAAGGCAAGGGAATACACTGGCTGAAAAAATGCCAAATTTGTACCTTTCACAGGGCCTATACTCTCTAGGGTTCGCCATTTGTACCTACCCTAACACGGTAACAGTGTGACAAGCTATTCACAATGTTTCGCCCTGCAATCAAAAATATGCTAAGGTTTGACATACACACCCTCATGTTTGTAATTATATCTTTGTGGGGACTCTCCATTCATTTCTATGGGGAAGCTTGCAAAAAGTTTATTTATTTACATAATTCCATTCAAAACGTTAAACTTTCATAGATTATAGATGAAGGGCCCACATCTTAAACGATTTCAAGTACTTAGTTGTTTATTTGTATATAATTTGGGCTTCCAGCTCATACAACCCACGAAAACAGGAATTCAAAAAATTTGAATACTGTGAAGACATCACCATTTACTTCTCAGTTTTTACAGTAAAAAAAGCAAGAAATTAGGATCACATCAAATAAATCAAAATACGATACTTTCAAAACGATATGTCAATGTTCCATACTTGGTTGGGAATCTCTTTGCCTTAATCACTGCCTCGATGTGCCGTGGCATTGGCTGTCAGCCTGTGGCAGGGAGGCAATCAGCCTGTGGTACTGAGGCTGTCAGCCTGTGGCATTGAGGCAGTCAGCCTGTGGCACTGAGGCAGTCAGCCTGCGGCACTGAGGCAGTCAGCCTGTGGCATTGAGGCAGTCAGCCTGCGGCAGGGAGGCAATCAGCCTGTGGTATTGGGGCAATCAGCCTGTGGCATTGAGGCAGTCAGCCTGCGGCATTGAGGCAGTCAGCCTGCGGCACTGAGGCAGTCAGCCTGTGGCATTGAGGCAGTCAGCCTGTGGCACTGAGGCTGTCAGCCTGTGGTATTGGGGCAATCAGCCTGTGGCATTGAGGCAGTCAGCCTGTGGCACTGAGGCAGTCAGCCTGAGGCATTGAGGCAGTCAGCCTGTGGCATTGAGGCAATCAGCCTGTGGCACTGAGGCAGTCAGCCTGTGGTATTGGGGCAATCAGCCTGTGGCACTGAGGCTGTCAGCCTGCGGCATTGGGGCAGTCAGCCTGCGGCATTGAGGCAGTCAGCCTGTGGTATTGGGGCAATCAGCCTGTGGCACTGAGGCTGTCAGCCTGTGGTATTGGGGCAGTCAGCCTGTGGCATTGAGGCAGTCAGCCTGCGGCATTGAGGCAGTCAGCCTGCGGCATTGGCTGTCAGCCTGCGGCATTGGCTGTCAGCCTGTGGCACTGAGGCAGTCAGCCTGTGGCATTGAGGCAGTCAGCCTGCGGCATTGAGGCAGTCAGCCTGTGGCATTGGGGCAGTCAGCCTGTGGCATTGCCTGGGAGGTATGGAAGCCCAGATTTCCTTGATGCTTGCTGTCAGCACTTCTTTGTTTTTGGGTCTGGAGGACCTCATTTTCCTCTTGATAATACCCCATAGATTCTCAGTGGGGTTTAGGTCTGGCGAGTTGGCCGGCCAGTCAAGCACTGTGATGGCATGGGCATCAAACCAGGTTCTGGTGCTTCTGGCGCTATGGGTAGGGGCCAGGTCCTGCTGGAAGATGAAATCTGTATCTCCATACAGATCCTCAGCAGAAGGAATCATGAAGTCCTCTAAAACGTTCTGGTAGACTGTTGCGGTGACCTTGGATTTAAGAAAGCAGAGTTTACCAACACCTGCACCAGACATTGCACCCCAAATCATGACTGACTGTGGATATTTCACAATGGACCTCAAGCAGCTCGGGTTCTGTTCCTCACCCGTCTTCCTCCAAAACCTTGGACCTTGATTCCCGAATGAAAGGCACACTTTACTTTCACCGGAAAAGAGGACCTTGGATCATTGGCCAAGAGTCCAGTCCTTCTTCTCCTTGGCCCAGTTGAGACGCTTTCGACAAGCAATTTAATGACACCTGGGAAAACCTGTGCAGGTGCTTTGAGTTTAGTAGATGAGTTGTGTGTGACACTCAGTTTAAAACATTCATGCCCTTTGAAATTTGGGCTGATGTCTTCACAGTATTCTAATTTTTTAATTCCTGTTTTCGTGGGTTTTATGAGCTGGAAGCCCAAATTATGTACAAATAAACAACTAAGTACTTGAAATCGTTTAAGTTGTGGGGCCTGAATCTAACTGGGACCATAGTCACCAAGAAAACAACTGGTAGCACACTATGCCGTGAAGGACTGAAATCCTGCAGTGCCCTCAAGGTCCTGCTCAAGAAAGCATATGTACAGGCCCGTTTGAAGTTGCCACTGAACATCTAAATGATTCAGAGGAGGACTGGGTGAAAGTGTTTTAGTCAGATGAGACCAAAATTGAGCTCTTTGGAATCAACTCAACTCGCCATGTTTGGAGGAGGAGGAATGCTGCCTATGACTCCAAGAACACCGTCACCACCATCAAACATGGAGGTGGAGACCTCATGCTTTGGGAGTGTTTTTTTGCCTAGGGGACAGGACAACTGCACCGCATAAAAGCGAGGATGGATAGGGCCATGTACCGTCAAATCTTGGGTGAGAACCTCCTTCCCTCAGCCAGGGCATTAAAAATGGGTCATGGGTGGGTATTCCAGCATAACAATGATCCAAAACTCACGGCCAAGGCAACAAAGGATTGGCTCAAGAAGAAGCATATTAAGGTCTTGGAGTGGTCTAGTCAGTCTCCAGACCTTAATCCCATAGAAAATCTGTGGAGGGAGCTGAAGGTTCGAGTTGCCAAACATCAGCCACGAAACATTAATGACTTGAAGTGAATCTGCAAAGAGGAGTGGGACAAAATCCCCCCTGAGATGTGTGCAAAACTTGAGGCCAACAACAAGATATGTCTGATCTGTGTTTGCCACCAAAGGTTTTGCCACCAAGTACTGAAGTACGTTTTGCAAAGGGATCAAATACTTATTTAATTCATGAAAATGAGATTTAATTTATAACTTTTTTGAAATGCATTTTTCTGGATTTTTTTGTTATTGTTCTGTCTCTCACTGTTCAAATAAACCTACCACATCACCGAGAGACTGATCATAGACTGATCATTTCTTTGTTGGTGAGACATTCATGTGGGCTCAAGGACTGTGGCACAATATTACAGATTTTCAGAGATGGCCAAATGTATAGGGCTGAAGAGATAGTTGATCTCTGGGCAGTGTTTCCCAGAGAGTTCTGCAACTCTGGTCTCCAGGTCACTTCACTGGCAATTGCCCTTCTTATCAGTTTGCTCAGTTTGATAGGGTCTGGGTTCTGCCATATTTTCCCCTTTTTGTCACAATTTTTTTTGCTGTGCTCCTGGGATTCAAAGCTCATCTTTTTATATACTCCAACTCCTCAAAGTTTTTCTTTACTTCATTTGAAGTTTCCATGTGCAGTTCCTTGGTTGTTATGACACCACAATTGAACTGATCATTTGTTTCAGGTGTAATATTTGCTATCTAATCATACAGTTTAATGTAGGTGGATTTTGAATGAACACAGATGATCCTCATTTACATTATAATGCAATCTGGCATGAAAATAGAAAACACCTGGCCCAATTTGGGCTGTTGAATGTTCATCAATCAAGCAGTCATTTTCAAGTTTTTATTTTACTCAAATCCTTAACATCCAAACACATCTTTTGAAATGGTTCAAGGTGACATATGCACAAAAATAAACCTCTTTACATATGTTTTAATTTTACCGTTCAACACAACATGGTAAATAATTAATGGGGGGGTAACTATTTTGTAAAGGGAATCTATACATAGCGTATGCATCCATAAATAGACCATAACTGTTCTTCCAATGCAAGTTCACAGCAATTTTTATCACTTTCATGTTCTCCCATGAAAAGAAAAAAATGCGTACGCACAAAAAAATTGAAATTTATTAAACTTGGCATACACACATTTCCCCTTGAAAATGTCGGAACTATCTTGTATACAGGCTTGAGATCCTGCCCAATTTCCACCCAGAAATAACCATAAATGACGGCACTGTTGGCATGTTTCGCTGGTTTACTCGGAGTTGCCTGCTTTGAAACAGGTGTCGGCTTTTCCTGAATTGTCCATAATGTTGCATACACCTCCTCCTGAGTTTCCTTAAATAAACACATTTTCACCCTGTCAAGACATGTTTGACAAATATGGGATTTTGAAAAGTAAAAAGTTGCTTGCACATATTTTGCACATTTTTTGTGAGTATGCAACTTTGATACATGATGCCCTATGAGTCTATTCTTGGAATATCACCAGGATGGGTGTTTCCTGATTGGGGGGCTAGTAAACTGCAGGACACATGCACACACATGTTAACACACTACGGGCAATTTAGTGAAGGAGTTGGTGCAGCCACTTCAAAACCTTCCTCAAGTCACCCGAATTTTGGCAATTGTAATTGGTCAAAATAGACCAGTAGTGTCAGAGCAAAGCCATGGGTGGAGAATGCCGATGCAGAGATGGACTGGTACATAAGGAAATTAGTTAGGTTTACTGACACAGACAACAAGAGCCAATAGGGGAACAGGGCTTCTAGCAACCAAACTAAACAGCAAGAAAGGACCAAGGGTAAAGCATACAGGTAAGTGCATGGGTAGGTTAAATGACTCAACTAGAGGCTGACAAAACACTGGGTTTAAATAGGCCAGTTTAATGAGTCTACGTGTTACATGTGTGCTGTCAGAACTGGTTAGGCTGGGTTGGGGAGTAGCAGAGGATCTCCTCTGCTTGCCCTCTGGTCAGGCAGCTGGAGGCATGACAACTAGCACTCCTTGTTTGGTTTCCGAATTCCTCATTAACTAATTAAGTGAGACAGTGGTGAAATGTAATGAATATATAGAATTGATGGAGTGCTTCATAGGAATGTTTTGAAACCAAGGTATGTACTGCCCAGATAAAAGTATTTAAATGTGTTTTTTTTTTATGGCCTAACACATTTGTACAATACCAATTATCCAGCGTTGTATGTTGGATGGAATATACATACATATATATATATTTATATATATATATATATATATAGAGAGAGAGAGAGAATGTTTTCGCCAAACACAGCCCACAAAATCTCCCTTCAGCACTTAGCCGCAACATACATCATTCATCAAAACTTCATATCTGCCTTGTTCTTTTGGAAAAGGTCACACGGCTCAGTTTAAAGCACCGGAACGGACTATTTATAAAGCAAGCGATGAATCCCTGGAGTAAGTTATGTCTCACTTGAACAGCTAAAACATATTATGAACAGAAATTATTTTGAAGAACATTCTCTATTCAATCTGAAAAAAGGGAACTTTATGAATTGAATGAAACTATATACTAAGCATCTATACATGGTATGAATATTTACCATACTTTGATACAGTAACAGAGATTACAAAGTATTATGATACTGTAGGACTTACAGCCTTTCAAATGCATGTGCCGTTTTATTCCTGTTACACAAAAACTTTTTAGGCACTGTACTCTCTTTTTCTTTCTGCTTTATTTTTAATATCTGTGTGAAGCAATTAAGTGTAATATATTTCTGAGGCATGAGCCATTGATGGAAGAGTATTTCCAAAGTTGTAGCTTGGAAATTATAGTCCAAAACACAAGGGAGTATATCATGGTGTAGGCAAGGGTAACACGATAGAAACAATAAAGCCAAAACATAATCAAGGATCAGTGAAAACACAGCCTGGCCCAGCTAGTTCAACAAAGACAAAATAACCAAATCAAAGACCCAAGAAAGAAAAGCAGGAAAACCAGTAGTTTAACCTCTTTCTATGAACTTTTGCCTAATGAGCCAATGGGGTGCTGGCTGTATGACCATGTAATGACCATGGCCTTTGCTAGATGCAGGTGTTACAGAAACCCCCGCAGGGTGGGTGTTTAAGCCGCGGACCCCTCTACCTAGTGGGTGACCATTCATTTCATCAACCTCCATCTCTCAGAAGAACAGTGGATGATGAAGGTGTGAATGGGGAAACTGAAAAGAGGTTATACGTAATTAAGTGTTTACGAGTCAGTTTTTAATAAACTCAACCTATATTTGAAACTGGTTCCAATTCATCTGGTTGGTGTAAAAGTACTGTTGTTAAAAAATCCATCTCATGGTTCAACAGTTCAGTCTGAATATTAGTTAATACTTGACAGGATAAACTGATCTTAACATCAGCATCTGACAGAATTCTCTTCTGGAAACACTTAATTAAAGTGGTGCTCAGATAGCTCTATAGCATTAGGAAAGCCAAGGTGAAACATGGATGAAGGAAGATCAGTAATAAAGTCCATTGCTATTTGTTACTGTAGTCATGGGTAATGTTTTGTGTGAACCTGACCACAATAACCTCTTGGGGGAGATGAGATGAGGGTGATTGCTGGTAGGAACATGACTTTTATATTTTTTGGTTTAAAGAGGATTTGGATCTGTAACAACAGCGGAGCATATCATGATTTCCCATCTGATAGTGGACGCAACACAAGTGGAAGGTAGTATGGTCTCTGGATCTAAAAGACTGTAAAGTGAGTCCTAGGGAAGGCATCAGCCTGTCTGGTGAGTAAAAAGTAGGCCCAGCTGGCTTGCATAGGATTGTCCCTCTTGACTTCTCAGAAGTGTAAATGTACGAGTTACTTCCAGCCAGTTCCTCCACTCAAGAGTCAACTCGATAGCTAGCAATTCCCTGTTTCCCACATAGTAATTTCATTCATCCTTACAGTGCTAGTAGGGAAGTACAGAATAAAATTGTTTATCATGATGTTTCAGGACAAGTCCTAACCCCACTTCTGAGCATCTGCTTGCACAACAAATGGCAGAGTCTGCCTGGTCCCTTGAATAGAAAAGCTGCTGGAATTCAGATGACTGTTCATTCCTAGCAGTGTCGTAAAAGTATTGAAGTTATGGATAAACTGTCCATCCATCCACTTTCTGTAACTGCTTTAGGGTTGTGGGATAGTCCAGAGCTTATCCTGGAGGCTACGGATGCATGGCACGAAATAACCCCACAGCAGCCAAGGCAGAGACTTGAACCCCTGTCCCAGAGGTATGAGGTAACAGTAACAACTGAGCAACCCAATTATGGATAAACCTTCTGCAAAAATGAACACATTCCAGGAAGCATTGCAGATCTCTGACTATTTCTTGTTCCACTAAGTTGCACGTGGCATGTATGTCACTTAAATATATGTCATTTATTTGGACTTTCTCTAGTTGTGTTATGCAGCCTGAGAAGGGGAGAGTAGTCTAATGAAACATTTCTGACCATTGGCATAGAGGGTGAACTCCCAGATTGTCTGGAGTACTTTGGTTACATGGTCCTTGCCATACTGTAGGCTATACTCTAAGAGTAGATAAGACAATTACTGATATAAACAATCAGGAACATGCTCTTCATATCTCTGATCATCTTGTTCATGAAGGATCGGTATACAGGGGCACTAGTGAGTCCCCATAGCATAACCAGAGATTCACAGTATCCCCAGATGGTAACAAATGCAGGCTTCCACTGACCATTATTATGAATCCTGGTGAAACAGTATACCCTTTGGAGGTCTTATGGCGCTTTTCCAATGCCATCAAGAACCAAGCCTTGCCTGAGCTTGCCTGGTGGTTTTCCATTTTAAATGTGAGTCGTACCCGACCCATAATTGCGCTGACATGGTCCCGCTTACTAGCAAGGCCAAAAGCTGGTTGTGTTATTACCATCTAATTTCTAACCTAACTATAGAACGGCTGATCAGTATGGATTCGTAATGCAAATTTATGGAAGCAAATGCTAATTCCATCTTATTATTTGCATATATTTGCATAACACTGTGATTTTCCCCGACGTGCTAGTGGAAATTAGCGCACAGTAAAAACATATTAATTGCACTTAGTAAGTCATGATATACACCGTGTGAACATTAATAAGCATCTCTTCAGCTTTACGCCACTGTCGCTCTCCAAACACTGTAAGGCTTTTACCAATCTGATCCTTCTGCAGTGGAGCGAACTGGATCTGCGATGTAACTAGTCTCACTTCACGGTACAGCACGGTTCCTGAATGCCATTGGAAAAGCACCACTAGCTTGTGAAAATGTCAGCCACGTGGGCATGCTCCTAAGCTGCAGGAGAACTTAACAGTTATACTGTTTAGAGCACAATATCCAATGCAGGGCTAACGTTAATTATTCTTCTTCACCACAAAGCAGAAACAAAGTAGCTGTTAACATAGTTGATGCAATAATTCCTAAGCTTAGGGCTTCCTCGATGTACTGATTCATCGCTTTTGACAAGATGGACAACAAATATACTTGGCAACATGTAGCTTTTCCTATCAATTGTGAATTGACAAAATGGATTGTATCAGTTTTGGGGCGGCATGGTAGTGCAGTGGTTAGCATTGTTGCTTCACACCTCTGGGAGTCTCCACCCAGGTTCCATGTGAGGAGTTTGCATGTTCTCCCTGTGCTGGCGTGGGTTTTCCTCCAGGTACTCTGGTTTCCACCCAGAGGTTAATTGGAGTTACTAAATTGCCCACATGTGTGACTGTGCCCTGTGATAGGCTAGCTCCCCACCCTGGGTTGTTCCCCACCTTGTACCCATACTGTAGCTTTCAGGATAGGCTCTGGACCCCCTGTGACCCAGCAGGATAAACTGTTTCAGGAAATGGGTGGATGGATGGATTTTATCAGCTTCTGTTCTAAACATCATTGTTCAATATCCAATTTATATCACATATCAGTCTTACCTCAAGCTTCACTGGAGCCATAGTAGGTGAGATATTCTGTATTGATGGGAGAGGATACAATTTTTGAGGTGCTAGGTTCATTTCCAAAGTTGTATTCCAGAAATTCAAAACATGGGCAACATGCTGTATAGTAAATTAAATCCAGTACAAATCATAATCCAGAATCTGTTGTCAAAACACAGGCAGTAGATTGCAGGTCCAGGAAAAATACGAAACGTGACAAAAAATGCAAGAAAAGTGGTAGATCAAGCATAAGTAATTAATATATTTAAGAAAGAAATACTCATTAAAGTGAAAACATGCAATACTTGGCAAAGCAAAGTCCTAATGCATTCCACTAGTAAACAAGTTAATGAGCTACAGGTGTGCTAATACTCTAGTGAGGCGGAGCATGGGCTGACTGGAGATGACTGAATGGGGGCCTGTCTATCTAATCTAATCTAATCTAATCTATCTAACTGGAAATAGTTGCTGATCAACAGATTTTGGACTTACTTATGTATATTCCTTTTCTGTACTATTAATGCAATAATTAAAATAATATATTATTCCATAATTATTTTGAATATAAAAATAACTTTTTCTGTTATCATTGCATTACATTAATTTGTGTGGTTATAGTAATTCTGCTAAAATAGCTGCAGTTATAATGTCATATTTTAACAAGTTGCCACAAACTTGCTGAGTGTAACCCACGGCAAATTTCTTGAACCCTTTCAAAGGAATCAAGAATTATCCCTAGAGTGTAATATTTATAAATATACCAATTTCAGACATGTTTCAACTGTTGTCTCCCCACTGTTAGCAAATCTTCCAGCCTTTTCATTATTTCACTCATTTTGAGAAGACTGTGTGACTGTAGAGCATGAAAGAAAGAAAAATAAATTTAATACCTCATTAACTTGTTTTGACTGCATGCTAAATGCCTCTTGGGGATTTAATTTAATAAAAGGGGTTTAAAGTGCCACATGGGGCTTTTAAAAGGATGTACAATAAATATGCATTATTATATTCTGAACCTAATCAAGCCTTAATTTGCCCACCTTTTAATTGAAAAGATTGCAAATGTAGTCCTTGTGCATTTCAGGATATGTGGAAATAAGTGATGTAACTTGATTACCTCACCATCACCCTAAAAATAGATAAATGGTGCTCTTTTTTGTCAGAAAGGTTCTAGTGCATTGAATTGCTTTCATACTGTGAATACCAGAAGTTTGGCTGAACATTTTGTTTCCTTTCTGTGCAAAATCGAGATTTTTCACACATAAGGAAAACACAGATCCCATCATCCATATAAAATTTGGATGTTTGACTGATCACAAAATAAAAGTTTTATCTCTGGGCCTTCATTCCTTGATCAAATCAAACATTTATAAACGGAGTTGTGCTGGTGTCCCATCCTGGGTTATACCTTGGCTTTTGATCGTAGCGTCTAGGGTAAGCTGCATATGACAAGCGGGTATGGAAAATGGATGGATGGATGGATGGATGGATGGATGGAAATTCAGCTGAAGAAAGCAATCCAGAAATGGATATTCAAAGAACTGTTAACAATTCTGCATGTATAAATGGTCAGTTTTTAATGAACACAAATTAGCATCTTGTGCCATCAATATTGTGAATAGTTGGGTTGGTTTGTAGAGTAGTTAGCAATTTAATAGGGCAGTCCTGATGCATTGTTCTTCATTAATGAAACAATTTTTTTAGTTCTACTTCATGAAATTGCCAACACATATAAAAATGTCTAGGCAGTTATGCACATTAAATTACAGCAGGACTTTTAAAAGGAAATTTGAGCTAAAAGTTTGATATTAACTCAAGTTGATGCTAACTAGAGAAAGCATGTCGAGATACACATACACACACATATACATATGTGTTTATATACATATATATACACACATGATATACTGTACACATATTGTCAAATTATATCTGGGTTAGGCGGGAATATGAGTCAATCTGGGTGTATCTCAAGGGGAGTGGTCAAATATGTGGCCTATCTCTCTTATTAATCTACACACACACACAAACTCGCATACCTATCTGAATGGGGACCGTCCATTCATTTCTATTGGAAAAACCCTAATCCCAATCACAGCACTCTTAACCTCTACCCAGCCCTAACCTTAACCACAAGTAACCAACACAAAAACAAAACGTGCATACTCGCATTTTGGACATTTTGGTCCCCAAATAAATGTGATCTATGCAAACCCACGCACATACACACACACACACACATATACCATATACAGTCGGACCTCGCTAAGTCGAACCTCCTTAAGTCGAAAACCTCCCTATGTCGAATCACTCGTTAGTCC
>JAODKM010000002.1:22999043-23039561 GCA_026780845.1 Petrocephalus sullivani | reverse complement strand
ATTAAGCTGGAAAAAATGTCCTTGATTAACCCGCGCCTATTACTGTACGCCGTTTCCCTAACTCGAAAACTCCCTAAATCGAATTTTTTTTTTGGTCCCGTTGAGTTCGACTTAGCGAGGTCCGACTGTATATATATCATGAGCTACCTCATAACATTTTCTTCTGGCTTGTTGCCTCTCTGAGTAGAACTTTTCAAATCTGCAGTGTAGCATACGAACATCCACAGGACTATAAATACACTTATAAAGATATTAAATGTGTAACAACATCAAAATGACATCTACTAAACTGAATGTGAGTTCTCTTGAAGATACTTAGGTTTACCCTGAAAATTCAGTTAGCTATGAAGGAGAGATGGCACTGTTCCAATACCAACTATTGTTACCGGGTGATTCATAAGCAACATGACCATTCTATCGTCCTATTCTTGGCTTACTCAAAAAATACTGCTACAACACTAAATGCCGATAGTTTGTCATGTGAGTTGAAATGTCATTTAATGCTTAGTAGTTGATAAAGGGGAAAAAATATCGGATTGGTGTCGATATTGGCATCAGCAGATATACAAAATTTTTATATCGGGATCAGACCAGAAAAAATGCTATGGGGCCATCTCTACTATGAAGTGATTGACTTGTGCTACATAACGTATTAAGTTGAGGTCCAATTGCCACAAGTAACTCCTAGTTAGTTTTGGGATGGTGACAGAATATGAGCAGAACCAGGCTACTTTTATAATCAAAGTACTCATTTTATTGGGGAACTGATTTGGTAGCTTCAGAGTTTTGGAACACGATTCATTGTCTAGTGCTTTAGTGCAGGTAATTTTGCATGTCGTGTGAAGACTGCAGCCTAACAGCTTATTCTACTAGCTCACATGAAAGAGAAGACATTGAATTGCTGAGAGGAGGTGCTGGAACAGGAAAATTTTACTTGATTGAAAAAATACAATTTGGGTATACTGTACTATACACACTTGGGATAAGATTCACACTATAATAGTGAAGATTTCCAGGCCTGCTGCAGTGTTATTCAGGTGTTTAAATGTTTAAATTTTCAGCATGAAATAGCACACACTACTGGATGATTAAATGTCACAACATTCCATACTCCCCTAATGGACATAGCTTTTGTGAACATTGTGCTCAACCTCCTTTAAGGACATTGAAACAGCAGCAGAATGTTTATATGCAGCAGTGGTGACCACCTTGGGTGCTGGAAAGCCCCTAATTGGGACATATGTTAATGAACTAAGAATCATAGCCCTAATTAAATGCTTCTGGTACATCGTAAAATCTGATATAATCTCTGTTTTGGGACCAAAATATCCACTGGTGTATTTATTCTTCACTGCTGTTTTCCTTTTTTTCTGTGGCTGTGAGCCTTATTGAGTAAAACATCCATCTCTGAGTCATGGGCAATGACAGCCAGGGTGATGGCTGAACGCTGTTTCCGTGACAACCCTGCATATGTACTTTGAATAGTCCGTCTGTTCCAGTTGGCATGCTTCTAGAGGTGTGGTGTTTGTTAAAAATATATGGATGTTTCTGAAGCAATGTGTGCCAGCCAAAATGAGAATGTGAGCTGGTAAAAATACGAGCAAGAATGAATTTTAAGAGTTGTAAAATTAGTGTTTGCTGTGATGAGGATCCGAAACTCATTGTCATGGCAACTTCTGTTATTCTTAAAACAAGATGATATTTTTAGTCAAGTAACTTAAAGTAATTTTCATTCAAGCAATTATCCTCCATACTCAGATCTCAAGGATTTAGCGTTGAAATTCTTTTTTTGCATATTTATTAACATCTCCTGTGTATGAATCACCTGGATCACTTATTTTCCTTCACACATTCATTGTTCATGCTTGTTTATCCAGCACAACATTGTTATTAGCCTAGAATGAATCCAGAAGGCACAGGGTGCAAGAAGGGGCTCATTCTTTATATAATGCCAGTATACTTAGAGCGTTCACACACAAACTAATACACACGTTTGTATACCTAGCTTTGTAGGTACTCTCCATTCTATGGGGAAAACCCTAATCCCAACAATCACAACCTTAACCCCTAACCAGTAGTGATGGAAGGTTTGACTCAGTTAACGAATTTGATTCTTTCGAGCTGTCTATTGTAATGAATCGATTCTATGATTCACTATTTTTTTTTCCATCTTTTTTTGCGCATGACTCTGACTCAATGAATCATGCGATCGGATAATAAATCGAACGGTGTCTCAAGGTTACGTTATTTGACTTTATTTGTTTACCGTTTGTTTGAGTCACTGAATTAGAGATCGTATCGGCACCAGAAGGAAGTCTATGAATGCAAAAGTGACGAATATAAGTGACAAAGAAAAGAATGAGTGTAAAAGTGATGACAAGCACTGACGGAAAATAAAAAATAAATCTGAAATTGCGGGGGATGCTTTTGGATGTTGAATAGCCAAAGATCAGTTTTAAAAACACTTAAAAATAATTAAAAAAATTGATTGTTATTTTGTTGTTGCTAATAATATTATTATTAATAATAATAATAATAATAATAATAATAATAAGAGTATATTATTATAGCAGCATCTTGGTATTTGGACTTAGTGCTACTGTTTGTACATATGCACTGTTTAGTGTTATTTGACCCCTGGGAGGGGGTGCTGTAATTTTTCCCTTGTGGGGACCCCCAAAAATGGTCCCCATCACATCAGAATAACAGGTTTTATCACATTGTGGGAACCACCATCTAGTGGGGTCAGAAAATCCCACAAATGGTTCATGAAGCGTTGGATGACCATCACTTTCTGACTCTCAGCAATTGACAAGTTAGTGAGTTCAGCATGTTCGGTTGAAGCGGTTGCTAGACAATTCTTGCGTCATAGGAGGTGTTTATGATATAATTAATTAATCAATTATTATAATGTATTATTTAAAATGCATACAATTACACTGGTGTCACTGTTCTTATTATTTAACTTGTCCAGTTTGTTTTAAGTTACTATGTTTTGGAGCTGCATTCCCCTAACCCTATTTTTGTCATTAGATATGAGTATTTACTGTAGGTGTATAGCTTTAGTGAACGTGAGGTTTTTCAGAAGTTCCTTAGGCTCATTGCAGCAGGACTGACTGTCCAGTAAAACCACAGGATATATATACACACACACACACACGCACACATATATATATATATATATATATAGGTTCTGAAAAACAGGACAAATTAAAAATTGACATGATGGTTTGGGTACAGGGCACAGGCTGCCCCACTTTTTCCTTTAGACAAAAAGGACAGTTTTGTCATGGGGACATTCCAAATGTCCTTATTGCTCCCTTTGCTGCTTGCACAGATTGCTCTCACTATACTCCCAAGGCCCACCTTGCAGCTGTCCCATCTGTCACATTGTGTCGTCGTTCCCTGACTATCTCGAAGATTCCGTACACCGGCAAAAGGTTTGAAGAAAAATCAATGAAAGTTCCCCTGCCTGCTGTTCCCAACAAGGTAACGCACTGGGATACTGCCACGAGCGCACTGGGAAAGGGGACAACGAAAAAAAGAAAAATTGTGAATTGGGGCAGCAAGGTATCTGTCTGTCCCCCCCCCCCCCCCAATAAAAAAAGTCATAGGCTGTTCCCTGGAAAAGATCCATGTTATTTCTACTGTATATATGCCATTTTTCTCTCTACCTCTGAGCCGCAAACGATCCTGAGTGCCTCACTCTTTACTTACTCAGGCCACAGACACACAGGAATATTCCACAAATCCAGCAGGTTTTCCTACCACCAGTCATGCCCTCTGGAAATCCGTGCCCTCTCCTCCAACATGCCACTACTGGATGTGAACTTTATTTTACATATTGGGCTCAAAGTAATCTTCCTTCTTCACTGACCAGCCAGAACCCAGACAGTCTTTGAACAGCAGGCAAAGACCAGAGCCCTCCAGTACCACTCATGCGCACTCCCCAAAAGGAATCTAACTGCCAAAATTAATATCATCTTTTTAATCTACAGATACACAGGCCTAAAATGGGTCATTCTTGCTTTTATATTTCTAAAGTTCATATTAGTTAAATATTTTGATAGAATCCCCAATTGTAAGTGTGCATTTCCGTTCATTTTCAAAAAGCCATTAGGCTTTCAACCTGAGGGATAACTCGGTCCACAAAACTTCCCAGTTATAATACTTACCCGTGTAATTAGAAACAAAATAATAATTTGAAACAAAATAGTAATGAATTAGGAGTAATTTTCCTTGAGTCCTCTGCTGATCTTGTTCTGTAAGCTGACAAGCTTAAGTGTTCAGGATCCATGCACAGTACCCCCTTGTCCTATGCAGAGGGGCCACAAGCCTATCCTGTAAGCAGCGGGCACAAGGCAGAGAATGAGAGGGACTGGGACACACATCATTCACGCCTTCAGATAAATCTGCCGTAGCCGGTTCACCTTAGCATGATTTGGAGCTGAAGAGAAAATCCCACATGGACAGGGGGGAGAACATGTAAGCTCCACACACAGCCAGACGGAGACTCAAACCCAGGCCTTATCCATCCTCAGTCATAAGAACCATATTTATAAGGCTGATACATTAAAATGTATCAGGAAAAATGTGCTCATTACAGCACCCCCTCCCAGTGCATATGCTCAAACAGTAGCACTAAGTCCAAATACCAAGTAATATACTCTTATTATTATTATTATTAGCAACAACAAAACAACAATGTAATGATAATATTTATTAATAATACGCTTTCACTTTGGTATCAGTAGTCAGGTACACAATAAAATCTCCAGGCCTTGGCCCGCTCCACCCTGAGCTGAGAATGCCTGCCACATAAACTATGGGACTGTCAATAGGAGAAATGATGCAACCCTCACTGCTGTCAGCCTTGCAAGTTGCAGGTACCTAACAGACTCGAAGCTGTGTGCTGAGGACAGCTGAAGAGCAAATCCCTGTTGATTCCTTCTTGGTCCCTAGGCGGGCCAAAGCCAATTTATTCCACAGCCAGGGAACTGTCACCCACACCACAGGACTCAATCTGTGCATGGGGGGGACATTCCTACGTTTGAAGCAGTCTGTCATTATATGCCCGCATTGAATGAAAGTTAGCATGTTTGTGATGGGATCATTTGACAGGTTTTTCATATTTTGCTTCTGTGCTCTAAGTCTCGAAAGTCCTGCAAATAAAACACGATGTAAGTTAGCTGTGGTGTACTGGTGCACAATTTGTATATGGAGAAAAGCACATTAAAGTTACCTGGGGACCTAAAATTATCCACTGTGTACGAAAAAGGTTTGTTCTAACTTAAAGTAATCAAAGAAAATCAATGAAAAAGTAATCAATACCTCAATTTCCTGGAAAGCCCTGCACATTTCATTGGGTGTTGTCCGTTGCAATGGATGAATGTAGATGTGCTATCTGAAATCGACATTCTACCGTTTGTAACCATTGTGCTGAAAGGATCTTTGGCTACAAAACTACAATATAGTGAAAATATGATGATGTTCAAGATGTAAAAGTAAAAATATATATTTTACTATATATAATATATAATTTAGATATTTAGTATAACTACCCTAGAATTGTGCCCTGTGCTGCCTCCAGCTGCCTTTAATTGTCAAAGTAAAATGAACCAATGCAGTCCTAAGTAATACCCATGAAAAATATGAAAAGGCCCATTGTGAGAAATAAAAATTTTACATAAATGTTTCATATTAGACCCCTTTAGGTGGCCATTTAGAATTTATACAACTATTCACATGTACATACAACAAAATGTTTGCGAATAAAACAGAGTGCGTGCTCTACATCAGAAGCTGTATCTTTGTATCCCATAATACCATTTTGTTACTGAGAGATTTGGCTTAAAGTTGATTATTCAAGACTCGCCAAAATATGCTCCTTGCATCCAAATGCAGTGAAAACAAGTTTTGCTCCAGGTCTTTTGACTGAACATGCTTTCACATTTTGTCACAGGGCATGGAAAACACATCTACGAACAGAGAACGATGAATGCAAAGAGTATCCATGGTGATGAATGTCATCAGACAATACAGTTTCCTCAATAGAACGGGCTCCGGATTGATTAGCATTATCAGCCGAGGACATTTATTTAGTTATGTATTCAATAAGCAGAAACATCTGCTAATTACATTTGAGGCATCTGTTTGCTCGCTGCAGAATATTCCGAACCTAGCCAAGTATAAATTCAAATGTTTCTGTCTACCATTACACAATATCAACAGGGAAAAAAAAGGTTTTAAGCATGAAAGCATCCTTAAGAAAAAATAAAATCACACTGGCACCTAAATTAAAAAAGAAAACAGGAGACAGAGAGCAGAAGCTCACCATGAAAGACTTTAATGTACACAGCAATTGTCCTGACATAATTAGAACCTTGATATGCAAATACTATATGCATGAATCTCAAGTGTTTTTTGAATGCCAGATATAAATCCTGCTTTGAAGCTTCTGTAAATAATATCATATTTACAGTTGCATATACTGCATTCTTTTGCTTTTGATGTGCGCTGAAACGCAGAGTAGTTCTATTGGCGGGATTTAGACAAGGTAATGTACTGTACATGCCTTGTAAAGGTGCATTCACTTTCTATTAATTAATTGAGAGAAAAAAATGAAAAGATTACATCATCCCACAGTCTGAAAAATTACTTGTTTATATGGTTCTTGGCTTTTCTACATCTGGAATATTAATAGCTGATCTGAAGTGAAAGAAAGCATGTTGTGCTTGATCCTTTATTTCGTTTGGCTCATAATTTGTTGTTCATCAAAACGCCATTTCAAGAAGTGTTCTCAGAAGCTGGTAAGTAGCTATGGTTGGCATGTTGGCTTGCTGGAAACTGTATGTTTTTTCTCATTCTCATGGGTTTCTTAAAGATATTCCGGTTTCTGCCCACGATACGAAAAACAAGCAATGACTGTAAATTGCACACCGTGTGAGTGCGTACTGCATAGGGGCCTCGCATCCCTAACAGAGTCCCCATTGCCTCATGCACTCCTGGGATAGGCCTGCAGCTGACTGTTACCCTATATTGGATAAGCAGTTACAAAAGATGGATGGACCCAAATGTTAGTATTTTTACCCTCCTACAGCCAAGTCGTCTTCATAACTACACGGAACAATGGAACATAAACTCCCCATATATCTTCCAACCACTTATTCCATCTTTTACGGGGGGGTGAGGTATCCCAGGCAGCAGTCTGTGGCACATCCTTGATTCCAGGTATCTAGCGTGCTCACAAGGATATGCCATGTCTTTAGTCTTCAAAGACATGTAGCTTCCACTTATATGCAAACTCTTCTGGGGGGGCAAACCTGGAGGCAACAATGCCACTTATTATTATTCTGCTCTTATTTGATTATTCGTTATTTCATGCGAGCCGTTGACCATTGGACTGCTGACGGAGGACAAACATTGGCCAATTTACTAAAAAATGCATTAAGGCTGTGACAAACAAAAGCCCATGTGATGATCTGTTTGCTTATGTTGTTTATGCTGGATCTCCAAGGAGTCACCTGTACATATTATCAGTAATGTATGCAAATGGGTACATGACGGGTACGCAGCTATTGAGCTTATGTGATTAGTATCGCGCTGATATGTTCTGTTTATTGCATTATAGAGATTCCGCCATAAAATACAACGGTACCAGTATCCGGAAAACCTGGAAGAGCTCATCTGGAGAACATGCGAAGTCCAGGCATAAAATGGGGGTGTGATTTAAAAGCCAAATCGTGGAAGCATAAAGGAACACAAAGGACAACATTATGGAATGACGCCGTTTTTAGCACGGTCAATTATACTCTGTTGAGCGTTTTTCATTTCTAATATTCTGTGTAAAGCAAAACAAAAAAAATAATTCCAAAATGCTTTTGCTCACCATTTCCACAATTGTCATGCATCATCCGCACAAAACAACTGACATCAAATCCCATTTTGGGATTAAAATCAGCAACCTAAATACTGTGCCGTTCAGAGCATATTTTCAGATGTAAGAAGTACTCAGAGCAAACACAGGAAAATTCTGTGAGGGCACAGTGAGCTAGATCTAATTTTCAAACAGCAACCCAAGAAGTGAGGCAACAATTTTACTTGTTGAGCCACTATTCTGACGTGGGGGGGGGGCATCTTGGGATGGAGCATAAAGTGACTGTGGGTATTGGGGTTAATTCAGTTCACTTGCTCCCCGTCCCCATTGTTGATAGAACCGGCTGTTCTGTTCGGTGCCGCCTTTTACGACCCAGGTAGCCGTTTTGTCAGCAGTACTGCTTCTTGTAATCGCCAGTTGCTGTGCTTTGTTTACCTTTTATCCCCAACTCGCAAGACACACTCCATTTGTGTTCCCTTTTATTCCCCACCAAATCAGGTTCTTTATTTTTAGGGGAGCTTTTGTGCTCTGTTGATCCCATCCCGCGGGTATCCCTGAAAAGGAAACCAAATAAAATAGGTTTATTTATTTATTTTCCCCCGCTGACAGTGGGCTATGACCTGGGCCCCAGCACGCGACTGAGACCAAGAGTGGTATCAAGAACTTATACATATGATTTTGGGACTGGCCTGCCGCTACAGACACTTTCTCATTAAGGCGATAACTCAAAATGTCTTTGACGGCTCTTTTCCAAACTTCGCAGTCACATTATCTGGGCGATGAACTGGGACTGATCAAATTTTTAGACAGATCGCACAAAAATGTAAGTAGTGCCACGTAGTGATGTCAAAGAGAAGGGTAGCCTCAGACACTTGATCTTGACAGCATGATAACTGAAAATTTTGCCATGAGAGACATATGGATTATTACAAAGACTGAGAAAATACATTTTCTACCATAAAATTCAATCTTCATGCCATTTACTCTAGTTTTCAGCCCTGTTGGCACTTTTTTTTTTAGTCAAGAACATAAATAACTGAAACGTTATAACTGAAACGCACCACTTAATGAATTCGAGAGCTCGTAGTAGCTAATAGATGGCATGAAGAAAGTAACTTTTAGGGATATTTAGGGGTATTTCATTGGAATGTTAAATGGAAATGTGTACATAATTTAGTACAGGGTTTCTCAACTGGTTGGCTATGGCCCACTAGCAGCCTTTATATGGACCGAGGAATAGTGGCAGGGGGATGCTGTTTGGTTCATGACAGGCTGTCGCACAGATGCGAACCCGATCGCTACTCAGTGATATGGGCTATGGTTGGATGATATAAACGGTATATTGACTTATCATCATAAAATTTATCCAATAATCACGTGTGAAACGTCAATAAACTGTACAGTGCTTAAAAGCACACATCAGACTATCAGATCACAGAAAAAAACACAATTTCAGCCAATCACATCACTTTTATGAATGGGCTTCAAATGTCAGTGTAGAAGGCAGCAGCTCAGTAGTCACAACTGGATGCCAGGGACAGGCAGTATGAGGGACAGCCTTACAGCATTCCGCACCCACAGCTCATCAGGTGACGACGCTGGGTCCTGGGTGCCGAAAAACAGGACTGATCTGCTCAACAAGTGATCAGTAAGGCACCACTTCACCGGCAAGCGCGTTCACATGGCATCAGACTGCCGCCTTTAAACCGAATTAAATAGCACCTACGTGGGTGGAAAAATGGCACTCCAAACCTAGCAGTGAATCTGCCCTCCTACATTTGCAGGAACACTTAAAGTAGTTGTGGGGAAAAAAGAAGATATATATATATATATATATATATATATCAAAGATATGAAACGTGAACAGTGTCAATAACACAAAAATAGTGCTTTCTTCGTATTTTCTTATACAGAGTTTGTGTTTTCCAAGAATAGCAAAGGTAAGCAAGTTTTGAAGACTTTTAGCAATGTGGCTTTTCATTTTGTATTTTTAACGGTTTTAAATTCTGAATTTAGAAACCCTGGAAAGAAATCCCTGGATAGCTAGTCGAGCCTTGGGGAGAACTGTCGGTGGACATGGAGGAGTTACTTCCGGGTCACATCTCTAAGTTAGCTTATCAGATGCCAAGCTTTAGGGACCATCAGGGAGAATGTTTTTGCGTGGAGGCTTCGCATAGAGCTATCCAGGTGGTCGTGACAGGCTCTGTGGCAAAGCTGTCTGAGATAGCTAATGCTTAATAAGATGTTTTAAGTTGGACCTACAGGTATCAGAGAGCACAGGTGGGTTCCTGATGGACGTGTCTCTCTGCCAGGAGGAGCCTGTTCAATACGGCTAACAACCAATGAAGGCCTCCAGGATCAATGCCAGCAAGATGGATCCCACACAAGTGAGTCCCAGGCAATATATATTGGGCAACAAAGCTGATAAAAAACAGTGTCAGGAATGCTCAATTTGTAAAGCAATAAAATGACATGATGCTAGTAGAAATATTAGCTCTGGTGCCCTTCAAGGCAAAGTATATTATATGAATGTGCATGGGCTGTGAAGTCACTAAAGGTGAGGTACCAACATAAGTTATTTAGATTGCATCTGCACTTTAGCACAAAGGTCTGGAGCAGTAAACCTGGCAGTTTCAATGCCTGGCATATGGTTTGTCAGACTCATTTGGCTCATGAACCTGACGAGAACACAACAGGAGAAGCCCCTGGTTGACCTCTTGCTACACGTGAGACATGAAGGTTCAACAAAAGTTGAAGATTAATTTAATAATTGAGAGATAGTGAGATATTCAAAGGGGATAGGTCTTGGGGCTATATTTTCGTCTTCCAAGTATCTTCAAGAAGCAAGTCAGCTTGCCCGGCAAGACATAAAAATAGCTGAGGCAACACAGGCAACAAGTGCCTGCTCCACACACCAACACCTAGCCTGCTGTTCCCCGGCTCTTCAGAGACAGCAATGGCACCAGTCAAGTCAGCGAGTCAAAAGCATTTGTCCTGTTTGACGTGACCACATGAGTGCTGGAAAGGGACAGGCCTGTTCGCTGGGTCTTTTATCTGCTTGCCAACAGCAGACAGTGTGGAGAGACCCAGCTCAGTTGAAGGCTGCTAGCAGTGCTTGAAAAAGCCGTGAGGCGGGGCAGTCTCTACAGCTCACTCCCAGCTCAATTAAACATCACTCGCGTCTATTCAACAGAAGCTGTGGAGGTACTCCTTCAACACAACTGACAAAAGCATCCAACAAACTAAGGTTTCAAAGCCTGTGATTAATTAACTAGAATTTCTTTTGTTTGATTTAATTTTAAAGTCACAGTGAATCCATTCTGCTATGAGTGCTTAGCCATCTCGCACATTCTTGACTGTTACATTTGAACAATCCCTCTTAATAAACTGTCGGAAAAAATAATCGCAAATTGTCTAAATGCTAATGATCTTTTTTTTTCTCCCTCACTCTCTTTTCATATGCACATAACAACTCTGTGATTCCCAGGCTTTGTGTGTGTCAGCAGCTACATGCCATGCGCTATGAGTGTGCGTGTGCGTGTATGTGTGTGTGTGTGTGTGTGTGTGTGCACAGCCACAGTTGACCTGGAGGCCTTTACTGGGGGTTTTCTGGCACAAGAAACTATAAATAACTGTGTCTTTTTGGAAATTGTGGGAAAGACAGTCTGATATGTAAATAAGGTATTTCAACTATAGCAGCTTTGCGGGATGCGGCTTCAGTCAGAGGGCGAACACAAAAACAAAATCACTGTGTTTGTGTGAGTGTGGGGGAAGGGACTTAAAGGGAGGGCGGGAATTAAAGATGAGAGTTTTAATGGGCAAGACGTTTCTGCTATTCCATATAACGATCTTATTTTTGATCCTTAATTGATACTGTGCAACAAATTTTATTAAAAAACGAGTGAATAGAGCTACTTTAATAATTAACAGTAGGACGTAGTAGGTTTTGTGTATCCCATCTTGCCGTCTTTGAATTTTACAGACACACATGTATAGACAGGTGAGATCATGTTTTGGGGTCAGAGCACAAGGTCAGGCAGCAACTAGTGCCCTTGGTGCTGGGGATTAAGGGTCTTAATTCATTTGTCTTTCGGTGTCCCTCAAGGCTCAATACTTGCTCCCAAACTTGGCACTATATTTATTAATCATTCCCCAAAAGCTGTCAATAACCCCCATGTTCATTTATATGCTGATGATTCCATCCTGTATGCCTTTGGCCCATTTTCGACATAGTGATAAAATAGACTTCTGGATAATTTCTTGAAAACAGAGCAGGCTTTTACTAATTTCAGTTTCTCATGACAAAAGTTATGTAGTTTGGTAGGAAGGGCATTGCGTTTCCCTCCTCTTTGGAAATTGTCACCAGAGATGGAACCATTATGGCTTACAAATACCTTGGAATCTGGCTAGGTAGTGGGATGTCCTTCTCTCACCATGTGACCATGCTGCATTCAAAAGTCAAGACAAATCTTGGTTATCTATCTCAAACCTGTTCCTTTACATGTGATGCCAGATGCATGATTTTTCAAATTAGTTATTGCAGCTAATATCTGTGGCCAAGTACAATGCATGGTTTTCTCTTTCTAACATCAGAGTTACAGCCCGTAAATGCAACGTGTCTTTAGGCCTGCTGCCATTCCAGACTGCTGCGGCTAATGATTGAATCTAAAAAAAAAAAAAAAACTGGATAAATGTATATCACTTACTGCTTTTTATGGCTTACTTAAGGACATTTTAATGTGACTTGCAGATGTTTGTAATCATTGCATGTACTTTATTTATCTATTTATTTATTTGTTTGTTTACCCCCCCTCCTCCCCCCCACTTCCTCTCCTCCTTTCTACAAGTGTTTTCTGGCCCATGCTAAGCTATTTATGCCAATAAGAAGCGGTGCTTAATGCCCCGCCTAGTAAAATAAAAGTCAAATAAATAAGTAGACTAAAGTAAATAAGTAAATTAAATTAAATAAACACTTCTGCGCACATATATGTTGGGTATCGAGCATCAAAAACAGCAAATGGGCGTTTCAGTTTGCTGCTGGAGTAACTTCCTAGCACAAGCAAAACTTGTGGATGGAGCCGTAGCACAGCCTGGCCTGTCTCCCTTCTCTCTGCTTTAATTTTCCATTCGAGTTCCTCCACAGAGTTAGGAGAAGTGGGTTTTGTTCTGGTTTGATACACCGCTTAATGAGAAATGCTGAGAGCTTGTTGAAATAGTTCCCTTATTATTCATTGTAAAGATTTAAAATGAGAGGTCCATTCACTCTATTCATTATACATATACATATATTCCCATATCCCACACTTCTTAGTTTCCTCTTCCTGAACTTTTAATTACTGTAGTTGTTTTTCTTAGAGTTTCATTAAACTATTAAGACATTTTAGATAAGTTATCCTGATATCTTGATGCCAGCTTTAGCTGACTTATTTAACCGAAATAAACTAAGTGTGGCACACATTTCCAGATTTTTTTCCTTTTTATATTTGATCCTTCTTTGATAGAAGCCTTTAATCCAGCACTTTTACTACTTTTCCATTATGTTTACATCACACAATGAAGAGGATAATATTATTTTCAAAATGACTGAACATAAGACAATGTTAACAATGTAAGCATTGAAAATCTGGCAAACATTATAGATAATGGCCATTCATTATTTAGTAATAATAGCCTCTAGGGTGGATGCGAGCCTTCTGTCGTATGCTGCATGGCATAGGCACAGGGCCCCTAGTGAGCCTGACAAAAAAACAGGTTAGATGATGGATGGATGGATGGTTGTTTTTTTTTATTTATTTTATGTTAGTTACTGAGTCATATAGTAAAATGTTATACTTCAGAATTAAAACAGTAAAGAGAACAAAGAGGAAAAATAAAACATCTTAAAATGTTTGTGTGTAAATTATTGTTTGCTATTGTATATAACATAGAAAAAAACATATATATAAAAATTCTATAACTATGCTTTAATATGTTAGCTCCACTGGGATGGTGATAGTGAGCACTGTTCGAAGTGGGCTTGTTCTTTCACTTCTTTAAGAAAGCAAGATACGAAATGTTAATAGTAAAATAATACAGTCGATTCTGGCATGCTAACGTCTTCACTACATCCTGCTGAAGATGAACAGAATGATCAGCTGCGATTTGCACATGGTTTAGCTTCTCATTCCTGCGACACCCACAGTCTCCCCAGGAGGTGACACAGAAGAATGGGTCCATGGCAAAGAGCCAGCGCAGGGGATGGGATGTGAAGCTGTTCATGCAATGCTGGATCCAGTATTTTAACTTCTGCTCTGAACTCATTCCAAAGACTGACAGAAGGCAACTGTAGGGATAGTGTAAATTTCCTTCTATATTCCACTTTGTCTATGTGAGATTGAAAAACCAACGGGGAGCAAGGAATGTCATTTGCCAAAAGCTAATTCAGAAATTTGATTCTGTAAATCATGGAGCTATCATAGATCTATATCTGCTGTCAGCTTTGTCATGGTCTTCATAACCTCACCCCTATAGGAATAATTTTTTCCAGATTATTATCCATCCATCTTCTAACCAATTATCCTGGTCAGGGTCATAAGGGGGGGGGGTGGAGATTAGGCAGCATAGGGCACAGGGGTGAAGTACAACCTGTACTGGGTGCCAGTCCATATTGTACATGTGATAATATAAATACATATTGATAATTCCAAAACACTAACTGCATGTCGTTTCACTCCCAGGGAAATTCCTGTGACACAAGGAAACTGAACTATTTAAGCTTTTATTTAAAGCTTGTATTTCATTTCAATTTATTACCTTCAGTTTGTTTTTAGTTTTTTAGTCTTTTATGCCGTAAGTTCTCTATCGGTGGTGCTTTAAACATTGCACAGAAGAAGTAAACCTCTTCTCTGGGAAATACAGGTCAGAATGCTTCAGCATTCCTTAGGGCTGTGAGCACTGTTCTTGCATCTGCTATACTGGGTCACTGGTGCAAGGAAAATTCCCTCCACAGAAAAGTCGAATGTAAAAAAGATGTTCATTCACTTTTGTCAAATATTTCAACCGCCATGTAGCACCCCCTTTAGCAAGCCAATCCCAACAAAACTGCCTGGGTGTTTTTCATAAAGAAGTTGTGGAAATTCCTGTTTCAGATTTTTATGGCTAATTGGGAACAAATGCAGGTAACTATGATGTGCATTGTGCAGGTAGGTATGATGTGCATTGTGTAGGTAAGTATGATGTGCATTGTGCAGGTAAGTATGATGTGCATTGTGCAGGTAAGTATGATGTGCATTGTGCAGGTAGGTATGATGTGCATTGTGTAGGTAACTATGATGTGCATTTTGCAGGTAAGTATGATGTGCATTGTGCAGGTAAGTTTGATGTTGAAGTCGGGGATTATTGAGGGTAGTACCACTGAAGGCAATAACAGCATCCTGCTTTTTCATTTCAGTCAGTGCCTTAAATTTCTAAAGTTATTATTATTATTATTATTATTATTATTATTATTTGTGAAAAAACAAGAGCTCTTCATTATTGTAAGAGTATGATCATAATAGTAAAAAAAAAAAAACAGTGTTATTCACAATCAAGATGTAATTGATAGAAGTTTTTTTTAGAACAACTACAAAGAGATCATAGATGAAAGCTAAAGTAACAAGAACCATCTTTCAAATATTCAAACTGTTTAGCTTGCAAGAAGCATGCAGGGGTATCTATAACAACTTTTTTATATTTCATGTTTGTTTTAATGTCTTTGCATCTGTCTGTTTGACTTAAATGTGTCACCAAAAACACCTGAAAGGGGATTTTTACAAATAAGTTCATGCAAATGTTGGAATAAACAAAGCCACATATCATTGTGAAGTACCATAAATTTTGATCTATATTTGTGCAGTGTAAACAACAGAGCTTTGATTTCTCTCATGTTGCACTGTTTAAATAAAGGACTAATATTTCTGCTCTTTTCTGCACACAAACATACGCAAACAATATCTCTCTTTGTATTACCATTTGAATTAAATTAGATCCAAAAGTAGATATTAATATATAAAACACACACACATACACAAACACACGCTAATTCATCACAGTAACTAAACAAGACAAATTCTTTTTCTTATCATAATTCAGGTCAGCTTGATTTATCTTTTGAACACTCCTTGGTGTTCTATTTTTCTTAGAGAAACTTCTACACTGCGAGCTTCATACCATTATCTTTTTGCTGTCTTACTACTCTGTGTCTCTCTCTGTTAGTTTGTGTAATTTGTACAAAGCATAGTTCTTTCCACACGTTTTCCCCATTACAATGTTTATGAAAATTTCAACTGGCACTTTGCATTTGAGGATGGAAATTGGGTGCAGAAACTTAACATCTGTAATTAGATGCATTCAGTATTTTATCAAGACAATAAATATATTCAAAGCAACAAATTTTTTATGCCATTCATTTAAATTGGCAGAAACAATCATAAACACCAATCAAAAGGCAGCTTAGAAACTGATGGCAAAAGGTATATTGCATTCAGTACAGCTCATGACGAAGAAGCCAGCCATGTGATAGATATAATAATGTCTATCACTTACTCAGTTAGGTAGTGACAGTGTGTATTCTAACAACATAAGTCTTACCAAATACATTGAAAAAAGGCATCATCGATTCAGACTTGCCAACCTACTGTTAATAGATACCCCCATGTCGATACTGATTTGTATGGATTGCAACAGGGTGTAAGCCTATTCATTTTGCAAATGGATGTTGTAGCTTAAAGTTCTCTAGCATCTTCATTATGGATCCAGTGACAAGTTGGAAAACCCCACGTAGTTTAATCAGGTCTGCATAACACGATAGAACTATCCGCTTTAAACTCTTGTTTTATAGCCCAACCAGGACAAAGAACATTTTGAATAGGACAGTGAAGAACTGTCTTTAAGTCCGATTTCTCTGGACTGACAATGCCTATAAGAGTCGCAGCTTTTGTTAAACCCTTCTTAGATTAATTGCTAATGCTGAATTGAGTGTTCAGTGAATCCCCTCAGCTTCGGCAAATGCATGCCATTGTCTTTTATTTATACAAATCTTTTTTATTGTTGCTTGTAACAGGAGGGAAAGCATCTGGGTAAATGCTCTATTCATTCCTCATTTTTATCCCATTCTTCTTCCAAAAAAAAAATAAAAAGAAACCTTTGTAATGGTTGTGTTCCTTGCAATAGCAACTTTGATGCAGATTCACTACACAATTCTACCCCATATCCTATTAAATGCTCCACTAAAACACATTAACTCAGTGAGGAAAAGGCCCCAATTCGACGATTCTGAAGAGAAGGAAATTGGGAGTGTCTATATTTTATTCAGATATTGAGTAGCAGGCTCAAAATGTAAAGCTGACCTGGTTTCTCGAACCTAAACCAGCGAAAACATGACAGCACATTAGCGGATAATGTAATTATGAAGAGAATAAATAAAAAGAAAAGTTACAAAAAATGTGGATTACTCTCATACACTTTTAGAAATGTAGTTAAAAGAATGTGTGGAGAAAATATCAAAGAAAAATGATTTATAGTTTATAGGCATGAACAGGAGAAGAATATTCATCTCGTTTGCAGCTTATAATATAATTACCTCCTTTTGTTGACTTTCTCTTTCAGATTTATTTTCCTAACTGCCTTTCCTACCCCCTGAGACTCCTCTGCAGCTACGTACCAATCTAATAAGAGTGAGACTAAATGCTGCCTCTCAGAGGACAGCACCACCGGCACCCAGAAACTTTGGCAAACCTGAATCACGCTGTGTCTCTTGGCTAGCAAGAATAACAAAATAAATTGTCTCCATATGATACTGAGTGAAAAGGACTTTGGATATGGAAAGAGGGAGTATATATGCACCTGTGTACAGCTCTGTCCATGGTTACAAAATGTGAAAAAAATATTTATTTTATGATGTTCAAGAGGACATTATAGTGCACACAATGCTTTGATATATTTATACATGCTCATTGAATATAAAAAGTAGGTTAATGTGTACTCAGTCTACAGGTCAGTACTCTTCAATTAAATGTAGGCATCATCTTTCTTTTGAGTGACTGTCCTTCAGACAAGGCTGACTCCAGGTAAAGTCTGGTTCAGTTACAACTCTAATTCTGAAGTGGGATAATATGTCTAGGAATCGGAGTGTGGAACTGACTAATGCCCATTACAATGGCTAGCAATAGTTAGCAAGCTACCCTTCTTATTAGCGAGTAGTACGCATTTTACAAATACAGCAATAAAGTGTAATGCATGCATGATAATATTATTAATATTGTTATTATTACTATCCATCCATCCATTCGTCCATCCATTTCTCCATATATCCATCCTCTTCCAATTGCACTAAGCTACCTCGTATGTATGTGTGTGTTGGGGGGGTAGGCTTGTAGGCTTGTGTTTTTGGTTGGGTGAAATGAATATAAATAGATCCAAAGGGCATTATGATCAATTGACAAACAAGTTAGAGAGGACAGAAACAACTTCAGGAACTTTTGCAGTTTATATAAAGCCTTGATAAATTAAATTTAGCAATGGCAAATGCAAAGTATTCCCTCAGGGATAGGTATAATATTTCTCAATGCCTTGTCCTAGAAACCTCATGTCAAATGACTCTACAAATAACTAATTAATAATATTCAATCAAATATTTGGTATTTTATTTTTGTGTACTTATTTAAGATGATTTCATTAATATAAATGATAAATAAAGAATTAGGGCCAATCATCTTTTTTTTCTCCAGTTAGCTTCTATTGTAAAAAACAAAATGTTAAAATGCTAATTTAGCCTTTTTCTGTTTCTGCTGAGGATTGCATGTTGCTTCATGCATTTGTTTTATTGTCTCAGCTTTGTAGTTCAGAATTGTTTTTGCACCTTGAACTCTGATTGGGTTTTTGCAAATACATGTCTATGCGAATACATAAACAAATGAAGAAACTGCCCTGCATTTAGAATAGCACAACCTATCAATTCCATAAGATAGCATACATCTATAATCCATAAACTCACAGAAGATAAAACTTTTGCTTTTCAGATGATATTTCTGACTCCTCATTAAACATACTCGATACATAAACAGAAGTAAAGCCTCTTCTTGAGTGATCAGAACGTGTGCTTGTTTCTTTGCAGCATCAAATGAAACTACCACAGATTTAGATTTATGAATTTACCCTATATTCATGTTAATCTTCATTTAAAGGTGACTTGATATCCAAAGGCCTGTTTAATCATGTTTATTTTTTGGACAATATTGCAATATAAAGTAGGAATAGTTTATCCTAGGAACATCTAGACATTCAACAACAAGCTTGTTAATAATAACCTAAATTTCAGTGCAATCTTTATATATTTAATAATAATGTATCCAAATTATAATTTAAACAGTAAACACTCCATTGTGATGGTGCTTGGGTCTGATAAAGAGGTTTTTCTTTATGACTGGTTATTCATGTACCTGGATGTCATATTTGGCTGTTTATCTCCATGCTGTAATGTAGCTGAATAGTCTGCTTTCCCTTGAACCGTGCCTCAGTGGGGGAGCTCTGTGACTTGCGCCTGCCACAGGAAATAGAGGCGGCTGTTTTTTATTCAGTGTCTGTCAGCATGATGAGGTCGTTAGCCGAACTCAGTAAGCCTCTCAAATTGTGCCACTGAATTGCATTTGACAAGTCAAGGGAAATTATTTGATTAATGAACAAAGTAATTTCCCACTTGTAATTAATACTTGAGCATGTAAAGTCATTTTTGAAAAGGACTGAAATATTCTATTAATTCAAGGTGTTTTCGTCTGGGAGAAACACCGGCCAGTGAGACTGGCAGTCCTTTGAAATCATACATTAATCACTGTATACTGTAAATGCCTCTGCTATTAGGAATAGTCACTTTATATAAAAATGAAGTACTTAAACAATCACCTTATCTTTTTCATTTATGTATTCACACTTCGGCGTGCTTGTAGTTGCTTAAACTATACACTGCATCGTAAAAAATAACTTTACAGATTCGTCTTCATTATTAATCTTTAAGCAAAGTATGTATTACAGTTTAGTGACTGACTAAATTTCGATGACCCTGATTCATCTAATCTATTGCACGAAGAACATTTCATTTGTACTGCCAATTGATTATTACATCTAGGAAATGGAAATTGCATGTAAGAATCAAAAAGTCCAATTCAATCAAATTAACTAATTGTAAAGCCATAATGTACTGTAAGTGCAAGCATGGTGAGACAATATAAGGCACTGACTATTTCATTCATTGATTAGCCTCCTTTTGCTTTTGCTGGTGAGGGTTATGGAGGCAGCAGGTCAGACCAGGCGTCTTTTTCCATGACCACAGTCTTCTTCGGGATACCCTGGATGCTCATAAGGTTACTGGGAGATATAATCCCTCCAGTATGTCCTGGCTCTTCCCCAGGGCTTCCACCCAGTGGAAATTGCTTAGAATTACTCCGTGGGGGCCTCCCAGGTGGAATCCTTATAAGATGCCCTAACCACCTCAGCTGGCTCCTCCCGATCGGATTTCTTGGTCCCTCAGGATCTGTAAACTCCTCTGACTGTTACAGCATCACTACAGCAACTTTGCAGGCAAACTCCATTTCAGTATCATGTACATGCAATCTTGTATTTTTTGTCATTATTCATAACTCATGACCATAGTCTCACATTATGATCCTACCTCAGTATCGCAAACCTCTACTGTGACCACAAAACTACTGTCACCTAACCAATCCATCTGTCAATGTCATGTTCTTTCGTACCATCACCATTCAACAGTGAAGAGGCCTGTTAACCATACCAGCTCAACAACATCTAGTGCATTCACCATTGCCCCACAGAGTTCATTCACACCTGCAGCCTTTCCACCATGGAGGCCTATTAACACTGTAGTGATTTTTGCTGCAGTAATCCACCAGCTGGTGGGTCACCTCCTGGTGAGAAGGCATATTCACTCATCTGCTCATCAACCTCCCCAGGGTTGTTTTTAGTTCTCCACTACAGGTGAACACAGCCTACGCTGGGTTCCATCTCTCCGTCTTGAGGTGCCAAATGGTTTTATGAAATATTTTTGGGGCCACCTGAAAGTCCCTCTCCATGGTCCATCCAAACTACTATGACTACCTTCTCTGCAGTTCTCAGGAGACCCATGTGTAAGTATTTCCCTGAAGGCCTCCGTCTTCAGCTTCACAGCGTCTCTTACCACAGATGTCCACCAGCAGGTGGTAGGGTTACCACCATAATGGGCACTGCCTGCCTCTCTCCATAGTGCCTCTTTACATAGTAAGATCGGTTGATTATCACGTATTCTCTTATTTTATTTTAAACTACAGCTCTGAAACCGTGCCTACGTTGTTTTTGTTACATATTTATCAAGCACTTTGAGATAAACAATAGATACGGTACTGCATCTCAAGAAATATTAAATACTGATGGAACACATGTACAAAAAACGCTTTGATGTTTTTTTTATATTTTTTAAAATAATTTTACTCAACTTGAAATATCACTTCACTTGGCAGTGTTCATTTATGGTTTTGTTGAATATAACAACTACTAGTATTTCACCTGTCAAATTCTTAGTAATTTTGGAACATTTCTGTTAATCTGCCGTTCAGGTAACCTGGTAACTCTGCTCTGGCAGTAATATGTGGTTGTGTGAATGAATGTGTCTATGAATATCATGATATAGTTCACCTCTAATCTGTACCTCGCCTTTGTTGTGTGCATTCAGAGAGAAGCCCCGGGTGACTACAAACCTATTTTACAGTTTGTGAAAATGTCTCCAGTCAGGACAATGAACAGAATCATGTGACATGGTTGCTGGCCTAGAAGGACCGTGTTTATTGGTTCAATTACACAGTGAGATAAGGAAAAGGTTGAGGTGGAGCCGGTAAGGCGTTAAGATATATCAAAGAGAAGAGCAGCAGGTGAACACTTGTGGGAGTGGGCTGCAAAGCAAATAAAGCTGGTGTCGTTTGCATCTAGATTAAACTCTAAATTGTATTTACGTTATTTTTTATTCTTCATAATCTAGAAATGACAATTATTTTCCCAAAACTGATACATTTGGGAACTATGTTACAGTAAAAACACTGGATAAAAATGTTTTTCATATATAATAATTTATTGGAGTACTAATACATAATATATTTACATCTCTTTTGCATTTACTACTGACACTATCCAAGGAACCTTTAAAGGTCTTTTGACCTATATATAATGCATTATGACTTCTACAAACATACCTAGAATATAGTAGATTTACAAACTAATTTCCTGTTAAAGAGTCATGGAATTATTGTCAGACTAAATATTTTATAAATCAGTAATGGCTTAAGAATGTTGGAAAGTTCAGCTTGTACAAATTGGTTTGATGGATGTTCGGCAATTAAAAAGGAGACAAAAGATGTGCCCCTACTGCCTGTCCTTAGACAAGCAAAACGCTGCAGGGAACTTATCATTATGGCAGAGTTTTTCCCCTTCCTCAATTAGCACCTGCTGTTTAATTTATTGGGGTTGTTTTAACATCTCTAGATTAGTATTAAGGCTAACCATTAAATATGTGTCTGGCAGGGGAGCCGGTGCTGGGTTGGGAGATGCTGAGGACTGCATCATTAGAGGTACTTAGGTAAAGACTGTAGCAATAGACTCAATGCACTGGAATAATTTATACTTCCATGCCGTTTCCTAGGCTATCACCAATCATATCAGCCAGCTCTGCATTCTTTGTGTTTGACCTCCAAAATGCATTAAGAAAGGGCTGCAGTCGTGCTGGGTTTGCACCTGGAGATTTGAAATGCCCTTTAATGGAATGTTACACATTTGTTATTGATTAATCTGCATTTGTTATGGATGGGCAAGCCATTTGTTCCTCCACTGCGTGTTTTACCGTCCTATAGTAAGACACCACAGCTGCGTCTTCGGTAGGAATTGACGACTGTGTTATTATTCAACATCAGTCACACTGCGCCTGACTCATGCTGTTTTACTTCCTCCATAAAAGCCACACTGGCTAATTTCAATTTTTCCGCCTTAAGGTGACGCCCTGGCGACATCTGCATTTCCCACCGCAGCACATTTTTACTGCCATTCGTAATCCAGCATTACAATTTATTTTCAGCATCATGAAAAAAAATTATCAGTGTAATTTTGCTAGCCATCAATGCGTAAGTCTGATCAGGGAATATTAAAACTTATATGTGGTCACGTTTTTTAGCGGGGTAAGATTATTATATTTAATAGACGCAAAATAAGATGCCCTTAGACATGCATCATTCACACCATATTAAGTTGTCTCGATCCTCATTGGAAGTGTGGTCATATACAACATGAGTGCCTTGTTGTGAAGTAATCATTTTCCCCACTGCTTAATGACTCTGCATTATTTAAAACGTTACGGAGTTATAGCATGGTCTATATTATCATTGACATCTTTTCCCAGCTTATCTAAGCTCATCTTATTTTTATTAATTTCATCTGATCTTGACATGAATGCTTGGCAACTTTAAAAAAGAAATGGGGGGGATGGGGGGTTGAATGTGGGAAGAAAAGAGTTTGACCAGAACTATAAGAAACTGAGGAAATTGGATCTGGGAAGCTGTACTTAGGAAATCTGGGAAAAAAAAAATACAATTGTATTCAATGGCAGTAAAATAATAATAGCTGTCAAGAACACCATAAAACAAGTATTATTATAATCAACAACAACTTCAAGGTTACAGGGGTAAAGATATCGAAATCTCTTTTCACACAGGACACCTACAGCAAAAAGGCTACTGCAAACCTCTCATCAGCACCAAAAAAGACAACATTAGAATCTGTAGAAAAGGTAGAGTTCTTGGCCAGAGCTTAGTGGTTACAAAGAAAATGCCTTCTTAGAGTGATGGGAAGGTGAATATATAGAGAAAGGAGTAAACTACAAGTGATCCAATGCTTACTACCTCATCTGTGGAACAATATGGGAATGCATGGCTGCCTCTGGAGCTGATTCTTATCATCCTTCTTGGTGATGTAACTACTGATGGTGGAAGTCTAATTACTGCAGAAATTTACAGAAACATCATATTTGCTATGTAGAAGAAAATGACTCTAGACTGACTGGGCAGTGCTAGCTAATGTGTTAAGAATGAACAAACTCATATTGTA
The DNA here is from genome assembly GCA_026780845.1 of Petrocephalus sullivani. NCBI lineage: Eukaryota > Metazoa > Chordata > Actinopteri > Osteoglossiformes > Mormyridae > Petrocephalus > Petrocephalus sullivani. The sequence goes on along the minus strand of JAODKM010000002.1, from coordinate 23,015,536 downwards.
GTTCAGCAGTGAGAAGTAGCCACATCTGAAAATGGCTCAATCAGATTTTTGGCGAAGCTCCCCAAAGCGAGATAGGCTTAATATAAGTGTTTGCCACAAAGAAACCATGCAACTAAATATTACTATAATTCAAATATTTGTGTCGCTTTGTCTAAATTCTTGCGATCACCCTTGGGGTTAAACTGAAAATGTGATGTTATTCTAAAAGTGCAATACAAAATTATCAATAAATAAAAGCTGACCTGATTATGCAGCAAAAATAACTTTTTCGTCTTTTTCAGCACTTATGGGAAAACTGAATGTAATACTTCTGTCATCAAACTGGAATTTATTAGTATTTATATAGCCATAAGCACCAAAACTCAGAGACATTTCTTACAGTATTTCAACAAAAGGGAACAAACTGTTAGTTGTACCCCCGTTAATTTATAATTTCTTAATCATAACTACATTCTCCCTATTTGCTTTGTCCTTCTGCCTTTCTAAGACCACAGACCTTAAAGGTCCAGTCTTTGTCTAAACCATGGCTAATTTCTCTTTTTCAATCCCTTGAAACTTAGTTAATGCATTATTAACAACTGCCTTCCGCTCTTGTTATCTCAGTAGTCATTTTTCAAGATTAATTTATTTGTCCTCTTTGCCCAGCAATGCGCTGTCCGCAGATGAAATATTTATGGCTGTCCTGTTATTGACACTCATTCCCTTCCAAACGGTGGTAAGCTATAACAGGATATTCCCAGTACAATAACAGGTGCTTGAGTCTATAGCAGTTGGCTATTAACAGTCAGTCTAATACAAAATTCAGCAGCATTGCTGCAAAGACGGCTCAAAGAGGGTAACATTTCTTGAAAGTTCCTAGGCTTTTCATCCTACCAATTTGACTTATTTCCACTAATGTCCTTTTTGTCATATTACATTGGATACATTTTTTTTCCAGCAACATACAGTAAGCCATGCCAAGAAATAGCATTTCTTGAAAGTAGTTCTACCAGATCTCGAGCTCCTTCAAAGGATTCCGAAATGAAGACAAATGAGCTGTTTCACTAGGGGGCACTAAAGCCACATACACAGTAATGGCTTTACAAAGTTGGAAAGACACGTTCATTTTAAATGTTAATTCAACTTGAAGACTGAGGAACATTGCCAGGAGCATTATATGTGAAGTTCATAGACTTCTGATCGTGTGCTAAATTATGTGACAAACCACAATTAAACCTTGTTTGTTTCGAAAAACGCTGTGACATGCACGTTTTGTGGTTATTACGGATACCTTTGTGCTTTTTTACAACATTATAACTATGGCTATTTACAAATGAAGACGAACCTTCTTGAGTTTCATCCTCACAAAAACGAAATAAAATACATTTTTTTTTTCTATCTGACATTCATGAGAATGTATTGATTTTGATTTTCAGTACTCGGTACACTGGTTTGGGTGCCTCAGCACTAATACACAATCTTTTCTCGTCTGCTTTCACTTTTGCTTGGTTTAGCAGCTGAAAATAGACACAGATAGGATTACTGAGGAGAACTAGGAGTTGAGGGGAATTTAATAATTATATATTGCTACTGTTGAGATAATGGATTCTCTAGCACCCATCAGAGCTGATGTGTCACTTTGCTGGATAGTATTAAATGTGCGGATAATAGAGTCCCATGTTTTTCATATACAAAATATATTATTAATTAGATATTTCATAATCGAGATTTCCATAAAAAAATACAGAAGGAAACAGTAAATATTTCTGAACAGTAAATATTATGTATGTGTTTTAACATCCCGTGTTATACTGGAGGCTAAATGTCTTTGAATTGGCCAATTTTCACATGTTTTTTCCTCCCCTTCCTCTCTCCCTCTCTCTAATGTACATGAGTAATGCTGTTACTTGTATAGTGCTATTCTCGTTATTTCTATAGCATATAGATTACTTTGCCGAATAATTTTCCTGTCTGGGGAAAGTGCCAAAAGTCATGTATGATGGTGTAAGGCAGCAATGCTCTGCTAATTCTTTGGGGAGCGGTGGTTCCTGCCCCCTTGGGCGATGCTGGCAGATTCTTGTTTAAGAGCACTAAAAAGCATGCTGTGGAGACAATAGCTGTTCAGCAAATTATCGTACCACAACTGTAGAGCTTGCAAAATCTTGCAGTATGTATAATAAACAAGAGAAGTTGTATTCTGGATGTTGGAAATGCCTACATTTGCATAACAGATTTTGCTTTAAAGCCCTGGCTGTACATTAGAGGAGCAAAGCCTTTTTAGCCTTTCCTTTTAAATTTGCTCGTTCTTCTCTAGCAGTAGAGAAAACAAGAAACATATAGGACGTCTAGAAAAGAAATACGTATAGGGATAGTACACACACACAGACACACACACACACGCAAACGCACGCATACAGCCCCGGAAAAAATCAAGAGACCACAGCATAATTTTTTGTTTCACTCATTTCTCAAGTTATCGGTAGGCATCTGTGTAAAATGTACAATTTTATTGCTGATTGCAGCCTGGTCCTCTCTGTTTCTCTTTAATTAGGGCCTTCTTCCTTGCTTTGTGGAACTTCAGTCCTGCTTCTAGGAGCCTGATACTAACTGTCCTAGCTGTGCACTTCACGCCACTTAATGCTTCCCATTCCTTATGAAGGTCATGCCATCCTCCGATTCATGAGGCACTGCTGGACAAGTTGTCGCTCATCTCTGGCATTAGACAGTCGCTTCCACCCATTACCTGGCTGGTTTCTGGTCATTCCCAGTGTCTCCTGCTTCACATTGTTCATGCGCAGGCTACTGCTGTCTTAGAAATGTTGAACCTGGAAGCAACCTGCCGCTCAGTGTAGCCTTCTGCCAGGCCAGCCAGGATTAAACCAGGATTTAAAAATGCAGATTTATATATATATATATACGTATATTATAACATATACAGCATCTTCATGGTGACTTTTCAATTCAAGCATAGCAAGTGCAAAGACGCGCCACCGGTCTTTCTAGCTAGAAAATCTGGGAACAAGCATGGCCACTGGGAGATCAGCGCCGATGATTTGGCATCAGACAAAACTATTGTGAGGATTAATTGTTTGAGCTCCGCAGAAACTTTCACCAATCAAATGAATTACAGAAAATCGTGTTATACAGATAGAGCCTTCAATTTGTCTTAAGGTCTTAATCTAACATATATATATAGCAATGCTTCCAACTTCTAAGCAGCTGTCCCGGTCAGGGCTGCTTGGGGAGGTGCTGGAATTGATCCCTGGCAGCAGAGAGCACACGGCTGAGGTAAACTCTAGAAGGGATGCAAGTCTGTTGGAGGGCAAACAGCCGCAAACACCCACAAACAATCACACTCTATGGCCAATTTACAGATCCTAAGTAGCCTAACTGCATGTCCTTGCACTACGGGAGGAAACCAGAGTATCTAGAGGTGACCTGTGTCAAGCAAATTCCACACACAAGCAGAGGGGGTGGGATTCAAATCTGGAAACCTGGAGGTGTGCTGCAATGATGCTGTCTGATTTGAACAGAAAAGGCGACCACTTAATGAAAAAGTACATCTTAGTCTCTGTATTCCGAAAGCATAGTTAAATTGTATATATAATTAAATTAAATACAACAAAATGAAATAACAAGTAGAAAACTTTAAATTAATTTAAACTGCAAACATTCTCAATACTAGAATAGCCAGGATCGGTGCCCATCTGCTCCTATCCCAGGTGTTTTGCTCTGGTTCAGCCAGCAGGTGTCACTTGCCATTCTGCTTCCTATCTGTGTTGTAGTTCCTAGAGTGTTTGCCCATTCACTGGGTGGTTTTATGGCTTTATAGTGGTTGGCCACAATTCTCAATTCCCAGGTTTTGGTTGTGGGTTCGAGGCTGCCCAGAATTATTATTTTATGTTCATATGTTATGTGTTCTCATTTGTATTATGTTTGTACAGGTATTTCAGTTACAGTTCCATGTTTTTTGTTCCTTGTTCCCTGTTCTTTCAGTTGTCCTAGGTTTGTGCTTTTTCCCTCTCTGTTACTTGACCTTTCTGTGCCTGTTAATTGTAACTACCCCACTTGTTCCTTGTTGCCCTATGCCCTTAATGATCAGTTAATTCATTATGGTTCTCACCTGTCCCCTAGCCAAGGCCTTTTAGCAGTGTATTTAAGTGCCTGTTCCTGTGTGGCTGTTTCCGTGTGTATTGATGTATTTGTTAGGTGTAGTCGTCTTCGCCTTTGGTGTTGCTGTTCTTGGTGTTGCTCCCTGCCATTATTTCTGTTTTTTCCCCCAGTTTTGTGGTAGTGATGGGCCGATGACACTTTTGAGACATTCCCCATATCGTACCAGGACGAGTTTTGAGTCTTCAAACCTCTGTTTCATGCAGGGAGACGCCAATTGGGTTTCGACAACATATACATTTATTCCTTTTGAATATTCTTGTATCCAATGTGATTTGCAACAAGGGAATGGAAACGCAGCCTCCCACATGGCAGGTGAGAATTGGCCCAATGAATCAGCAATGGAACTAATCATTATGAATAGTATTTTACTTTATGAATATTCATTCACCTTATTGGGACACATCAGCTCAATGTTCTAATACATTTGAGGATTGCCTCTTGTCATTTTTAGAGCTATGATCTATAATGAATTGAATGGGGTGTTTTATTAAATTCAAAATGCACAGCAATCTCTTCCGCTACAAAAACAGAATATCTGAAGGTTACCTCTTGCTTTTCTAAAAGTTTCGAAGAGCCGACAGGATTTCAAACCTCGAACACCGCAGGATAAATCGGCGGACGTCATCAGTCACGTCAGTCCACTGCATGAATATGAAGACAGCTCCCACTCCCAGCGTTGTGTATCTGGGCTTTACTTTGACTATGCGAGCTCTGAAGTCTCTGGATCATCTGTCCCGTCCCTGTCACATTTCCTTTGTTTTATGCTTCTGCCTTTCTGCTTGTTTTGTTTATTAAACCCTAATTTAATGGAGCTGCCTCCATCATGGTCCTTCCTCATCATGCCGCGCAATAACAAACTTAGTCAATTAGTATTGTATATTCTATGTAGGACAATTGTTTTCAAATTATTAACTTTACCTGATTAGATGTGCCTTTAGGAAGTATACACTAAAATGAAAAATATACTATACTAAAAACTAAGACATTGTAGTATGTCTTTATATAATTTAAATCCTTGAATAATACTAATAATGACTCTACAAATCTGTAGAAGCCTGAACTGGTCCAGTGAAACTAATGTGATTGTAAAGATTGTTTATAGATCAGTTTATGATGCATTATGAAGTGTAAACTCCAGCAAAAGACTATTTTGGGGTAAAAAAACTGGGATATCTTTGACAGCCCAACTACATAATTATATTGTCAGTGATGACATGCATAGTTAAATAATCCAAAAGTAAGACAAAAATCAATCAAGAACCCACGGTCTTGAGAGACAGTGCTCCTATCATATCCTTGGACATGAGTTATTTATAAGATCTATGTATTACTATTCGAGTATTACTACTCTACTCAAAAAAATGCACCACTTTCTACCTTAACTCCAAGCAATCTGATAATGTTTAACCTTAAAATGTATGTTTTATTATTCTTATATAATCTATTATATCGATATAGTAATGGTGGTTAAGCTAAAACGTAAAGCCTTTGTATATAAAAGGCGTGCATAGGACCCACGTTGGATGAATCCCAAGTGTAGAAGTAGCTACAGAGCGCTCAGGCTGAGTATAACACAGGAGATAACAGGTAAGGTACAGCCTCATCCCCAGGCAGTCAGAGCAGCTGGCCACCATCCTCGTGACACACACTAGGCAGCTGTACACCAGACAAGATTCATCACATCACCATGCTCAATGAATCATTCTTCTGATACCCGCACATAAGCGCTCACATGCGCATACACACACACACGCACACACACACACACGGATGTTTAAAGCCAGATGGAGCATGTGCTTAACATGCCAATTTTTATTTTAACTCACAGCTGAGTTACCTATTGTGCTTTGAAAAAAATGGCATTAAATAAAATTTTAAATGTCATGTCAGGAATATAAGTCCTACATAGCAGGCACTTTGGAAATCACAGTTCTGTTTTAGCGCACAGTGGCTTTAGCCTGATTGGTTATCTGTTTAATTAATAAAAAATTATGCCCTTAATACTTAATCGAAAGTGCTCTGTGGTGACTCATGCAACTGATATGTTTCATGATGAAAATCATGATTCCATGATAATTATTGAGGAAAGGGCTATAAATGAACGACTAAAATGCTCTGCACATTCCGGAAGAACATCTTATTAGATGCAGATTATAGATCTGCAATTAGACTTAATATCCTGTTACAAATAAGGTGATTACATTATTCCCAAATTGTTTGCCATTGTTTGAATGATCTTCCAATTATTTGATTAACTTTTAATGATAAAACAATAGATAATTACATTATTTCTGGGCTGGGTGTAAAAAACACAGATAAAAGTTTTATACATTATTTCCGTATCAGACAACACTAAAACAGTTTGATTATTGAAATTAAAAACATTATTTTGCTTGCAAAGCAGTACAATTCTAACTTCTTCAGAGATTAATGATATTTTAATTGCCAGTGCAAAATCTATCTGTGTTTGTGTAGATTCTAAATGGCAGTGTTTTTAGTGTGTTAAAAACTGCTTAGCCCTTAAACCAGGGGTGGCCAATCTTATCCAGAAAGGGCTGCTGTGCTTGCGGGTTTTCACTGCAACTCCCTAATTAGGCTAGTAATTAGAGGACTGATTGGCTGAAGAGTCCTCACACCTGAGTTTGAACAGCTGACCCAAAGGTTATCCCAAAAACACCAGCTTGTTGCGAATAAGATTGCCCGCCCCTGATCTGGTGGAGGAGAGGAGAGAGTGCAAGTATCTCCACACACAGAGCTAACACATGTTCACTATTTAACTTACGCATGTTCTAGTTAAGTATGCATATGTTGTTGTTCTTTTCCACCAAGAGGTTATCCCAAAAACCTGCATACACACTGGCCCTTTGCAGATAAGATTGCCCACCCCTGCCTTAAACTGTCAAGAATGTTTTTTTAAGGGTCTACTACCAGCATGGACAATAATTCTGTATGGTCTTTTCCCATTTATATGTAATCTGCCAGTCCAATCACTTGTCTCAACTGGAATGTTTATGATATTTATTGTTAGGTAGGAAATGGGTAGTAGTCTTCCCACTGACTCTACTCCCCTTAAATTATTGATAACTGTACAGGAATTTTTTACACTATTTAAATTATTCCAAGTCTATCTTTAGCACTGTAATGTCTGTCCTGGCAAGAATGTTACACTGTGGGTTCAGGAGGAATATTTTCATTTCACTAGGTACAGTACATGGCTGAGGTGACAATAAAGCTTTATTTGACAATAATTTTTATGTAATACTAATTCAGCACAACTGAATGTCTAATTTAGACTCTCGTTTCAACATGTGAAATATTGGTTTCTGTTCTGTATAAATTAGACACTCCATCTGAACACCATGCTGTTGTTTATATACATACATCAGTTTCACAATTTGTCATTTACTAGTCACTGTACAAATTGTTCAGGGTAATTATAATGGGAAAAACCTGATAAATAATAATAATAGAGCTTTACCTTAGTTACTGTAAAATAGGGGTACCTCCTTCTGGGAAGCTATTCTGTACCCTAATATTAAATGTTGGCTAGTTGCATTCTTTCTGCTTTCAACAGTTGCAAAGAGACCACAGCATTTCAAAAAATGAATGCTAGTAATATTTCATACACTTCAGTTTTTCTTATGAATTCTAAGAGTCTCACATCGTTTTGGATGGATGTGAAAAATATAGATTGGAGACCCTGAAATTCACCAGTGTGGCGTTTCGCTTATGAAACTTCCTGTCGGCTGCTATTTATAAAAACACATCTTTTCCTCACAAATATTAACTATACAATCAAACCCAACCTAAAGTGAGAAAATCATAGCAAATTAGAAATGTTCCATAATTTCTCATGGCTGTTAGTACATGTCGTATCAAAGTAAAAAAAGAAAAGAAAAAAGTTTGGTATCTCACAATGGGACACACAAGCAAAGACAATCTCCTTAAAAGAGACATTCTGGGCTCACTGAAGATATAGAATAAGGCAGCATCTAAGCCAGATACTGATACAAGGGACGGAGCTTCCTGATTTCCATTAGGACAACAACACTATTGAGCACAACAGCTGTAGGTAATGCCATGGTAGATAACATCCCTTTGTTATTGTAAATTATGAAACTGTCCCTTCAGTAGTGTTATTGGCCAATATTTATTGTATATAAATAATTTAACGCTTATTGCAATTTTAGAATCAGTATCAGAGTAATCTGCTTAAATATCCCTGCCTGTAAGCTTCAACTTCCTCTACGCTGTCATATTTCATCTTGACAAATTATTTTCTACTCTTATATCTGACCTAAAGACTTTCCTGTTTTATGATTATTAGATGTGTGTGTCTACAGGTGTGGCTATAGTATCGCAAATCCTCAAAAGCCGCGGCTAGTGAAGTTATTCTTTCGGTATCCACTACTTCAGACTTAATTTTATAAAAATCTGTGAATGCAAAAGTAAAAATGTCTGAAGTATTGTATTTTGTTTGGTAACTTATGGTTAAGGTTAGGGCTTGGTTGGGGTTAAGGGTGTCGTGATTGGGATTAGGGTTTTCCCCCTCGATAAGATAGGAATACAAACGTACATACAGACACACACACACACACACATTTGTAACTATATTTTTGTGGTGACTCTCTCTACATTTCTGTTGTAATGCTCCAAACGGGATAGCCTTAGACCACAGCCTACTCAATCCTTCAGAGATGCTCTGACTCAGTTGCCTAGTCATAACAATTTGGCCCTTGTCAAAGTCACTAGAGGTTTACTGCTGCCCGTTTCTCATGCATTCAACACATCAACTACAAGTACTGATTGGTGGATTACCATTTCATATATTCCAGACCTTGACATGCTCTGTTTTAATCAAGACAGTCAACATCATTAATGACTTGTGCTGTGACCATAATGTTTTGACTGTACTCCGAAATAGACATTCCAAACAAACATCCGTTAAAAGTGCACTTGAACTAATCACAAAACTAGTTTTATAAATTTGCCAGTTTATTCCCTGCTAACAGTGATAACATCCATGTGTCAAAGCCATAACTTGGTGGTCCAAAGACCAGAACAGGGTCGAAAACTAGGTAGCAGTTAATGCAGGCAAACAAATGCAGACTAATCTAAATTTGAAATTCAGCAACAGGTAGAGATCAATATAATTCAAAAACAACAAGAAAACCAGAATAGAAACTCATCCACAGATATCAGATCAGGACACACTCAATACTACAGAAGGCTACAGCCAGGTGCCGTTAAGCCTTACTAATTGATTATCTCGATTGGTGGCAGCTGGGTCTGATATTCAGAGGAGTGGAGTGACTGGGTGGTTGTAGAGCTTGGTGCAGATGTGACATATGCATAGGTATTACTTTTAAAAAATAATAATAATAATAAAGTCCCAAAAAGTCGAAACGGGCATAGAATAATGCACAGAAATCCACGGGGTCTTGATTATATTAACTCATCCTCCTATTCATGAATTTCCCAATCTAATTGCGAGAAAAATAAATTAGGAGCTGTTGAAAGTACTGTAGCTTTATGGAAATTGAAGTAAGTTTATGCATTGAAGAAGAAGGAATGCAAAATGTATGAAAGTGTTTTTCTGTATCCTGAAATCTATTACTTTTATTTTGGATAATTTTTCTGTGAGACTTTTCTGTCTCTCTGTCTCCCTCTCTCCGATACATGCACATTAAGTAATAGGTAAAGGGTAATACTTCCAATAATTTCCTAGACTAAGACTAGAATAAGATCATGCAAGACCTTCCACTGCACCAGTTTTGTGCAGTTATTCATCGCATTTAGGGCACAATAAGAAAATACGAAATAAGAAAAACAAAATAACTTTTTTTCAGTCCTGTATTATATGTGGGAAATTCCGTCAACTTATGAATTCAATACGCCAAGTTCAAAAATAGGTGAAGTGTAATTCAAGTGTAAAAAATAAATTACAGTTTTCATTAATTGGTTTTCAAGAGGTTCCAACTCCATATACTGTACCCTTTCATGGCATTCTGATACCCAGGAGGCCACAAACACACAAACAAACAATAATTCAATGAGACCTTTATTGAAGTTTTTTGAAGTTGCTTCAATAAAATATGATAAAGTAACATGCAAACGTTGTATACCAGCATAGATGTGGTTAACTGCACATTCAGTACATAACATATTATTTATGAGATACTATGCTGTGGAAAGTTCCTTCTGCAGCTTACACAGTGTAGTTCATCCATAGGCCACAGCTGGTTCAGTTTCTCCCAGTTTGCTATCAGCTCTATAGAATTATTTACATTTGGAAATAATCTCTAGGAAGGCTGAGCAATACCTGAGCTATGGAAAAACAAACAAAAAAAACTAAACTCCCCAAAACAGTATATAGTGTTTGCAACCACTGTGCAACATTGGGACATACCACATGTCTACAGGCTACTACATGCAATGAGGAAGGGAACAAAACACTAGTATATAAGTATATATTCAGACTATATTCTGTCCTCTTTATGCTCCTTCATTTGGAAGTATACCCCACCAACACATCAGTACTCACAATTCTGGAAGGCATCCATCTAGACGCTAGATTCTAGCGGAAGGGAAGGGAGAGAGAGAAGCCACCATCCATAGAACAAAAACAGCAGACAAACAAACCAACAAACAAACAAATGAATAAACAAACAAACAGTCATACAAATAAACACATACATTTGTAATAGCACCCTTACATGGAAGTGAAAAGCTTTGTCACAATGTCAGTATGTTTAATATTGTGATTGTCTTTATTTTTCTACAATAATATAGATTGTTTCAGAGCTCCTCAATCAGCCGGATGGAGAAATTTAACCTATGCATCGGCTTGTATAAGCAGCTGTCTACATGAACAGTATAGGATTGGTGTTCTCTCATGTTATGGAATCATGACTGAAACCTGCTGTACTTCAGCTATATTCATTGTCATTATTCTTAACTCTTACTGTCACCCTGACTTGGTGATATTCCTGACCGAGCTGCTTAGCTGCAAACACAGCTCCAGTCCTCGATTTATTCCTTGTCTGTGCATGGTAATAAGGCGCTGTACCGGTAAAATGTGTTGCTGTTTTCTGCGCTCACTCATTGTCATCATGGGATTTTGCATCAGCCTGGGTTCTGTCACTGGGGACTTGCAGAACCATTGTTTAAGTCATTCCTCCAAATACAGTAATAACACTTGGATATGACTGTGGAGTCATTGTACGGTGTATCAGCAGTGTTGGGAGGGTTACTTTTAAAATGTATTCCATTTCAGATTACAAAATGCATGCCCTAAAATTTGTAACGTATTTAATTAGATTACTCACTGTGAGTAAGGTATTCTAAATACCTTGTCTTACATTTTACAGCAGTATGAATGTAGTGAATCACACCTTAACATGAAATCTGTAAACAGTTTTGGGAGCAGCAGTATGCATGAATACCATCAACAGAAAGCCCATATTGTTTGTGGTCTCAAAACCCCATACTGCATCAATCTAACGCCATGGATCTTACAGCCTTTGAGCTAACGTTTGGTAAATAGCCATAGCATATAGCAGATGTTACGAGCTCCAGTCTAGGGTTGGAGCCCGTCAGAAAAGAAAGGGAAAGGGTGAGGGGGTGATGGGACAAATGGGAATGGGAAAAGGGAACAAACAACAAACAAAACCCATCTACCAAACGCGTACCAAAGCTAACCTAAACCTAAGTGCGAAAACAAAGAACAATCACAGTACCTGCCTCCCTGACCAAACAAACAAACAATAACTCAACACACAATATGCAAAAAACAAAAATGGCGGTCACTCCCTACGCACCGTCTCAATCACACACGCAAACATACACACAATCCGTTGATTGGTAGGTTGAGTATAACTATAAAGGGCTAGGACAGGCAAGCTGTGGCCCCATTTTAAACTGGGCTGCACCAGGCTTACAGACTTTGAAATATAGCCTATTTTATTTATGTCTTTGGCTATATGAAAGTCAGTCACGTGACACACCCTGTTGGGTCCAGCTTGCTTTGTGAACTTTGTTTTTCTATGATCAAGGACAGATGCTGCTTTGGTTCTTAGTGCAAATAATCTGTACTAAATGTCTGTCTTAAATATTAGATATTGCTCACTGAATGTCAGTGTAGGACAGAAAAATAGAGCAATTAGCTAATAGTGCTGTGCTATAGAACTTGTAAACTTGCTAGCCTGCTAGTGGCATTCTGGTTAATTTGAGCAAGCATGCTCAGGCAGTGGCATCTTGAGGTTTGTCATATACAGAAGACTTCATTAGCGATAAATCAGGCTACCTACTTTAGTCATTAAAGTAAACATAGGATAAAATTAAGCGTTTTTATTGGCACTGAACCTGTGTAAAAGGAGAACTGAGTGGTGATTTTGATGTTGCATATTACATGCATCACAGCTGCATGTGTTTTTTTTGCGCATATATAAAAAAAAAATTGTTCTAAAACAATTTTGTTCCAAAACAAAGTGGGAAATTCATGCATTATGATAATTAATTTAGGAATGGTCTGGTGTGCCTCCTTGTGTGTGCACATGCACACACCGGCATCCCTGTTAACCGCTATCACTAATTCTACTGGAAAAACTGAGTACAGATTAAAGGTGTAACAGCTCATTTTGCGGCCCCATCTCTCGAATCCCCCCAATCCCAGACGCAGCATGTTTAGCTTACATTATATTACTAATGTTACAAGAGTCATTTTCATTTCACAATTAACACTATAACACACAAGTCACAAAATTATTATTCTTTTTATTCTTTTTGATGTATTTGTACCCATCTCAGGTAGCAGGCTACATTTTTAAATACCATGTCCACAGTAAAAATTGGATTTTGAACACAATGTCCATCACAATTTGTCATGTCGTGACCCCTGGTTGTGTAGTCATTATGTCTAATCTGGTTCTGCTACTAGTGCAAAATAAAAAAAATTTTCCCTTTGTCTATAAATGGTATAATGTTTGTGTGTTTAACTTAATCATGAAAACAAACTAATGTTTTGGTTAAAATCCCTCTGGGTATATTTACATTGATTAAATATGTTGAAGTGTTTGAGCTGGCATTGATCTGACTGCAGCAGAGTTTCTGCCTGGGACCTCTTTTTCATTGCATTATGGAATTATTTTACATGATATGTATGTCCTATCATAATAAACCCTTGAATAGCAGATTGCTTTAGTGAAATGTATAAATTAAATTAAAATCTCGAAGACTTACAATAGCCGGAGGTCTATGGCACAATTGACACAATTTAGTTTTAGTGAACTAATTGGGGAATATCAAAAGTGTGTCATTTTTAATGTTAAAGGAATTATTCAATTAACGTGTGGAGTCAGTTAATTCCAGAGTTTGTCATTAGTTATGTAAAACATAGCAGAAAATTAAGTCTTTCCCTCCTGAACCACTGACCTATAGGCATGGCAAGATTTTGTTTTGGTTTTCCATAAAAGCAAAGTGCTGACTTTTTCCTAAAACCGCTGACTTTACTAGCAAGCACAGTAAAACCAAAATCTCAAATATATCCATAATCAGCCGAAAAAGGCAAACACGCAAAAAATAAGAACTCCATTTGCTTACTTGAAAGAACACATTAAAATATAAATCCATTCTGCATCGATGAAATTGCTCCGTCTCCCTGAACTATATTTGCAGTGAATGCAGCATTGTTCAACATTAATTAGCACATTAATAAATGTAAAACTGTTTTTTAGGTCCATTGCCAATATACTGTACTAACCCAGCAAAACGGACTATAGGTAAATATTTCTTACAGAATTAATAGTAAAAATATATATATATTTAATAATCTTTGTCATCATGGCACCTCTCTGATTTGCATTCCTAATTAGGATTGAATTTCTCCAGCCAATATATATATATACATATATATATATAAATCAATTTTTAATAGATATGCTCTACTAATAACTGGGCTTTGCTGAGAACAATGAATAGACATACAATTGACTTAGGAAAAGTTTCATGTGAGATTAATGTAAATTCATGTATTTATACGCAATAAATTATTATTAATGAATTTGAAGATAAGGGGGGCGATGAAATTGTCAAGCAACTCAGCTGGTTCTGTTTTTATAAAGGATTTCGGGTCACTGTCTTATGCATTGTCCTCAGCAATATGTTATTCTTAATGTTCTCTTATTATAGCCATAGTGATGTTACTGATCATGCAATGAACATTAATATAACACATTACACAGCAGATGTTTCTATAATGCTACACATTCTGAACATGCTATGATAAAAATGAAATACCAAACTTGACTTCCTTTGTTAACGTTAACCTTTCACACTGATGCCTTTCACTGTTAATACTGATGCGTACAGAATGGAAATTGCAAACTGTGACAGCTTCAAAAAAAAAAAAATCAATAATGCAGAAAGATTGGGAATGAAAACAGTATAATTAATTTTAAATATCCCAACTGCTTATCCTGATCAGAGTCATTGGTAAAATGTATTTGGTAAATTATTTAATGGTTTAATGTTTTGCTTTCTTACAGAATTATGGCATTATCAATCCTGCATCCAGTATAATAAAGAAAATTCAGTATAATAAATTCAGTATCTGTTTGTTTTCCAGTAGCCATTGATACAATATAATATACAACAATAATATACTGTTTTTGTGAACATTACAAAACTGGATTTGATGCTATTCATTAAATTAGTGAATGGAATGTGTCAGTAAATTAAAGTGTAAATTCTTGACAACAACTTCATTATTGATTATCATTGTAATTGTGATAATTTAAGCTTAAACAGAAAAGCTTACATACTCCATACATTACTGCATACATACAAAACATAATTACACAGCAATACATCTTGAAGATCCAAAGAGAAAATGCGGTGGAGAATTTGAATAATAATATACTTTTATACAGCTCTCTGGCCACATAAAGACTCAAAACAGATTGCAGGTAAATTTCCCTTCTGTTCAGAGATGTCCATTGAAAAAAAGAAATCCCCATGCAAAATTGTGTGACCATTTTCCCATCAGCTTACAGAATATATATTTATGCAAGCCACTTCAGGCAAAGCAGGACTGGGTTCTGGAACTAATGTACTGAATTCTGGAAAAAGTATGCAATGCATTGACACAAAATGCAAAATTCCCATATAACATATGTAGGTTGTTTTTTAAAAATATTTAATACAATGCGATTTCAGATATTTTGGTTTTATGAACATGTGTTGCTACATTTTTTTAAATAATAAGTCTAGCTTTTTCATTATTATTCTGAATTGCAAACATTAAACATTTTTTTGAGTGGTTATTGAAATAAGAAAATTTACATTTAAATTGGTACCTGTGAAGACAGTCCAAGAGAGAAAAGCTTTTTCCCCCCCATTATCTAGTCTTAGTGTGTTATGTTGTGTATTATAGTAATTCCTTTCTGACTTCTTTATTCTTTTCGGGCCACTGTCGGTGGAATTTTGAGCATATCCTTACTTGGTAATATGTAGTTTCCTTGCATAGATAAGGTGTCCATTGTTCACATTTGTATTAAGGTGACAGTTTATTTTAGCACCAAAACCGAGGTCTTATGAGAACTAGCTGACTATATAGCATGGCCACCACCTACTGTAACAGTCATCACTACAGGAGGGTCATAACAGTCATCACTACAGCAGGATCATATCAGTCATCACTACAGCAGGATCATAACAGTCATCACTACAGGAGGATCATATAACAGTAATCACTACAGGAGGATCATAACAGTCATCACTACAGGAGGGTCATAACAATCATCGCTACAGGAGGATCATATAACAGTCATCGCTACAGGAGGATCATATAACAGTCATCGCTACAGGAGGATCATAACAGTAATTACTACAGGAGGGTCATAACAGTCATCGCTACAGGAGGATCATAACAGCAGGATCATAACAGTCATCACTACAGGAGGATCATATAACAGTCATCGCCACAGGAGGATCATAACAGTCATCACTACAGGAGGGTCATAACAGTCATCACTACAGGAGGATCATAACAGTCATCGCTACAGGAGGGTTATAACAGTCATCGCTACAGGAGGGTTATAACAGTCATCACTACAGGAGGGCCATAACAGGCATCACTACAGGAGGATCATAACAATCATCGCTACAGGAGGGCCATAACAGTAATCACTACAGGAGGATCATAACAGTCATCACTACAGGAGGGCCATAACAGTCATCGCTACAGGAGGATCATAACAGTCATCGCTACAGGAGGATCATATAACAGTCATCGCCACAGGAGGATCATAACAGTCATCACTACAGGAGGGTCATAACAGTCA
>JAODKM010000002.1:22974227-22996584 GCA_026780845.1 Petrocephalus sullivani | reverse complement strand
TGTTCTAATACCCCTCAGTAATAGTCAGGTAAGATATAAACCTTTGATTTATTTATATAATTCTCCTGAGGTTCATTACCATTCTTTTTTTTGAACTGGGCCATTCTATTGACATCATAACTCTCGTCTTCAGAGGGCTACACCAAAAGTTTTAAAACCAAAATGTTAAATCTTTTCATGGATAAGGAAGCCTAACATGGTAACCAAGAGGTAAGGAAACAAAAGTGGATAATAAATAATTGTTTGAGGGTTTGTGGGAGGCTGATTTAGGACCAGGGTCGGCGCCGACCCAACCAGCCACGCCCAGGATAACTGATGCGTGCGTGATGCTAAGATAATAGTAGGGCTAGGGCACCACATCAGCTAGGGCCAGTACTGACCACTAGTTCCAGAACATCAGCAGGCTTATTTTGTCCACATCCATTGTTATTCAGGTAATATCAGTACCACTTTAGCATAAATTGTAAAACCATGTTCATCTTTTTGAGATGTATGGGTCAGATTAGCTGCTATAAGTCCTAATTAATTATATGGCCAGCTTTAGTGGCCTTCATGCTCTCCAGGAAATGAACATGAATTGCTTCAGGCATCCGAGACAGATTACACGTTGCATCTTTGAGCAGGATGGATTTTACATAATTTCACCTGTTCATTAATTGACAAGTGACAAGTGTAGAGGAGCTCTTAAAATTAAGATTGACAGATTGACAAGGTTACTGCAAGGCATTGTTTTTTTTAGATAGAACATATGCAAATCAAAGCTCATGCAGTTGCATGACTGAGAAGTCTGCTCTGGATAGAAAGTTAATGAATCTCCACCAGAGGTGGACATTTCAGGTCTAGAAATTAGAAATCTAGATCACGATTTTGTTTCAACCAAGCAGCTGTGTACTAAGAGTGACAACTGGTTGGTTGAAACAAAATCTAGGTCTGGATTTTTACTTCCTGAACTTTTTGAAATGTTGACCTCTGCACTAAGATTTATATTAACATGGAGATGAAAATCGTAATGGTTGGTATGAAAACCAACACGAGAGATGTTTGAAAGAATAGCAAGATCTTTGTGTAATAAAATTTGTTTATGCACTGTTAAACGTAAAACAAATTATAAAAATTAACAAAAATTATCTATACACAGTAATGTGCAAATGTCTAAGGAAGTCCAAGGAAATGTTTAAAGCTATTTCTCTGCATAGTAAATGTATATTTGCTCAGGACAAAAACACAATTCAACATTAGAGTATATGAAAATTATGAGTAACAATAAAAACTAACAGGAATATCTGATCTACATACTAACACATTATTATATTCAAACAACTGTGTGTCCATCCATCCTACGGGCACAAGAACAACTGAAGATAGGGCCCCGGCCCATTGCAGGTCACACTTAAGTACCAGTTAATCACACACGCATGCCTACTTGTAATTTGGTAACTCCAGTTCACCTTAGCATGGTTTTTGATTGGGGGGGGGGGTACCCAATAGAAACTCCACAACAACCGCATATGAAAACTCCACACACAGACACTCAAACCCTGGTCCCAGGTGTGAGAGGCAACAGTGCTAACCAGTGCATCACTGTGCTGCCCCCAGACAATAGTCTACTATTGAAAAGGCACATTATGTACATTAGCACAAATTTTATTGATATAGAAAGCATATCAAATGTTCCTTCTGAGTATGAAAGTGGTTTTTCCACAGAGCATTGCACATGAAAATAACTTTTCTGCAATGATTGTACAGTACCATGAAAAGCATTTGCCCCTGTCTGATCTTCTTATATGTTACAATCTGGCAGAGGCGGAGTATAAGAAAATGCGCATAAAAGGACAGCAGCAGATTTGAGGGACAGCTCCCACAAGGGCTATGAGGCTTTCGTGACTCTGTCAGCCCTGGGAATTGTCCTAAGGAGACGCAGCTGAACCCACCTCCATACTCAACAGCTGAGACAGAAAAGGGCAACCAAAGTAGACTTAGGTCATGCTTTGCCACCGAGCTGTTGGCTGGGGATGACTGGCCTGGGGATAATGGAGGGAGAAAAAATCACCCCCTCTTTGTTCTGTTTGTTTTCTGATTCTAGAAGGCAGAAATAAGCTGCATAATAAGGCTCCATAACCCTAAAACCCCATAAGCAGAATTCCCTTACTCTTTTTTTCCAAACATATCTAGCAAGGTATCTGCTTTTCTTCATTATAGATGCACAGGCTCATTAGTATATTGCTTATGCCAGTCGCCGAGAAACATATTATCGCATACTGTAAAAGTCAACCTAAATGAAGAAACAGCACATATTTACTTCATTCATGCAGTAGGATGGTTATGGAGAAAACAAAGTTATGGAGTTAGAAAAAAGCATTTGTCCTCTAGCAGCTTAATTTGCCTTCCGCAGCACTGATCATGGCAAACATTTCCTAAAATAATTTATGAATCTCTCACAGTCCAGAAATTTTGCCTAACTGCTCTGTGTAGACCTTGGTCGAATCGAGTTGTGGGTTTATCTGCACATGATGTTCATTTCATGTCTTACGAAGACCCCTCAATGGATTTTATGTCGGGTCTTTGAAGTCCAAAACTTTTGAAACTGTTTTTGTTGTTTTTATTCCTCAAACATTACTATGTATGGCTATATCGCCTGATATAATCCTGTAAAATTCGCTGTATCACTTTCCTCTGTGTTCTAATAATGGGGCCATTGACACTGACCCCGACTGAGGCGGATTATTGGATGTCATTCTAAGGTTTTGTTGTGAGTTCCTTTATACTGAGATCTTAAAGAGATCTTGGCAGATAACTCCTGGCAAGAATCATTACATTACAGTTTCTCCATTTGGCCCTACTTTGGGGCTTTAATGCTTTGGACTTAACGGCCTTAAAATCCTACTGAGAATGATAGGCATTGATATCTTATTTTTCTGCACATGTTCATTTGCTGTTCATCGCAGCATAGCATATCACTACAGCCACTTTTCCATATCAAAAAATACATAAATGATTAATTGTTAAATTTTTATTTAACTATTTAGGGGTGTTGATACACTTGTTAAATGTACAACTATTTAGTTATATATGGAGAAATAATTCTTAAACATAACACACTGGTGCAGTTTGAAACATAATTTTAACGAATGTAAAGTTATATATATATATATATATATATATATATATATATTTCCTCCGGGATCAATAAAGTTTTTCTGATTCTGATTCTGATACATATGTATATATATATATATATATTTTTTTTTTTTCCCCACATAACTGAAAAAAGCGAGTAGCTGTTTTTTTTTCATTTTAGTTTACTCTACCATCGATTTCTAAGCCTGCTATACATATATATATATATATGTGTGTGTGTGTTTTGTGCATATTTATCCATGTTTGTGGTTAGATTTCTATCGAGACTCCAAGCTGGTACCTTATTAATACAGCAGCTATAAAATATGCTTCAGCGTGAAGCAGCATAATTAATGCCTGGGCAGAGTTTTCTTGAGGCGATGAGCTTTTCTCGGCATGGTTTAAATGATGCCAGTTGCCCGGCATCCTTTGACTTTGACTGATGCTGCATTCACTACATTTCACAACTGAGAACATTTGTTTGCTAATTGTATTTCTCCTTCGTTTCCCACCTGTCTTCCATTAATTCTCGTGACAGAGATATCTTGTTCTCTCACCCCTCGCCTCATTCCGTTCTTGAATCGCAGATCAGTGGAATCACAGCAATGCATCAGAGAATCTTTTGTTTGAATTACATTTTCATAAATGCTATACAATTCTGCTCTCCACAATTTAACTATGTTGCAAGTAGCATTTTTCCCCCTGATTTAGCTCCATGGCATCCCAACCAGGCCGTGCCCCAGCCTTGTCTGACCAGGATTAGTAGTTGGTGGGTGAGTGGATATGGTCTTTCTAGCAATAATGTATATGCGACAACTTACTGTACAACATGCCCGTCACATGGGTATGAGTATTATGAGTATTATTTATACACTGAAAAACGTGAAACCAAATAAACGCCAGATTAGCTTTAACAAAATGAAGTAAATGATCAAATGAAATATTTGACGCTGACCCAATGTAAAAAGAAAAATCAGATTAACTTAAATATAAACATAAATTACGATATTTAGTTTTCAGCTATTGGAATGAGAAAAAAACACATTAAATGAACAACAGCTTTGTTAAATTGTTTTCAGTGTAGAAAAAAACAATACATAGCTTCGATTTTATTTATTTATTTTAATACTAGTTTTAGCCCATTAATCAGACTCTTCCTTCTTGCCAGAAGCTAGAGGATGAGTATTTATTTATTTCTATATGGAGGCAGACAGACTGCCACTGAATGACCTCCTCTGGAGGGTGGGATGACTGTCTCCAGCACTGGCAATCAGGTTTGATTTGGATGACGGTCCAGCAGTGAAAATACACTCCTTAAATTGGCTACTTGAAACAGAAACAGGGAAGAAAAAAAAGACTGAAATAACATATAGTACAGAAAAATGTAAAAAAATTGTTTTGCTGTCATGTTGCCATGCCCTGCCCGACTGCTTCTCCTGTGTGCCACCCCCCCTCGTTCCACTCGTGCGAATCCTCCCGTCCTCAGCTGTTTCGTGTCTGCAGTCCGCGTTTCAGTGTATTTAGTCCGCCCTAGTCCTGTCTCCCCTGTCGGTTTTTGTCGATGTCTGTGGACGTTCGCGTCACGTTGGCTCCCGTTTGTGCCTTATATTCGCCCTGTTCACCCAAATAAACGCCCTTTTGAAGGGTTCAAACCCACAGCTGCATCTATGGGTCGTAAATCCCGCACCCGGCGTGACACATGTAGTTCTAGCAGACTTTTTCTTTTGCATTTACATGTTTTATTTCTTCCATCCTCTAATTTTAGGGATCCCATTGTTATCGGTTCTATTATCGGTATCTGTTTTTGCAGACTTAAAAACTAGATTCAAACACGTATGTAGTCCATTTGTCAATGGCAACTCTAGTAGTACAGGGTTGACATGCTACAAAGTATTGTTACCCTTTATTCTAGAAGAAGAGTTAAACTGAAAACATGGAACAGTTGCGTTGCATTATACCTATAGGATGGTGTGTTAAGCAACAGTCAAACTATTATATTTGCCTGAATCCATAATCCAATGAATCAATCCATTTATTAGCAAAATTAAATATCAAACTTAGGTTGTGATTTACTTTTTTTATGAACCATTTTAATAATTTGTTACATTTATAATGCTTGTTGTGAAAGATTAATAATGCATAACTGTACAGAGAATAACTGAGAAATACATTTATGTTAACTGGGATTTAGAACACTGCACAATAATGAATAGTTTGCTCATACTGTAATTCATATAGGGGAAAAAAATATCAGTTCGTAATATACCTTTCTACTCATTTCAAGTACTAATAGAAGAGGAATCAAAACCAAAGAGAACAGATGAAATAAAGGCACGGAGGGAAGTACGATTGCAAGGTAACTAAACAAGGACAGAATTTAAAAAATAGTCAATAAGGAAAAAGCAAATTGCAAGCAGAATGCAATTACTGAAGACTTGACACTGGTTGCAGTCTTAAGAGCAAGGATAGTTGCTATATATTTGATAGAAGGTTTACAGATTCCCAAGAAACCTCCCTGTTAGTGTTTTGTATTATAGTAGATCTTAGCCACAAGCTTATAGCAAGACGCGTGTTACGGTTTGGTAAATGGGGAGCACGGCTGATTTTGTCATTTTCAGGGGTACATTTTCTTGATCAAGATTAATATATTTTTATGGGATCAGATCCCTGACACAGTGTTTAGTAACACTTTAGTAACATACAGTATAAGCCATATTAAAGATAGATAGAAATTTATATACAAAATTTAAATTATGTTGATTGCAGTAACTGTAAACAGGAATATGACCAAACCTTGCATTAAAAATGATTTTTATAGGGCTATTACAGGGCGATTACAGAATAAGCAGAATAATAAGCACAATAATGCTGATTAGTATTGAGTTTTGTTAAATTGTCTTTAAATGGAATAAAGGTTAATGAGGGGGCTGCTTTTAAGAGACTCTTATGTCATTATTTATTTATGCAGTTATTGCTCACTGTAATCCAGAAATGATTTAGGCACCATGTCAATTTTAGAAACTTAATAAAATAATATTTATAATATATTTTAATGTTTGATTTGGTTAGGATGGGCCAGGAAATAGTAACTTAAACATGAATGCAGTGGTAAATACAAAATATCCCCAATTATATATAATACAAGGCAGGCCCAGTGCTATGTCATAATGTCACATAAACGCAGAGGACACATTTGGCTGTTGTGCACTGTGCTGTGCTGTGCTGTGCTGTGCTGTGCTGTGTCAACAATGGCAATTAATCACTTCACTTAATTAATTCACTTCAGGAATGTTTTTATAACACTGTCATATGGATAATACCATAAATAAAGTGTAAAATACGGAAACTGCATCAATTTATTACACAAATGTTGCAATTTTAAACACAACTCAGTTTGCGTGTTTGTTTTTCAGATAGTTTTAGACAAGCAAAAATTATTTCCATCATTTCAGCAGCAACCAAAACGGAAAAAGTACCACATGAGGTAGATAGAACACACAGCTGAATGATTGAGGTCACATAGGTGACCCCATAAATAAAAGTATATTGCAGTCTCCCAAGGTGAGCACAAAATTATGATGTCATTATAGAACAGGGCAAGTATCCAAGGTTACTATGTAAAGTGCAATCATCTGCCTCTCTCCACCAGTCACTCATTAGTTGTGCTCTTAACACAAGTCTGAATATACCTTGAACTTCTCCTGATACCACTCTTTCCCTGCTGAGAGTGGGTACATTGCAACAGTTTATTACTGTACATGTCACATACTGCAAGTGACTGTGTGAAAGATGACACAAATCATTATGGCTATTTCATAAAAAATGAGGGATGTGCTGACCGATGGATACTTTGTAACACAATCTATAAAAGATCCATATCCTTCAAATCTCCCACATAACCAGCACATTATAGGATTGACTTTTGGATATCAAGATATTTAGAATGCACTCTGTGGTCCTATTTATTTGACTATAGTACTGGTCATTTTTTACCCTAATTTTGTAAGGATATTTCCCTTAGACCAGGCTGTATCATACAAAGAATCTAGACTTAAGTAGGATTATTACAATAACAGGTCTCCAGAAAGTCCCTGTGGAGTATTCTAAGAAAAGTATGCATTATTATTTTCACATTTATTAATCAGGTACAGTTTGACAAATTATTTTACATTTATATGCACCAAAAGGGAAATAAGTCGCTCAAAATTTACTATCAGATATTATTTAGATTTTTTAATATAACTATAAAAATATCTTTGTGACTTTTGTACAGTTAGTTTCTCAAAATTATATCTAAGTATAATGGAAACAATGTGAATTAATCATGTATGTTATTATGTAATGAGGCCTTTAAACTTACTGCCTGAAACCTGCTGAACAAGCATCATCAGTTTAGAAAAATGATAATTGGAAAAAAGAAACAGGTCAGCTAATTAATAGGAAGCTCACATATCACAATTAACAATGGATAAGTAATGGTGTGGCTGATGTGACCCAGAAATCGCCTGATATTTTCTTCTGTGTTTGTATGTTCTTACGAGGTATGTCCTGTTTCTTCCCAACATCCAAGGACATGGTATTTTCCTCTAAATTTCCCTAAGAGTATGGTTGTGTGTGTGAGTGTGTTTATGTATGAACCTTTCGATCTGGTCCAGTGGATAGCCCAACTCGGGATACTTTATGCCAGTGTTTCTCAGCCTGGTCCCTCCCAACTGTGCAAAAGTGGAGACTGTCTGGAAGAGAGTGGGAAGTCAGCAAAAACATGGACGGTCTCAGAATTTGCAGTCATGTTGTCTGGGTGAGGAACTGGAAATGGTCACATTTTTGAGACAGGCCAAAGCAAACCTGAAGCAGCACCACATAACGATTACTGATAAAACGACAGTTTCAGGCAGCAAGATTCCATGAGTGCAGTAGCTTAAAAACTATTTGGTGGAATTTTTCAAACTTTGTATGACATTGACATACAAAGATACATTGACATTGTATCTAGATCTGCAAAAATTTTCTGCTAAATCGCACCAAAATAGAAGCAATGCTGCTGGCAGCAATGGCAAGGGTGATTGCAGAAGATGCTTGACCTTGTGAACAAAATAACTGCATTTCATCTTTGATGGATTCTATTATCACTTCAGAAAAATATTATATAGAAGATTGATTGATACCTGAAAACCTCTAATTGATACATTTCCAAAGTACATATTACAGGCCGTTGGTTCTCAAACTATGGGGTGAGAGATGATTTTTTGAGTATTCCAAAATATTCTCCCCAAATTTTATCGTTAGCAGTCTGGTGAAATCTGTTCAAGAAGTCTGCCAGTTGGTGAAATCTACCACAGGGGACTTGTCAAAATTTATTGTAGGGAAATTTAATCATGTCAGTAGTGGCACATGAAATAACAGGCAGAGGAACAGATCTGGTGAACCTGATTAAATTAGGACAAGTTGCACCAAGTTGGGCATTTAACAAGTATTCTTTGGAGAAGTGAGTGGAGTATGTAGGATAGGTTTGGAGTGTGACTAACGTCAAAAATTTAATGCGGGCAAACCCCACCGCCCCAATAATGTATACCACAGTATGATGTATAGATGGTATGATGATATGAAAAATAAAAGTGTTATAGGAGGGTTTAGAGGGACTAGGTATTAGATGGGGGGAGGGGCGATTAGGCTGTCCAGGGAATATATTGTTGTCATACTGACAGCATCTACTTTACTTCAATAATCTATTCAGTTAACTTCTCCTTTGACTTATTACTTTAAATACTATTTTTCAGTAGGTTTTACCATTTAATTGCCTCCGCATTCAAACCCCTTACAAATGAAACCATAGAATCCTGATACTAACCGAACCTCTTGAATAGTCTGATTCGTAAAAGAAACATCTATCTGAAATAGCCCTTGTATTGTGGATACAAGAGTGACTTTATTCAGATGCATTCAAAAATTACTTTATTCAAAATGATTCTGTACTTACCAGTTGTGAATTAGGCTCCATTTATTGAATTGTGGTGTCTTCAGGGGTATAAATAATTACAGCTGAATGCCGTTGTGTTGTCATTCATTAGGTGGCAGAGATTACATTCAACCCAGTGCAGAATGGCCCCTGTGCTGGGGCAGAGTGCAAATCTGCCAGCACTAGGAAGCATTATGTTGTTGGAAGGGATTACACAATAAATCCTAATGAGTTATCATACTAAGCAGGGGCCAGTCTGGCTTGTCGCCACCTGTCGCCAGGCCTATGTTCAATTATAAAAACAATTAAAACAAATATGGAAATGTGCTAAAAAAAACTTGCTTAATCCTTAACCAGTGACTATATTTTCCTGTCAAAAGACAACAACAACAACAACAATAATAATAACAATAATAATAACAATGACTTTCATGTTGAAATAGTCTCCTTTTCCAGAGTAGTCAGCGCAGAGACCATAACTTTTCACACATCATTTAAATTGCATGTTCTGTGTATATTGTGGTCTGGTAAGTTTACTTTATTTGGTGAGGAACTCTGAATTGATTCTTCTGGGATTTTCATGTCTAGAGTGTAGAGACAATGGCACAACAGTAATAATAAAAAAAAACACCCAGTCAGTGGCAGTTCCGAGAGTAAAAACATCTTGTTAGTGAGAGAGGTCAGAGGATAATGGTCAGACTTAAATCTAAGAGGATGGCCACAAGTGCAGAAGTAACAGCTCAGTACAACAATAGTGTACAGAAAAAGCATCTCTGAACCCACAAGTCATCAGACCTTAAAGCTCTTCTAGGAAAAATCGGCCTGTACCCATTACTTTTGTCATACCTGCATCAACCAGAGCATCCACACCCATTTAATTCCCACTCCGCCTCCTCTGAGCACCAGACAGACCTCACCAGCTTGATCTAATGGCCTGGTCTAATGTAGTACCATGCTGAGCAGTTGTTTCATAACCTATTTTCTGTGTATGACTCCCGCTTGCTTTATTTTTCCTGTATTGGCTTAATTACATCCCTGCATTTGGTTGGATTTGGACCACAATATGGCTGTGGTTAGCAGTGTTGCCTCACATCTCTGGGACCTGGGTCCAAGTCTCCCGTGGGACTCCATGTGTGCTCCATGTCAGTCTGTGTGTTATCCCCATGTTGTCGTGGGGTCTCCTCTGGGTTTCCCCCCACAGTCGAAAAACTTAGGCTAATTGGAGTCACCAAATATTGTACCATAGGAGTCACCAAACGCTCTTAGGTGTGCATGTGTGGGTGTGTGAGTGTGCCCTGGGCTGGCACCTCGTCATGTGACCCCCTCGTGACCCTAAGGTGGACAAGCAGTTTTAGAAAATGGGTGAATGGATATGCACAATATTTCTCCCACAGAAGCTATGCCCCATACGTACGTTGGGCAATAAGTGCCAACCCCCACCCCCCCCCACCCTAGTTTGTTAATTATAATCTATTGTCAGGGTTGGACCTGTACTGAGTATTGGTATCTGCAATATCAATCTTGGATCGAATCAAAGTTGGCTCAATAAGAAAATCAGTGGTATCATTACAGGCTCGTGTTATAAACTAAAAATCATGTATGTGAATATGTAAGAACTGTCATCCTGTTGATCGTTAATTTTTAATGCATCCGAAAACTGCAGAAATCAAGGTCTTTCCGAAAAAAAAATACTAAGGATCATGACAATGTGAATTTGTCGGACCAGGCATGCCGTCATAGAAATACACGTTTTTGTTTCACAATGATGTTGTTCAGTCAGCCTTGGTGTGAAAAGGCTTTAAGGAGGAGAAAAAATATATGAGAAGTCCTTTTGCAAGATCTTTCTATACTCTGTAGCCTTGTCTCGCAATACCTTTGTGCTAACTGGCAGTGCTTTTCCATTGTGAACTGTAGTGTGTCTGTTCAAGGAACTTTATTACAGTGTTGGTTTGAACTCGAATTCATCCATCCATCCATGCATTATGTGTCACTTTTCCAGGGTCGGGTCATTGGGACAGCAGTCTAAGCAGAGATACCTAGACCTCCCACTCACAAGCCACCTCCTCCAGTTCCAGTGTCAGGAGGTATTCCCAAAAGTGTGTTTGGGTTTAAGTCTAAACTATGACACTGAGGTAGTGTTCCAGCTGTAATATCTTAAAAAAAAAATCAAGCAACACCGCTTGGTTTTCCACATTTTCTCACAAATGAATTTTTATTAACATTTATAGTTGCACTGCAACATGCTCAATATCTGTCTCGCTTACAGTCACTGGTGATGAAAGGACACAGTGCAATTATTGATAAATGCATAATCTGTAAATGTTGTGCATTGTCCCTCAATCTGATGCCTAAAGGACACTTAACTGGGCTTAAAGTTTAAACTTTACACTTAAAGTTTTACACTTCTTAGTCTATTCATCCCACCCTTTTAACAACTTTAACGCAGTGCAGCCATTAATAATAACGCAAAGTATTGCGAAATCTCGCAGAAGGACTTATTTTTTTTCTCCTCCGACGAATTTGTTTCCTCTTCCCATGTCCCTTTGGGGGCTCCATATATCGAAAGGGGGTGCATTCAAAATCATCGTAATCATTTTTGATGATTAACACAAACCTCTTGTTTTATATTATAAGTTGAGTCCACATTACTGTTTGCTTGCTACAGCATTAAATTATATGCTTTATTGATTGCCAAATGCTGCGGAAATTAACTTATTTCAAAAATAATATTACAACAATCCGAACAGCTGGAAAGAATTATTAGAACCTGCTGAAATAAATGGGATACCGTATAAATCTGGCTGTTAAGAAGTTTGCCAAGTATACTATAGCACCATTTCCCCTGTTTGAAGAGAATAGCTGCCCATATAACATGAATAAATAAAGGCTGTGTGAACAATTCAGTCGGGAGTGTGTGTGTCCCCATGGTTTTTATAGTGAGTACGATCGGTTCTAAGCCAGCCTCGGTCATGTTCCTCAGGTATATAAAATCCTTAGGATGACATCAGTCTTGTCAAAATATTTCACTGAGCATTGCGTGATCAGAACAGTCCACAGCACATTCTGTCTGCAGCATGGTGCTTAATAATGGAGCTACGTTCCAACTGTCACATCTACATCCACTTAGTTTCCTCTTCCAAGCTTTTTTTGCGGGCACAAAATGTTCTTTATCCCTGTATTCCTCTGGTTATTTTGTAGCACAACACATGCTAGAATAATCGCTTTATATTTATTGCATTTCTTTGCTTTACTGATCCCTTCTACAATGGATTATTTTATACTTTATTGTTAAATTATTTTTGTATAAAAATTCCCATTGTTGAATAAAATAAATGATACTAATATATACATGGAAATGCAGTCACAGCCCAGCCTCGGCTTGTCCCACAAGCATGCCCCACCAATCAGCTGACAGTTGACCGCATTCACCTTTCAACATGACGGACGGCGGCCGTCTGTCACCATCTCAGCATCATTGTTATGGACACCGAGGCCGGTCTAGGAGACATGCCCCCGCCCATAACATTCATGACTGGGAGCCATTGATTGGGGCCAGCGGAAGACACTGAGGTAGTTTGTAAGTACAAAGAAAAAGGAGCCAGCAGGACAAGAATAGGGAGTAATGAACTACAAGGGATTCCTGCCTGTTGTGTGGAGGCCAACTAAAGCAGTGTGTCCTTTGTGCCTTACCTTCTTGCAGCATGTCGAAAATGACAGCGCCATTGTTTTCTTCTTAAGGCCTGTGGCTCCACAGGAATCTGTGATCCTGACGTCCTTTGGGTCGCTGCGGTTCTTCACCCCAGGAGGGGATCTATCGAGTCAGCTCCGACGAGACCGGTCTCTCACACACCCACTCGGCCGCATCTGGCGGACTCACCTTGACGAGAAGTAGCCCAGAAGCAGGCTGTTATGTAACTTCTGCTCATAAACATATTTCCTCTTTCCTCCTCCCTTTTCCCGTTTGTCCCCTGCCCAAAGTCACACGAAGTCCACACAATTTCGACAATACATGTGAGAAGCATTGTTTAGTGTGAATACATGTGCTGTTCATATTCATGTTTGGTCTCATTCATATAGTCTTAGTGCAACTGGTACAATTGTCTCTGACATTATATTATATCATAACAAAAATAAGGACAGTTAGTCCTGCATGATATTACAGACTAGGATAAATGAATTTAATCAAAAGCAAGAGAAGTCGAGAAGTAAAATGAACAACCCTAAATTAACTGGAGATCAAAATTAAAGTATTCTACAGCAACTCCTAAAATAAATAGGAGTCAGACAGTCAGCTTTAATTAAAGTGTAACTAACCTTTTCTGGAAAGATCTACATCCATTGAGTGCCTTCACCTGCCTAATTACAATCTATCGGTGGACCATGGGGTGGTTTCTTACAGTTTCCTGCTAAAACACCAGCTCGGATGTCCTCCGAATGTTTTACCACCTCCAAAACCCTGCACCCTGATCTATTGCATCCTGTCAATAAACATCCCTTTGGGCCACGCGGTAAAAACCTCACTATCTAGTATGATCTGTTCTGTTGGTTTGTTGACTAAACTGATGGCAGTGGGATTGACATTGAAGTCTACCTACAGACTCTTGAGGTGACTGCCATCCGCTGCAGTGTATAGCACAGGGTTTTGCCTTCTTGGGGCTGATGGGGTATTAGAAGAAGTTAATTCCTCACTTCTTCTCCATAGCCTCACTTCTTCTAAGATTTATGAAGTGTCCACCTGAGAGAGTGGTCTGGACTTCTGAGGCTGAGTTGGCTTTCTATATCCTTAAAGTTGCTTAGTCCTCAGAATTTTTATTCCTGGTACAACACCATCCAGGGTCTGGTCATGGCAGTGCTGATTGGCACTGTGAGGGACTGTCAGAGGCAAGCTTCCGGACACCCCACATCCACACTGCACTTATCAATTGCAAGGCAACTTACAAGTTGAAAGACTGTGCCATTATAATGCGGACTGAAAAATGACTGGTTTCTTTAGCAAGCTCTTTATTAAGTTGGAACTGTTTTGACAAAATCAAGGAAATTAATCAGAGGAACTTTGGAGGATGATAAATCCTGACGTTTATATAAATCACATTGTGAATAAACATACTGAAATAGGAACCATAAAATGTTGTCCCCTTCTCAAGATATCCCCTTCTCAAATTTCATATCCCCAAGATATCCCCTTCTCAAATCAAATAGACCCTAATATATTGAAATTTTAATAATTTCGGCATGAAAATCTACCCTACAGTTAGGAATTTTAACCACAGTATAAATATTGTTATAGATCTTAAATGCTGTGCAAGAATATAAAAGTAACAAAAAATTTGTTATTGAAATCCTTTAACATTATAATAAAAACCAAAAATTTTTGTGATATTCTCTAAAAAGTGAGACTGGTGAAATTAAATAACATTTTTAAGTATGTGTCTTTATTTATCCAACAAGATTTTTCGTTGTGCACTGTTTTTCTATTGATATTAAATAATTTATTATGACTTTATAATGCCTGTACAATAATATTTTATATATACTGTTCATGTATGTGTCCCATGCAGCAGTGTGCAAAAGGCTTAGGCAGTCAAAGAAAATGATGTTTAAATGATCTTTGTCCCATTGTTGATTATGCTGGTGTAAAATTATGATATTGCCTATGAAGATGTGTCAACTTAGACTCCATATTTAGCTAATAAGTGTCTTATAAAGTTACTTAACTAATTAAATTAATTTAATTAGTGATCACATGGAAAGGCTGCGGAGCCCCTGAGGAGAGGTTTGGGAACTGAAGCAATGTTCTTCTAGCCATCCAAGAAGATATCAGCGACTTGTTGGAGAAGAGGAGAAATTCTTGTTAGTTTGTATTGTGTTACTCTTAATTCGCATGTGTTCTATTGTGAAATTGCTTTTTTTTCCCCCTGAATAAATATGCACTGGCTGCCGAGATAAATAGCCTTCCCCCTGCCTGAGATCTGCTCCCTATACTCGATAAGTAGTTGGATGATGGATGCTTACAATAAAAATATATTCAATAACTGACGTTAACCATTTAACTCAAGTGCATGTTTACCTGTGATAAATAAAGTGTAAAGTGCTGTATATAAAATATGCAACATACTGATAGCATTCTCACTTCAAACTAAAAAAGGCCTAGGAAATAAGTCTGGAATATATCTATATTTCTCTGCTATATATTTTCACTTTTGTGGTGTCATATATGTGAAGATCAGTCTTTTTAAATGACCATAGAAAGTCTTGAACCAATCAAATCAGAGTATTTCAGGTCAAACTGTGGTCTGTTTATTCCCGCCGATTGTGAATGAATTGTATCTGTGACCAGTTGTGGAACCACACGTGGGCTTCTCAGCACTCTAAACCCATTCCTCTTAATCATTTAGCTGGTCACATCACACAGTGATTTATTGTGCAACAATGTGTGCTGGGAAATGGCATTGTCTCTGATGTACCTAAATGTTCTGCATTGACTTTCACCTTGATGCTAGATCATTTCAACAAAGCCTTTTATAGATGAATGTATCCCGTGTTCTTGTACACTCTAAGGGGTTTACAATGGGATTAACTGCAGACATGACATGTTGACCTCTTGAAACACATTATTTTGTGTTTTGAATACTGTTAACTTGTATTTGAGTTATGTTAGTCCACAAGCATTTAATTTCTAAGCCCCAATTAACAATTTCCCAAATTTTCATGCACTCAGTATATAAATAAATAGCAGAGTAACATAACTGGACCACTTCTCAATTGTATTAATTGAGATTATTTTTTCCCCTTGGTTTTTTTCACCACAAAAACCCAAACACTAATTATTTTAGAAATTTTGCATAAGCAGTTGACCAGAGAGATACTTGTCTCCAGAAGGAGCCAAATTAGAAAAAAAAGAGTAGGAACAGCATATAACCTTCACAAACACACTGTGGTTAGATGTGGTTAACACATTCAAATTAATGTGGCAATTCTTCCCCTGGGCCTTTAACTGAACAATATTTTTGCTAAATAATTAAATAAATGCATAAATTGTTCTCTGGTCTTTTTGTAAATTTCATCATAGGCATGTTTGGTAATTAACCTGAATTTTTAAACAACAGCTACATAGCATGGAAAATAACAAACTACAGTAATTCCCTCCAGGCAGAAATATTCGCAAACATATACATTATGTAGTACACTGAGTGCCTACATGATTAATTGAACACATAGCATAATTTGTTCTTATGCATGTATGCTTACAAAAACTTTTGCTTAATTGTTGTGAATGCCAGTGACTGAATTCTTGCACCATGGATGCTCATTCCCAGTGTTACTTTTCAAAAAAACTTTACCTCACACTAAAATACAGACTGGGAGTCACTTTTCTGGAACATCATGAGGAGTACATATACAGAAATTAACAAATAATGTTTGTATCCATATCTTTGTGGGGACCATCCATTGACTTCTATGGGCAAAACCCAAACCCAACTATGACAACCTTAACCCTTCCAGCACTAACCTTAACCATAAGTAACCAGACAAAATATAAGACTTTTTCCATTGTTTAATTGCATTCACAGATTTTTATAAAATGAAGTCTGAACTAGTCTCATTAGTCATGTGGTTTGAAGATTTGCTATACTTGTGGGATCCTTTGGTTTGATTTGCTTTGCAAATCGTATAAACCTGTATTTAATTGAAAATAGAACAAAGACAATATATCAGATGTTGAAACAGATGTTCTATTGTGAAAAACAA
Organism: Petrocephalus sullivani; assembly: GCA_026780845.1. Classification (NCBI taxonomy): domain Eukaryota; kingdom Metazoa; phylum Chordata; class Actinopteri; order Osteoglossiformes; family Mormyridae; genus Petrocephalus; species Petrocephalus sullivani. The sequence goes on along the minus strand of JAODKM010000002.1, from coordinate 22,979,762 downwards.
ATGTTCAATTTCAGTTTGATGCTAGCAAGATGTTTCAAAAAAGTTGGGGCAAGGGCATGTTTACCACTGTGCTGCATCGCCTCTTCTTTTAACAACATTCTGTAAACCTTTGGGGACCGAGGAGACCAGGGTTTTGAAAGTGAAATGTTGTCCCATTCTTGCCTGATATAGGATTTAAACTGCCTAGCAGTTCGGGGTCTCCTTTGCCGTTTTTTTGATTCATGATGCGGAAAATGTTTTCAGTGGATGACATGTCTGATGTTGTCTTTGTTCTGTTTTCAATTAAATGTCGGTTTATAAGATTCACAGATCTTTGCATTCCGTTTTTATTTACATTTTACACACAGGGTGGTGTGTGTGTACGTGCTTGTGTATATATATAAAACGCTGTTTTACAGACTGTCCTGATCCATTGTTGCATGAGAGTGATCATTGTCAAATGAGTGCCAAGACAAGTATAAAACAGTGTGCCATACTTCGTGTCTACTTATTCTTGCATGAACAAAATTGTTGTTTGGGTGTCAATCCCAGCTGTCGTTCTCTGAACTACGCTCAGCAGTCATACTTTAATCCTCATGGTTGACAAAGTGTATTGTCACACCAGTCAGTAGTTTGTTTTGACAGGAGTCTGTTAGCTACTGCCGTCTTCTGAAATGTTTGAACGAGTGCCAAATAATCATTATTTTCTTAAAAAGATCCGTCGTTTATTGTAGAGTGGGTGTTACACAGAATCAATAATGCGGTAGGCTGACAGCTACTCAGATTTATGGCACGATCTACGTGGCAGTATATCCCTGATATTTTGACTTTATGCAGTAGTATATATAACTGCACATGCATTGTGCAACCGGGTCATGCGGGTCTGGAGCCGGGATGCCAATTCATAGCAAGACACAAAATCACACCCCCATACTCAGTCACACATGGGTAACAGAGACAACACATGCTTTTGGACTGCGCCAGGAAACTCGAGTAACTTTAGGAAAGCTGCGAAACACAAGAACATATAAACTCATGCACACAGAACAGGGTAGGATGGATATAAAAAATAAGATAGATGGCCTCCTGTAAGTATACAGCAGGCCATTTATCTTAAGTATATTGGGAAAGATTTCATATTTTATCTGTCTTTATTGCATTTTATCATGGAAGTCTTGCAATGATGGCCTGGAAGATTCTAGGCACCAATGTCAGGAAGTGCCGCACATGTTTTCCCTGTGTGGCCCCTGTCTATCAGCAGACTTGTAAGTCTGGCACAAGGGGTCCTCTCGTTTATCAGTGAGAAAGAGAGAAAAGAGCCTGAAAATAGTGTGGGTCACTTAATTACACCCCAGGGGCTTAATTTAACAAGACATGCCTCTCCGAGGCCTAAGGTTAGAAGGGATGTCCCGCACACAAAGACCACTGCTTCTCTGTGCACCACATCGTTATCACAGTGTATGCTGTCATTACTACATCTCACTCCCCTGTGTGCATTTAGAGTGGCATCATGCTAACACCTTGAGATGGATCAGTGGATCTTCGGAGAAAAAGGAGAGAGGTGGCTTCCTGGGCGAGTCTCTCTGGAAGCTGCAGCTGTACCCTATCTGTACATTCACACTGCCCTTACCTCCACATGTCACTTCAAAACCTTATCTTCCTGTAGACTAAGAAATGTGCTAATGGAGTTTTCACCCTTTAGTCTGTGATGAGTGTGAATTTGCCATCACGTCTGTGAAAACAGCGTTGCTGAGGCCGTGCGGAGGTCACTGGACATCAAATACGAATGGAAGCAATGTTTCTGACAACTAGATCCAACAGAGAATAGGTGCAGACAGAACAAGTAGGTTTTAATATTCATTCAAAAATGCATTGCACTTTTGTCATTATACAATTATATATATATATATATATATATACACACACACACACACACACACACACATATATCATACAGCGTGACATTCCTTATAGTACCCCAATGTACATTTGTTTATGCAAAATACCCCCCAAGGAAAAAAAATACAAATAAAAAATGAATTGATGTAATTCATCCAATTCCTAAAATGGTTTATCTGGGCTACTTGGCTACTTGTTGGCTCCATCTGACGATTTGGCAATTTTTTCTTTAAATGTTCATTGCAAGTAGCACTCAGAAATCAATGATATAAATCATCACTCAATTTGCAATCAGAATCATCATGCTTAAAGGAATACATTAATACGGGTTTTGAGTCATCTGTTATCATTCATTGTGATATAAAAGTACAGTACCCGTAGGTTGACTACTCAAGCTTATCTTGCCTGTAAACTATTTCATATTGCCATAAACTTTTACTTAATATGTCATATGCACAGATGGTGGCTAATGATAATTTGCTTGATCTACAACATATGCATAAATCATTAAGGTCAAATTAGGAAAGCTTTTTAAACATTGTATCCTATTTTGAATGTTTGATACTTTTCATTATTCATTCATGCTTAGAAGCTAAGTAGAAATTAATATTTTTCTACCCTGAAATTTAGTTCAACAAAGGTGGACTTGTATGAGGTACAGTTGATCAATTAATGATGTGCTGTATGTGTTAATGTTATTTTGGTGGTAATGGCTATACCCTGTCTGCATATTTCAAAATACACTTCAGTAAGCAGTATGAAAGCCAAGGTACGAACGTTATTTGGCATGACAGATTGTCACACAAAACATTCTGATCTTACTGCGCCTGTCAGGTCTTGATCCATAAGGCAACTTTAAGGTTATTGGCCATCATAATTTGCATTGATACATCCTTAAGTGTTAATAACTGTTTACGTCAGTTGCCATGGAGTAATATTGTAATTCTAAAGATAGTTTACTAAGTTCTTAAAGAAGGGGCAGTCAGTCATGCCCTGGCCCTGGAGGTTTTTCAGTGTGTGCTAGCACATACCTGATTAATTACAGTAATCATTTGGGAATAAACACTGATACCCTACCAAGAGTATAGGTTTGGTTTCAACAATGGTAGTGACCAAATCAGCCTCGAACCTCCTGCCCCCCTAAACATATGTGGTACCCCCACAATATTCATAGGGACATGTCCCTACCATCCATACCCATATCTCGGCCCTTGCACCCCACCTTGTAGGTATGAATTATTTACTGATTGTTCCTTTTGTAATTGCTAGTTTGAATGTATTTGCAAAGTTGATGCTACTTAAATCGAGACTGAAGAAATTAATTGACTGCTGGGACACAAAGAAAATCCACATTTCCTGCTTCCACTCTACTTCTTTTAGAGCTGTTTCACAAAACAGACAGATTTGCATATGAGTAATTGGTACAGGTACTATCCACCCATCCATTATCTGCGTTGGGTCAGGTAGCAGTCTAAGTAGGGATGCCCAGACATCCCTCTCACCAGCCATCTCCCCCAGCACCACTGGGAGAATACCAAGGCATTCCCAGGCCAGCTGAGAGAGGTAATCTCTCTCTTTCGCTCTCTCTTATATATAATCCATAATATATATATATACATAATCCAAAGGCATTGTGCACAATCGCCACGCAATGTTGAGGAGACGTGTCAGCCAAGACAGCCCAGCAAAATCAAAAGGTCTCAACAACTCAGGGCATCCACCCCTGGAGCCTAACCGCCAAAGACTTTTCCGCCTACTTCAGTGACCACAATCCCTGTGAGTCTTCCAGCGTCCTCCAAAGAAAGCATATGGGTGGGTCCAGGTTCTAGAAATACTCCTTTCACCGCCTGATAATATCTTAGTTTTAGGTCAGCAGGAGGTTTGTCAGAATCTTTTCGACGCTGACCGATAGTCATTTACAATAGCCTTACCAAACTCCTCCCACACCTGACTTTTTGCCTCAGGTGCTGCCAAAGCCACATTCTTCCTGGTCTGCCGGTACCTGTCAGCTACTTCAATCCCACCAGACAGCCAAGCTCCGAGGCCTCTTTCTTCAGATACTATATTTATGCAATACCAATGTTTTAAGTACATGCATACAATTATATTCATAACTGCACTACCACAGTATGCCTCAGCACTGAAGAAAAAAAGATCTTACACTGTACACTGTAAATTACACTTACACTGCAAAATTAGAAATTGCAGACATATTTCTATTTCATTCAAATATTAAAAGCAGCAAAAAGTAGTTGTTTCCTATGTGTCAGTAATTTTTCAATACTTTGTATGTGAAGGCATGTTTTACAATATTTTCATTTTAAATTACACTTTACACATTATTTTTAGGGATCAAAGCATGTAGTCCTGGTGCTGTATTTAATTTTTTGTTAGTTAGGATTTTTTTTATTAATTTCATTCTGCTCTAAAACATAATGGCCAGCAAATTTATGTTTCGGGCTGTATCATGTATTTATACCACACAACAATGCCTTACAGATCATTAAGCTGTGCCCAGATTGCAGCATCGCCACTCCTGTTTTACAACAAGAGCTCTTACTCATGAATACTTCAGCCAATTATCATCGCATTTGATTGGCAAGTATAGGAAGGCATTGTGGGATGGCACAGCAAAATGGGCAGCTTTCCATCCATTGGTGGCTCTGAAACATGTAAACATCTTTGGAGCTACTTTAATGGTCCTGTGGAAATGTTCCAGATCTGATCATTCTCTCGACCGGGACTGATATATGCCCTGTAGCTCAACAAGTAGAGCATTTTGTTAACAACGGGAAAGGTTGCAGGTTCTAATCCCAGGGAACACATATATGTAGGGCGGTGAATGGCTCAACGAGCGAAGTTTCTGTGCCAGTGATCAGAAGGTCAGTGATTCAAGCCTCGGCCTTGGTGACCCAGTCATTTATCTGTGGGCCCCGCCTCCAGCTTAAGCTGACCCTGTACTCTGACTACCCCGACCCCCCCAGGCCATGGAGAGCAAGATGGGATGAGAGAAGAAATATGATGTACTTGTGCAAATAAGGTTCTTATCCTTTTCGTAAATTGTTTTGGATAAAAGTGTATTTTTTTTAGATATATATATCTCAGTACATCGGTTCTTGCTAGCTGACACTCCCTTCTAAGACCCCAGATATGTCATTTTAGTCCTGTAACGCTTCATCAAGTGAAGCCACTATTTAGATTTCTTTAAATGACTGAAAACATAGTAAATAAGACTTCATCATCAATGCTTTCTTTATTGTGAAACACAGGGCGGCGATCTCCGGCTAGACATGCTAAACCAGGAAATCTGTATTTGATATTGATCCAGTTTTCCCCAGAGAGACCAACAAACTTGAAACACAATTTGTTGCAAGTTAGGGAATTAAAAATAATAATTAACTCTGACTATCGGTGTATACCTTTTAGGTGATAGAACCTTGTTCTCTTGTTAATTTAGTCTCTATTCTCTTGTTAATTTACTTTCATTCATGTGTTTACCTTCAAATTGTCCCTAGTGGTCTGGATGTGAGATCTGTAATGGATACTTAGTGTTGGTTTCAAGGTGTCAATGTGTAGATTTTTATACATATATACAGTGTGTGTGTGTGTGTGTGTGTAAGGGGGGGGGGGGGGGGGGGGGGGTGGTTAGTTTTACTT
>JAODKM010000002.1:22950124-22963937 GCA_026780845.1 Petrocephalus sullivani | reverse complement strand
AATACCAACAAACATACACTAATACAATAGGATAATACGACAATACACACAAAGGGTTAGATGGGAATACAAACACAGTGAACAATAACAACAAAAACACAATAATACAATATTATAATACAATAAGAAATGAAGAAAAAAAAGCCTAAGTAAATAAATAAACAGAAAGGGGGGTGGGCACAATAAAAACAGCAACAACAACAACAACAATAATAATAATAATAATAATAATAGACACATAAAAAATGCATTATATATAATACATACACCCATATACACATATATTCTGATATCTATATTTGAACCTACACATACTGGCGTATGTAGAATAATTATAGTAATGATAATAATAATAATAATAATAATAATAATAATAATAGTTAAACATACTTTCTAGTAGCCTCATATGTGTCCACCCCTGTGTGTGTGTGTGTGTGTGTGTAAGTGTGGGGTGATTTGTCATCAGAAGTGGTGGGAGATAATGCTGTCAGGGCACAGCAGTGCCACCTCCCCCTCCGGCCCAAGGTGAGGGCAGGCGGGACCAGGCAGTCAAGGCCCCCCAGCCGCCACCCCGACACGAGGGCCCATGGCCACATGCTCCTGAGACAGCCACCAGCCCAACCTGAAAGGGAGCCAGCAAGGGACCAAAGGGGCGAGGGCCCCCATAGGAGGAGACCCCCCGGGGGAGGAAAAGTGCCAGAGCCACAGGCCCCCCACGACGGGGAGTGTGCCCACATCCCCGGGCTAGGGCCCACCAGGCATAGGCGGGGCCCAGGCCCCCCAGCGACCCGGCAAAACCTCCCCCCAGTAACACTGCAGGACAATCGGAGGAAGGCCCCCCAATAGCTAATGCCCCCCCGGGAACAGACCCGAGGCAACCAGAGAGCAGCAGCCCCCCTCCCGGCACAAACATGATCCTCCGACTCACCCAGAAGCGTCTAGAGCGCCCCAAAATCCCCAGACCCCCAGCAGTGGCCCCACAACAATGCAGCAGGACCAAGGCCCTCATCCGGCCCACCGCCCGAGGGTGGAGGCCCCCCAACCAGGGCCACCTGCAACACCCCATGGTGTTATTTTTTAGCATGCAGCGGGCCCCCCATGCCGCCCACACAGGGCCAGAGACAGAGAGATAGGGGAGGCCACTCAGCCCCGTCGCACCCCATGGAACATGTGTATGATCATGCATGAGAGTGTCATGTGTGTGTGTCCATAACGCATTAACATTTGGGGGTGCACTTAAGGCTCAAGGGTGCCACCGTATACAAGCAAATTTATAAGCAAAACTGAAGTAAAATATATTAACTAGGAAGCAATAATTATTATTGTTACACCACAAAAACATCACTTCCCCCTGCGGCTGGCCTGTTGGTACCACTGATGGGAATTTAAAGGCAATCGCCAGGACCCGCACTGTTTGCCCGTCGGACCAGAAAGATATTTCTGCACCAACCCCCAAGCTGTAATGCTCCTCCAGGTAACCGCAAATGAAAAGAATTCAAACCAAAATACCAACTTATATAAATACTTACAATTACACATTAACATCCTAATAAATAAAATGACTATATAACGTGCCTTGTGTATTTAATGAAAATAAAGTGATGTAAACCAAACCATAATAAATGAAATACACCAAATAAGGAAAAATGTAATATGTATATACATAAACCTAGATTAAAACATACAAAGTTTGCACGTAGTTACCACATCACCATTGTGTGGCCGACTCTCCGGCCCTCACAATAATAAAAGTGGCAGTGCTAACAATGGGACTATTTAAATTTTGTCACCCTAGACAATTGTTTGTTTCCATTGCGGTATGTATTTCATATCTGTTTCACCACAGTGCCCCTGCCTCCCCCCAGATGTACATTCTGTGCATGAATACTGATGACTGCTGTTTGGCTTGAAATGAGCTGCTGCTGAATTTGTCAATTGTGCTTCGATGCTGCTGACAGAATGCTGGTCTTTACCATCAGGATATGGCAGCTCATTTTTGATGCTTGTTAAATTGTCAAAGTGAGTGAGCGTTTCTACCACTTAGCTTTGCTGCCATTGTTGTGCCTCCGCAAATTCTGCGTTCATAAATTTTCTCAGAGACATCAATAATAACAGTACAGCTGTCATAGTCCATTAATAAGCATCTACATAAGAGTGTGAGTAAAGATTCCAAGCAACATAAATTTTCATATCAGATCCGTGGGAGATTGATTGGACTGACACTTGTAGCGCAAATGCACTCTTTCAATGCTTTCTATGGGATTAAAATGAGCGTGAAACATTCGGCTTGTTGGTCTAAAAATTAAGTGGGATATTGATCAAATGCAGTGAATATGAAAGTACGTTTAAGACAGATGTTTCCTCTTTTCTTGGGTTTTTATGTTTTCTTATTTTAGCAAATGTAAAACATATATTGCTTTCAAATTGTGCTATAATATAGAGGAAGACAACATTGCGCAACCCTGCCAGCACTTCAAGCCCCCGGAGTCCTAGCCAGGTTTTCACTCTCTCCGAATATGTTTCCCCATTATGTCATCCCAAATCAGTCCTCATGTGTTCCGCTTGTGTAGCTCCCAATTTGTCTTCCCTTTGTCTTTGTCTAGTGTAGTGTTTCTCAAACCAGTCATAGGGGACCCCCAGACAGTCCACATTTAGTGGTCTGTGTGGCTGGCAGCTGGAAGAGAGCAAAAACGTGCACTGTCTGGGGGTCAAAAAGGACCAGGTTGAGGATCATTGGCCTATTGTTTGGTTTCCTTTGGTAAACCTGGGAGCCTACTTCCTCTAGTCCTAGCCCTGTGTGCTCCATAAGCCTACCTGTAGGTTCCTGTGAGTTTATGTTAAGTTTGTTCCAGGCTGTGCCCAGTGGTCTATTTCTGTTTTATTACTTGATACCACAGTTTTGGAAAATACTTTTTCTCACAGGTCCAGAGATGTCACATAGGTGTTGATGCTTCGTGCAACTTGTCATGGTTTATCTCTTACAAACTCCTCCTTAGCACCTGCATCCTATTTCTTGGAACTCCTGCACATTGAACCTGTGCACGTTGTGACCCATATGTACCATATAAAAATACCAAAAAAAGATTGTTTGTTTAATTGTGTGGTTCTTGGCTTAATTACTGTATGCCTGTGCTTGTTTTACCTAGTCTTAAATTATGTATTTGTATACTTCTGAGAATATACTCAGTGTAATATTCATATTTATTTATTTATTTTTTTTGCAAGTCCGATGATTCATTTAAATGCAACAAATTCATACAATCTGTGTAATGTTTAAATGGAATAGGTTCAGTCCCAGCAGTGAATGATTTAAAAGCCAGGGGTGTCCTTCAAACGATATTAAATCTCTGGATTTACAGCCTTTATATTTTAAAGCTTTTGGAGTTATGAAAATCTGCCATAAGTTTATATTTAATTTACAAATCAATATAACTAATATATGTAGAGTATATTCAAATAAGTAACCAAATCAAACCAAATTCAAACTAATACACAATCAAATGGAATGCAAACTCATGCACACTTTAGTGTTGAATATTCAAATTAGTAATTCTGGTATGGTGACAGCCACAATTAACAATATGTGGTCCCTTTTTATACCTACATGGGCATGTCAGACCTCATAAACAACCAAAAAGCAGATTTACTCATATTATAAGATATACATACTATGTCAGTCAAAGCTGAGATGTAATTAATTACCTTTGACTTAATTTGCAATCAGCGGTATATGATCGACATAGAAAGTAATTACATTTAAATGAATTATCTGCCACACAGATATTCTTGTGTCGCATAACACGCACACATACAGCAAAGGCACCCAGATAACAAGCTAAAAAGAATGCTACCATCCCAAGTTTTATCGCCCGGAGGTTTAGAAAACTCTGGGAACCATCCGAACTTGGTGCAACATGGTACCCCCTTTAGAGGCCCAGCCTAAGAGAGGATGCACCGGTAAGGATGGGACAGAGGAGACCAGTGTTTCCACACACAGTACCTCAAGAAGAGAAGGATCCTTTCTACGACTTGTGTGTTTGTGTCGTGTCTAAGTGTTCACCATTTGACAGTGTATATATCTGTGTATGTTATGTCTATGTTCCTTTAAATAATCTTAATTCTTTAGTTAACCTCACAAAGGTACCTCCTATATTAGTCCCTATTCTATCTTCATCGCAATAAACAAATAGGTATATGAAACATATATATATACACTAAGTCTTATATCCACTAAGTATATCCACTCACACTCTCACGTCTATCTTAGAGAAATTAGAAAACATTTAAAGCAAGGTAATAGTGTATTTTAGTGAATCCCCAGACTATTAGAAGATTACTTAGTTTAACCAGGACCTCCCACCCCCCTACAATCCTGAGGACCTTATCTGATTATATATTGCTTATTATCTGATCTCATAAATTAGCCATTGCTGCCTTTTTCTTTGTCTTGTACTTTTTATATTGAAGGAATGAAGCAATATGCGTTAAAGTTCAAAAGTTAATTTACATATGTTTAATTAAGACTGTTATTCTTGGAAAATAATGTAAGATGTGCTGTATGAATTGGTCACTTTTGTAAAACTTATCCAAAAGTGTCAATATCTGGCAATGCGTAATTCAACCGTCCTGAAGGAACTAACCATCCCATACAGAGAATTTAAATTAGGAATTAATTAATGCAAATAGTACGTTTTGTAAACCTTCAGCTTATAATGTCATATTTAGTATAAAATTGACAGACAAATTCTTCTAAATACGAATCTGATCATGGATTATCCCATAATTGCATGTATCTCAAGTTAAATACTTTAATCACGACCAACTCTAAAGTTGGCTGAGTCCAGGGTCATAAATCTAATGATCCACTACGAACGCCCTTCGACTAGCCCGCTAGTCAAGATGGCCCAAACCATTAGTCTGCGTGTCGAATTCCAAATAATTAATATGCATGGACCTTGACCTTAAAAATCCCACACCTCGAACCCCCTAGGGGGATGGAGCAGAGCCAAAAAGACCAAAGCAAACCCGCATGAAGCGAACCACAAGAAAGGGGGGAGACAAAAGCTGCAAGGTAGAACTTCAAAGACGCACCACCCAATGAGACGCTCCTGCCACACCCCCCAACTCCATCTATCCATCATCTCATCTGCAACCAACTTCCAGAGACACCTCATCTCCAACTACGTAAACTCTCTTTCATTCATTCAATGACCTTACCTGTCCCATTCATCTGTTTTATAATTTTGGGTTGTGCTTTTAAGATAAAGGGCTTGCTTAGCAGAGCTTTCTAAGTCACAAGCTCATCGTAAAGTATTGCGAGAATCTCTCCATGGCTGTGAGCAGAGTTTTGCTGCACAGTTGCTACGTCACCCGGTAAAGCAGTTCGCGGGACAAACATTCTAATCCAGGTTAACTAGTCATACTGTATTCTGTGAATTCCAATCATATTCTGGAGTGCCCTGTGATGGGTTATACGCCTAAGCTTTTGGACAAGTATTGTAAGAACATAACCACAGTTTATATCAATAATACATTTTTAATATCCAATATTTTCTAGTAATACCTTAGAGGAATCGCTTATAGTGCCCATTGTGAAGATGCAGTCATATCTAAATATGGTGGCTAAAGCTGCACTTACTGATACATCCAAGCATCTTCTTTACTTTAGTGTATTTAGAAGTAGAGGCTTGATGTAAGTACCTATATTGTTTTCAAAAACAGGACTCTGCAGAGTAAAGTGAACTTAGAGGTTTGTCATTTTCACTTCAGAATATCTGGAGAAAACCTGCAAAAATCGCAGGCTAAACTTACAAACACTATACACATAGATTTCGGGAAGTGTGTGGCCAACCACTGAACAACTTTTATCTCATCTTTTACTTTGTCTTATTTTCTCCTTTTTAATTATGTGATTCACGAAAAAAAAAAACAATAATCCTGGACCCTTTTCCTATTTCCCCGTGACAAGGTTCTGCTCTTGAGGCAAGCAGACCAATTATAAGTAAAGTTTCATTTCCAGGTATTTTGTGCTGCACATTCCAATTTAAAATTTGACGGACACCTTGTCTGTCATTTAGTTTCTGTGCTGTACTCCAAAGCGTAATGACCCCTTTGCACAACCTTGTGGCACTCCATTGTTTACTTTAAGTGGCTTTTTAATTTCATATTCAGTGTCCCTTTAGATTTGGAATGCTTGCATAGAATGCTACCGGTGACCTTAATAAGTAACAATGAATGAAATGAAATGTGGACTAGGCTCGCAGTCTTTCTTCTGATCCTTATTGATTGCATCATTAGAGCATGCTTTTCCGAAAGCATAAGCTCACTTAATGCTTAGTCTTACAGAGACACAAAGCACACAATCTGATGTTCTCCCTAATGCACTGAACAAAATGTTCTGACACTGTCCATCATCCAGGTTGAACGAGACAGGAGCTCTCCTATAAATCATATTACATCCAGAAAATACATAGATAATTTTAGTTTTTATAAGAACAGAAAAAATACAGTAGCAATACTAATGTAAAATGATATACTGCCCAGTAAGATCTAAGAAAGACGTTATATTATTCGAGCCTGTGAACTTATGGACTTTCTGATCATTACATATTTTGCTGTTGGCCCTCAGTCTATCCAGCAGGGTTCCTCAGTGTGTGCCAGGCTGCGCTATGCGGCAAAAAAAAAAAAGCTGGAAAACGTTCAAACACTGTTCTTTGTTGACAAGTTGACATTAACTGAAGAAGCCTGCCAGTGAAATCTTGAATCTCTCAGCTCTCTTCAGCCAGCTCCATAACATGACTTCTTTGCAAAGCATTAAGCTATATTTTATTGATGCTTTGACTGTGTACTGCATACATACATGTGGAACTCTAAAAACACGACCAAAAAAACCTTGCAAAAGGTCTTCAAACCATTTTTTTATATAACAGTTCCATTTTGAACATTTTACAAAAGCTTCACACTGGCATTTACAGCCTTATGAGAAGGCAGTATGTTGGTTTGAGAGCCAGCCAATGTCATTAAGGGGTTGCTGTCATTTTAACCGCAATTCATATGTACAAGAATTTTGTGTTGAATACATATCCTAAAATTTTTACATATAAAATTTACAATAAAATGTACTGTTGCAAAAATCTTGTCATGAGGCAGTGTAAAATATAAAATATTTACATTCGGTTAGGTTATGTTAGGTTTAGTTTGGTCTCCTAATACCCTTGGATATTAAATTCAAAGGCTGATGCAATTATTAACTTCTTTGGCCTGTCAGATTTCTGATTTTAAGTTCCCCCTGGAAAACTAAATTTATGAGGTCAGCTGAGGAATGACAGCACATAGCTGTCATTTTGCAGGATAGACTAAATGTTTTATTGTTTTCACTGAATGAATGATTGTTTTCCTAGTTTGATTTCTTCGTATTTTACTTACTAAGACTTAGAATTCAGTGTCAGGAACAATATAATATTCCTTACATTTCTGTCATGTATTTTTGATCACTATAATACATGCCTAAAACTATACTACCTAACAACCTAGCTAAAATGTAACTTAATTATCAGCCTAAGGTAGGAGAGGATTAAGCAGTTTAGGCAGACATTATCAGACGATAAAATCTCCTGCTTAAGCTAATATGGACACAGACAGCAGAACCACTCTCACAACTAGGTCTGTGTATTGGCAAGAATCTGATGATACAATACATATCACGATACCGGAGTTATGATTCAATATATTGCGATATATCCTAATACTGTGAGTGATGTCATATATTGTTTTTTTTTATCTAACTGTAGAAAAACTATAACGCATAATGAAGACCATGTGCTTACAGATTTAACCAAAAATGTTTACTTCAGCTAAAAAAGTTCAGTGCACACAATTTTTAAACACAAACTCACAGTACAAAAACTTTACATGAACTTTAGTACAAAAAGTAAATAAATATTACAAAATTCCCTGAAATAATAAGACTAAGTACCAAAATAATAATCTGGTGCACAAAGTGAAGGTTCGGCCTGCGTTCATGCAAGTCGCTTTATGAGAGAAGTTTTACTCTACGTGAGCCCAATTCAATGAGCAGAAGTTTTCGCTATAGAAAACGATAAATACTATGCTATGCCTGTGGGGAGCGGACAGAAGAATGTAACTTACTCATCTTGATAAGTTAAGTGTCATGTCAGCGTAAACACAAGCCGGGCATGTGCTTTTGTTTGTAGGAGTTACATTGGGCATTTTCTCATTTATTTATCCAGTAATGACCACTGAATTACTGTATTGTTATCATGTGAATAGCGCCATTTACAAATGGGTGGCGATCAGTGCTGCTTCGAGACTCCAGTCAGTCACTCTTATACTTCTTATTCTCCTTGCAAAGCTCTAAATGTATATTTAGTTTCTTCCTATATACAGTATATTTGAAAAGTAGACCGATCAAGGGTTCTGGTGGTATTTTTAAAATGTTTCTATGACAAAAACTCCTGGAGTTCTTTAAACGGTTTAGCAAGATTTCTGCTTGGTCCCACGGTTGGGACTGCCAACTCCAGAGAGTTAAATTAAGTCACTTTTTAATTTTCTTATTTATTTATTTTTTTACTTTAAACAATTAAAGAAAATAGTCGCTGTAACTTCCAACATGTTTTTTAGCATAAAAACCAAAATGATTCCACACTTCAGCTTGGTATGTGGCAGGAGCCGGTCTAACACGCTCAGATTCAGCCATGGCTGCGAATGTTGCTAGTGACCAGCCTTTGCTAAAGTTAGGAGTGGGGCTCAATTGGTGCGTCGTACTGAGCAGAGCCATCTAGCGGTTAAAAACAACTCAATATGTCAACTGCAAATACACATGAACTATTTTTTTTAATAGATCTTGTGTTTTGATAATCGATACAGTATTGCAAAATCGCAATACTCAAGTGTATTGATTTTTTCTTACACCTCTACTCACAATATAATGTAAACAACAAATATATTTTATTGGGCAAGAATTAAAATGACTTAACAAAACCAACTATGAAATATCATAATGCTGTTTCCTGTCATGGATGAATGGATGGGCATTAATCATACTTTTGTAACAGTAATACTTTATCTTCAAAATTTTTTTTAAGTGGCAGGCTAAATATTCTAAAGTTTCAAATGACATCGATCCATCCATCTATCCATTTTCTGAAAGCGCTTGTCCTGTTCAGGGTCACAGAGATTCAGAGCCTATCCTGGAGTCTAAGGGCACAAGGCAGGGAATAACCCAGGATGGGCACCAGCACATCACAGGGCACACTCATATATGCCAGTCACACATATATGCATGCCTATAGGCTATTTGGTAACTCCAATTAACCTCTTAATGTTTTTGGACCGTGGGAGAAAACCAGAGCACCCAGAAGATAACCCACGGCGGCACAGGGAGAACATGCAAACTCCACACACATGGAACCCGGGCAGAGACTCGAACCCTCGTCCCAAAGGTGTGAGGTAACAGTACTAATCACTGCACCACCATGACGCCCCATTACAAATGACATATATAATAAAAAAATAAATCTGTATGGAGCTTATAATTTTCAAGCCTTCAGCAAACATTTTTATGTACTCGGAGTGGACAGTTTAATGGAAACACTACAGAAAAAACTATGGAAAAAAAAGAAAGAAAACTCACAATTATAAACACAGTTTCAAAGGTGACTCATATTAGGTACAATCCCGGAAAGTACTATATGTCAGGTATAAAAGAGGTCTGACAATCAGCACTTTGACTGTCAAAACAACACCCAAGACAAAATAGGCCAAATACTCAGTGCAAGAACTACAGGCGCATTAGTAACAAAAACGGGAAAAAATGATTGTGTGTCAAGGAGAACGGTCTCAGAAATAATGACATGGAATGTCAAAAATGGACAGACTGCTTCAACAAAGAGAAGCAGTGGTCTGTCAAGGCTCACCAATAGAGATACACAGACACTTTAAAAGGTCATTACACAAAAGTATTCCAAGATGTATTGAAACTATTTTGAAGGGAAAGAGCGGACCTTAGGTCAATAGCGTTAATATATTGTTATTCCTCTGTTATCCCCTATGACCCAGATCAGTATAAGTATTTGGAAGATGGAGGGATGAAATCTGTGACCCACCCTATAAAATGCAAACATTTGTAAAGTGTGATACTGGTCCCACATTATATGCTTACATGGTAAGAAGATAGTTTATGCAATTTTATATTTTTTATTGAGTTTATATTGATGCTACAGAAACTGTCCAACCCTAAAATAACTACCTCAAAGTAATAATGCAGTAAATTTTATAATAAATATTGCAAATTAAATATTGATTGTAATCCCAGAATATAAAGTGTCAAAAACTTTACCTGATGTTCAAAACAAACACCGACAGTCAGACTCTCTCATGGAGACCAGTGCAAATCAATTGCTGGCTTCTCATAGGACCACAAGCAAAATTAACCACTGAGAATTTCTGATAAATGGAGGAGGATGTTTTTTTTTCTCAAAGGAGAGAACTGATAAAAAATAAATAAACAAAGCAAAGCAGTTTTACTGCATATTTCTTGAGGATAAACAAATTAAAATTAAATAAAAACATTGAGCTAACTGGTAAAGCATGGAGACGAATAATACAGTGCCTTGCAAAAGTATTCACCCCCCCTTGGCATTCTCTCTATTTTGTTCCCTTACAACCTGGAATTAAATGGATTTTCAATTTGATTTTAAGTGATTGACCTACAAAAAAAACTACAGATTAATGAAGTTTAAAGGGAAAAAAACTTGTTTTAAATAATTCTAAAAAATATTAAACTGAAGTGGTGCTTGCATATGATTTCACCCCCTTTGCTTTGAAGCCCCAACCACTACCTTCAAAAGCCACATAATTAATTAAATAAGATTCACCAGCATAAGTGTCAAATGATCTCAGTATATATACACCTGTTCTGATAGCCCCCAGAGTCAACACCAGTGCAACACCCTTAAGTAAGGGCTACCACCGAACAATTGACAGCATGTAGACCAAGGAACTCACCACAGGTCAGGGACAAAGTTGTAGAGAAGTACAGATCAGGCTTGGGTTATAAAAAATATCCCAAACCCTAAACATCAATAAGGAGCACCACTATTAGAAAATGGTAAGATTATGGCACTACAGCAAACCTGCCAAGAGAGGGTCGTCCACCAAAACTTACAGACTGGGAAAGGAGGGCATTAATCAGAGCAGCAACCAAGAGGCCAAAGATAACCCTGAAGGAACTGGGCAGCTCTACTGCAGAGATGGGAGTAACTGTCCATATGACCACTATAAGCCACATACTGCACAGAGCTGGGCATCATGGAAGAGGGGCCAAGAAAAAGCCTGCCTGCCACGCAGACCATTTGAAATTTGCCAAAAGGCCTATTGGAGACTCCCCAAACATGTCGAAGAAGATGCTGTGGTCAGATGATAGTTAAATAGAACTTTTTGGCTATCAAGGACAACGCCTAGTCTGACACAAACCTGAAACCTGTCATCATGCTGAGAACACCATCCCCACAGTGAAGCCTGGTGGGGGCAGCATCATGCTGTGGAGATGTTTTTCCTCAACAGGGACTGGGAAACTGGTTAGAACTGAAGGAAAGATGCATGGCACAAACTATAGAGAAATTCATGAAGGAAACCTGTTTGAGTATTCCAGAGATTTGAGACTGGGACGGAGGTTCACCTTCCAGCAGGACAATGACCTTAAACACTGCTAAAGCGACACTCCAGTGGTTTAAAGAGAAACCGGTAAATGTCCTGGAACGGCCCAGTCAAAGCCCAGACCTCAATCCAATTGAGAATCTCTGGTATGACTTAAAGATTGCTGTACACAAGTGGCGCCCATCCAACTTGAAGGAGCAGGAGCAGTTCTGCCATGAAGAATGGGCAAAAATACCAGTGTCTAGATGTGCCAAGCGGGGCGGCATGGTGGTGCTGTGGTTAGCGCTGTCACCTCACACCTCTGGGACTGGGGTTTGACTCCTGCCCGGTTTCATGTGTGTGGAGTTTGCATGTTCTCCGTGTGCCGTTGTGGGGTTTCCTCCGGGTGCTCCTGTGTGAGTGAATGGTGTGTGTGAGTGTGCCCAGCGATGGGCTGGCCCCCCATCCTGGGTTGTTCCCGCCTCGTGCCCATAGCTTCCAGGATAGGCTCCGGACACCCCCAACCCTGTTCGGATCAGCGGGTTGGAAAATGGATGGATGGATAGATGTGCCAAGCTTGTGGAGATGTACCTGAAGAGACTTGTCACTGTAATTGCTGCAAAAGGTGGCTGTACAAAGTATTGACTCTGGGAGGGGGTGAATCGTTATGCACGCTCAGGTTTTCTTTTTTTTTTGGCTTATTTCTTGTTTGTTTCACAATAAAAAGATAATTCGCATCTGCAAAGTGGTAATTGTGTTGTATAAATTAAAAGATTCAACCTCCCAAAAATTCCTTTTAAGTCCCAGGCTGTAAGGGAACAAGATGGAGACAAATGCCAAGGGGGGTGAATTCTGTATCCGACAAACATTTTTAGTTACCATTTCTTTTTAGTTTTACCACATTCATGCTTGAAATAGAATAATGAAATCAACAGACAATTGGTCAATATGTGAACAACATGCAAAATGTCAGCTAAGTCATACAGATCCCAGTGAGCTTTTCACTGAATCTGACTTTTGCCTTGAATTTGAAATGTTCCCGCTCATACTCTGAATGTAGAATAAGTTAAATAAATGGAATATATACCTCCAACACCATCTCATTTGCTATTCCTGTATTTACCATATTTGTAAGTGCTTTTAAATGTTTAGCGTCATACATTTACATGAGGATGCATAAAATATGTCTTCCTTCACACACTACACACTAGCACCCGTTTAACTTGGGATTCCAGAGATTCTGGGGGGCAAACTAGTGGGTACAGGCCATTGCATAATACACACTGGAATACAGAATGTCAAGAGGCATGCAGGCAAGAACTGTCATTCATATGAAACCAGCTCCAAAGCATTAGCTGCTCACAAACTTGTGGTTAGTATATTTCTGTGAGTATTCAAAATGTTAAATTAGTTTTTTTTTTCCTGACCTCTTTAAAAACAGTCATTATACATATTACAGCTGTTTATATAAAATGACCACTATAAACAGTTGAAAATTCCAACACCATAACAACTGGCATTTGCCAGACTGGTGTAATCTGCGATGTCGTTACAGATTTTGGGCCCCATGAAAGTCTGCCATATTGGGCCCCTAACCCAGACCAATCACATCATGTTCCAAAATTTTTAAGACCCCTATCGATCAGGGGCCCTTGAAATAATCTTAACTCTTTACAGCACCACCAGGTATAGTTATTACACACATGTTTTCTCTAAGTTGTTTACATTTCACCTACAGATTAATAAAAATACAGCAATACATACTTAATGCCAAATTTTCCAGCAAGTATTATGAATCCTTGACCCAGGTTTTGGGCCATGACTACTTAACAGAAAATCAGTTTTTAACAGGAGTTTGTAGTAATGGTATAATGTATTAGACATAATCATTCTCAAGAAATTAGTCCGTTACAGGAATTACACTCATGTTTATTTATCACAGATTGGCTGTTTTTTGTTCTTCTGCTTGTACAAAGAAATATGACTTGAAAGCTGCTTCCTTCCTCAAATATTTCCAGTGAGACATTAATCTGCATTATGTAAACAAACATGTGATTGGCAGGAAACTAAACCTGGGACTGAATGTACACTCACCTAAAGGATTATTAGGAACACCTGTTCAATTTCTCATTAATGCAATTATCTAATCAACCAATCA
>JAODKM010000002.1:22935380-22950024 GCA_026780845.1 Petrocephalus sullivani | reverse complement strand
TCCATGAAGCCCAGCTCTGTGCAGTGTGTGGCTTATAGTGGTCCTATGGACAGTTACTCCCATCTCTGCAGTAGAGCCACCCAGCTTCCTTTGGCCTCTTGGTTGCTGCTCTGATCAATGCCCTCCTTTCCCAGTCTGTGAGTTTTGGTGGACGACCCTCTCTTGGCAGGATGCTGTGGTACCGTAATCTTTCCAGTTTCTAATAATGGACTTAATGGTGCTCCTTGGTACATTCAGGGTTTGGGATATTTTTCATAACCCAAGCCTGATCTGTACTTCTCTACAACTTTGTCCCTAGCCTGTGGGGAGTTCCTTGGTCTTCATGCTGTCACTTGCGACTAGTTGACAATTGTTTTCACTTTGTTATAATACCACTAAGAGTCGACTGTGGAATATTTAGTAGTGAGGGAATTTCACAAACGCACAGGTGGCATCCTATCATGGTACCGCTCTTGATTTTACGGAGCTCCTGAGAGCTACCCATTCTTTCCCAAATGTTTGTAGACACAGTCTTTATGCCTAGGCGCATAATTTTATACACCTGTGGCCAAGGAAGTGATCAGCACACCTGAATTCAATAAATTGGAGGGGTGTCCCAGTACTTTTGGCATTATAATGTATTGTAGCACCGGTGAGATGGCTCTGCATAGCAAAGCTTATTAGCATATTCTGGTATACTCGTGAGCCTTGTAAATAGTCCATGTCTATGTGGGTTATTGTAATTTGTTGTTGCTGTTGTGTTTCAGATTGTTGTGTATGCCCTTGCCTGTGACATGTCAGACATGAACTTCCCTGTCATGTGTGTCAAAGTCATGGTTGTTGCTTGCTTGCAGTCCTTTTAAGACCGACAATGCAAGAGCTGCCTTGTTTAAAACAGTCTGGCCTCCTTTCCTTTCTGCCACTGTGATGCTTGGTTGTGCTGTGCTCCACATTGGTGTCAAGACTGGGATGCCAGAAGTGGCCAAACTGGCACCGCTAGAGTGGGCTCTATCTAGCATTCTGCAAGTCCGCCCCCGCCTGGCAGACCTGCAGGTGGCTGTGGAGTGGGGAACCTGGAGAGGCAGCCGTTTTGTGGTAAAAATGGCTCACTACTACAGCCACCAGCGGACGAGCTGGGAGCGCTGCGGTGTGTCCCAAAGCCACACTCGCCAACCTGCCAGTTACCTGTCCGCGGAGATGGACACAAAGAAATAATAACATGATAAAACTGATGGAAAAAATGGATGGGAAAAAAATTCTTGATAAAGTAATTTGTCATATTGCCCAGCCCTAATAAGCTGTATTAAATGTCAACAGGAAATTCATTTATGCTCATAATTGCAGTTCTGCAACAATGTCTATTCGAGATTCATAATTATTGTCACATCACAGTTTAAAACAGCAAAATTTTGCGTTCTGAGCAATAATTTGCTGTCAGAGTACACAGTAATACACAGTGATTGTGTAATCTGGCAAATAAGAAATATTAATAGATAATAAATTAAAGCACAAAGCAGAAGCGGCGACAGAGTGCGTGAGAAGCTGCCACAGGCTCGGCTGTCTCCTGCTCTAATATGGCATACAGATGCTAGCAGCTCACACTGACTGTAACGTGACCGCGGTCTATAATTTTATAATCATATTATATTATTAAATGCCGTGTAATGCTTACTCTTACAATATTGATTTGCCTACATCAATTTGAATCTTAGAATTTAAAGAAAAGATAAAAAAAACTTGAAGCATCTGCGAAAACGTCAACTTCAGGCATAAAAAGTGGATTATGTATTTGCACTGATCTTTTAGCATGTTACTTATTAAAACTGATACTGTATTACCATACTAATCAGGGTAGTCTTGTCAAATCTCCATGAAGAGCATTTGGCACCATCTATTTTCAAGATTTTAAAATATTTTTTTTTTATAGTGTACCAAATGTAGACAGTGGCCTCTGTTGCAGACCTTGAATGACATTGAATGTGGAGAGGAGAATTGCTTGAACAGGCTGGCATAAAAATAATCTGCCACAATTCCCAAAGGAGACAACGACTGCTATATTGTAAAGACTGAAGAAATAAAAACATTATCTTGACCAGATCACTATACAAAATCGATTGTTATTGTTGCATTTGTAACAGAACATAAGGGTGGCGGTCTTTAATTAAAGGGAGACATGAAAAGACACCTTTACTTCAAACCATACCGTTAAAAAAAGAATCCAATCGTCTTTGGTCGACTGGGATTGATAGTTAAATTGTTTTACAACATCCCCGGAGAAAGAAGGACACAGAGTGAAAATGCAGAGAGGTCTTAAAAGACGAAGCCATCTACGATTTAAAAAAAACACCATAGGGTGGATTATCTATCTATCTATCTATCTGTCTGTCTATCTGTCTATTTGATTTTATATGTATTTATATATAAGAATATAATTAAATTGCTCTTTTCCTGGATTTATTACTATATGTTTTCTGTTTCATTGCTGGCTCCCTACACAACAACATCAAAACCAATTATTTTATTTATAAATAGTATAATCATTTCTTTGTCATGTTTATTCATTTTTAATAATTCCTCTTCATAAACATTGATGCACCAGTATGGGGAATTCAATTCACCTTTAAAAATGGACCTTCGTAACTGTCTGACCAGGGACTGGCTCCTTAACCATAAAAAATGACGGATTTAAGTGCAAACATAAAACTTAAAACTTGCAAGGAGAGGAGTGTGGTTTGTATAGCTGGGAAATACTGAGTAAAACGGGGTAGAACAAAAAATATGACTGATGTGCATATTAAGGATCCAAATAGACAGGGTCAATGTGTGAAACACTGCTATGACCCAAAATGTCATATGTAGATTGTATTTTAACTATATGAGACCTTTAGCAACTGGTAGACGTCATACAACAAATTTGAACAATAACTGTTCTGAACAATTAGAAATCTCTGTCTTCTCTGTATGAAATTACAGATTAATATGCAGCGGGCAGTAGCTAACATTACAGGGTGCTTTGTTGGCCATTCTAATGGATGGCCACTGTTTTACTTAAATAAACCATTTAAAAGTGATTCTTACAAATTCGCTGAAAGAAAACATTAAGATCAAGCAGTCAATTACACTCAGTGACAAAAAGAGTTAAGCACCCAGACAGAGTGGTGGAAATGAAATGAATCTGCATGTGGTGACAGGTCATGTGACTGTATCACAATGATTGTATTATCAGATCAAAGGGACGACAGGGTTGGCAGTATGGGCATGCTGCTGGTCCCATGTCAGTAGGTTGCGGCACCCCCTCCCCCAGGCCTGGATACATGTGGCGATGCGGTGCAGAAGGGAATCGTACAGCTGCTGTATCCTCTCCTGTGGCACGTCGGCCCTCAGCTGCTGTGGCTGGCCCTCGAGCTCCTGTAGACTGACAGTCCATAGACACATGTACCAGGGTGCTGTCTCAGGAGGGGTAAGACATGCGGACGCAGGATGTCACTGACGTAGTGCTGTGCCATCAGGGACCCTCAAATCACTACCAGAAATTATCTGAAGTCATACCATATGGCTCCCTACACCATGATGCCAGGAGTAACGCCGCTGTGTCTCTCCACAACACTGGCAGTATTAGTCCTCTCTCCTCGGCACCACCATACGTGCACACGACGATCATCCGTGGTAATGCAGAACCGAGATTCATTACTGAACATGGTATGACGCCACTCGTCATCAGTCCATGCCTCCCGGTTACGGCACCACTCCAAACGCAGCCGTCTCTGTGCTGGTGTTATGATTGTGGTGATCCTCCCTTGGTGTGGTCGGTCTTGGGCGACCGGAACCCTCACGACATGGGCGGGTGCCCTCATGCGCCTCACACAGCTGGTAATGCTGTGTAATGCATCTACGAGGCATCCTCTGTGCCTGGTGACTAGACGTGCCAGCTCCTTGCAAACTGAATCATTTACATACCCATCGCAGGTCTGCACGTGTACCAAATTACATACAAATCAGACCATTACTTCTGGGTGCTTAACTTTTTTTGCCACTGAGCATATTTTACAGTGGCATTGACTAATCTAATGTTAATTAACTAGTTAAATAACCAATGTTTTTTTTTTTCCATACCAGCATAGTATGAGTGCCTGGATACTTGTGGAAAAGCACAGTGGGTGATAATCAGCGCTATATATTCAACCCAATGTACTGTACAAAACCCCAATCACCATCCTGCTGAATTTGTTCTACCAAATACATTCCAAACGATTTGAACATTTTTTGGGAACAGTCTGCCTTTTATAAAATTAACAGTCTCTGACCTAACAGGAGGAGATCAATAATAGAGCTCCCCACAGCCACAAGTCTTGCAATGTTATGTTACAAGCTGAATTATTTCAACAGCCCACTTTTTTATCATTGACACAGAGTCCCAGAGGTGGGGCATCCCATAGTTAACATAGCCCTTCAGTTCCAAATATACTGAGTATTACCAAACGTAGGAAATTTAATTAGGCCTTGCTACAAATTCACCAGGGGTCCTTGTGTCAATAATTTAATCTGTATAAACCCATTAAAGTAAAAATCAAAACTTGTAAGTTAAAGGCTTGGCTCTCAGTTATTTAGCTGAACTCATTAGTATGTATAAGGCAGGATTTACTGTCTGATCACTAGATGCAGGTTCTTTTTTTAATTATTTTAAATAATTCTTTCAATTACAGGACCTCTACACCATGCTAAGGACAGCCCTTCACTGTAAGCCTATTTATGTAGGTAAGCCTTCTCCTGTTCTCCCGTTACATTGCCGATGAGGTTATTCTGGGCCTCTGTGCCAAGTTTTTATATGTATTTATAATATTTCTGGCTCCATAGCAACCACCTTACTTACCTGGCAGAGGAGACACCGTGATCATAAAGGTGGGTCACCCAGGGTGAGGCTTAGCCATTCCACTGTGACCAGGCTGACCCTTGTAAATTCTCCAAATGCAAGAAACCAGACTGCATAATTTCTGGTAGCGGGAGACTGCGTTCGTGCTCAGTTCTTAATTTCCCTCCGGGGATCAATAAAGTGCCATCTTGTCTCATCTCATCTTTCATCTCATTTCTGATTGCAGGTGGAATTTCGTTTGATTGAGATCTGTAAACATTCATAAGCAGCTTCCGGTCTGGTATGACCTTGCAAAAGACTATATAATTTTATTTTGCTGTTACAGGTCTGAACATTTGATTAAAATGTCTCCACAAAGATAGCAATCTGTAAAAGGTTTTCAGCCTTAAACTTTCTTTGTCATCAAATACAAATAAACTATAAATAGAAATTTTTGTTAGCCGTTTTGAGTTTTGTTGGGACCAAGATAGGAAATATTAGTCTTTAATTGTTCGGTAAATGTTAGATGCTGTTGTGTAAAATTGCATGTGCAATTTTGGATTAGGAAATGATCTTGATAATAAACTCAATATCAGCAAGACTGAGTATGACTTTTCACAGTCCCAAAATGAGCCTGCAGTACAGAGCACCATAAGCACTCTGGTTAAAGGCAAGAATGGGAGGTTTAGCTAACAGTAACTAGGTTATGTTCTGCAAAAGGAGGATTAAAACTCATGCACATATATTGCAATCAGATGAGCCAATGAGTGGTAAGTTGTTAGCAGGTTACAATAATCTTTTTAATGGTTCCTTGTCTAATTGTAATTTGTAATTATATTCTAGTAGTAGGTTGATGTAGTCTGAAAGCGAATCTCCTGGTCCTTATAAAAGCAAAAGCATAGGCCATTAACCCAGATTTGCTAATCAGGCACTGTTAATTCTCACAAGCTTTCAGACCCTAAAGCTCTCATATGAACTAGGATGCAGTGTGAGAGAAAGAAGCAGTGAGCTTCTTAAGTGGAACAGTGAAATTTAAAGCGGATGTGGAGAGAGTCTCTGTACAAGGCTCACATTGCCCCAGAGGCAGAATGAATACTAAATCCATTAGGGTTGACAGTGTTCAGTCTTCATGCAATAAGGCGACTAGAACAAAGAAGTGTGGTGTTGGAAATACAAAATAAAATATTTGCGGCCATAGATGGCTAAGGTTAGGGGGTTGGGGGGAAAACGCCAGGAAGCAGAAAATCAGATGTGTGACATTTACAGTAGATGGATGGGTGGATTCAAAGCAATAAAGCAACTTCTAAAAAGTCAGAGGAAACATACAAGTAGACTATAGTAGTCAATATTCTGTTACATAATTTATGAACTGAGCTTTGTTGTGGAATGAACAAGCATTAGACAGATTTAGAGCTGTTTACAAGATAAGTTGAGTGCGCAACGCCTTGCCCATAGCGTGGCATGAGGCATATTTCTGCCATCTACTCAGTCAACAATGTCACATTGCCCAAATACTATTGATCCCATTACTAGATGGATAGTACACATGAGAACCACTGTGACAGCACCTGGGTCGGTGGACTCCAAGGTGACAGTGATTAAGGAGTAACAGTAAAGCTCTGCAGTGAGAGCACTACAAGGATTTGAGCAGCAGAGCACTTTACTGCCATGTCTGAAATAGAAAGGGAGCGGGGAGGGTGACACCGTCCACAATCAAGCAGGAGGATCACGAACAGAATCGTCATAATACGGTACATAATTCAATCCGAAGGTGTTAATGATGGACACCGTAAAATAATGCTGTGCCGCGGAAGATATCTGCGCCGGAGGACTGCCAGCGAGTGCTGTCTGCAAATGTGATCGGCACCACAAGAGGATTAACCATCCTGTCAATGGGGTAGGGCTCTCAGGAAGAATGAAAATAGGAATTTAGCAGTGAGATTGACTGGATAACAGATGCGGCAAATACAGCGAGTTACGATCCAGCTGGCGCGACAATTAAAGTAAAACGATCAGAATAAAACAAGAAAAGGATTAATGGCATATTAGAATTTCAGTAGAAGTTTACTTTTTGGGATTATTTATTTCATGAAAACAAAATTCTTGTATAGAACCCTATATTTGGGACATTACTGTTCACAGGGGGGCACAAAAAGTTAATTTTGCAATAGACATAATTAAGTTTTCTTTCCTTTGGGCAGCACTGTGTCTCAGTGGGTAGCACTGTTGCCTCACCCCTCCGGGGCTGGGGGTTTAAATCCTGCTTCTGCTCTCTGTTTATGGACTTTGTATGCTCCCCCTGCATTGTGCGGGTTTCCCCTGGGTTCTCCAGCTTCCTCCTGCAGTTCAAAGACACACAATTACTGATTTGCAGTTACATGCTAATTGGTGCCTCTAAAATTGCCTGTACTGTCTGCTGTGAGATGTGCTGGCATCTTGTCCAGGGTTTACCCCAGGCTTATGCCCTATGATGCTTGGAACAGGCTCCAGATCCCCCTCTGACACTGAGCAGGATATGTGGCTGGAAGATGGATGATGTGAGAGAGGACTTTTTGCCTCGTTGGCTACTAGAAATAGGCTTCACGCTGACAACTAAGGAGCATGCCAAGGATGGGTATTTTAACATAAAACGTGCAACAGTGGCATGGTGGCTCAGTGGGAGTGTCATTACCTCGGACCTCCGAGGTTGGGGGTTGAATCCCACTGTTCTCTCTGTTTTGCTTATGTGTTTCTGCTAGGTCTTCCCCTGCCTCGTGCTTCCTGGGATACAGTTCCAGGCTAATATGACTCTATCCTGGATAAGTGATCATGAAAGATAAATAAAAATAACTTTGGTGTGAAAATTTGAAAAGCCAAATTTTCAATCAAATCATGTCACATGGTTAATACGGTTTGCATGATAACAACACAGGCAGTCCTCGGAATTAGAACGTCTGATTTATGGACAACTCGTACTTATGAATGGACTGCCATAAAGCCTATATTATTTAAAATTTGGGTTAAATGCAATGGTTCAAAATAAACTACTTTGTGATGCTTGTTAAAATATTGGGCAGCAGTGGTTCAGCTGAGGTTCAGTACCAAATGTACTTATTATGTCCTGTATTTTTATTGTTCCTACTTACCTGAAAATTCAACTTTTCAACTCTGAGCAACAGATCTCATTCGTAACCCGGGAACTGCCTGTAATTATATTTTATGACTATAAATACATACAATAAATACAGCTCTTTGTGTCAAGACATACGCAGGTATATTCAAGATATGAGAAGTAAAATTGTTATTGTTGTGAATGGTGAGGCTGTTGTGGTTATTATGAAAAATTAATTTCACCACATATCACAATTTAATTTGTGAGCTGGAGTCACACAGCGTGTCATAATTAATAGGGCTATTCACTTGTCAGATTGCCTGCTCATCTGTGCACTGCAGAAATTGTGTTAATTTGCTTGCCCTGATGTTGCAGATGCTGCTGGAGATCCAGCAGCACTATAAATGATTATCCAGGTGTCCCGGGCTTCCTCTTCATTAAGCATATCGTGGCAGCACCAGTGACTCCCTGCAGCCTTGATGTGAGTTGTAATCCAGCGAGCCATGTTCTAAAAAGTATTAATCAATCCCCTGCTGGATGGAGAATGGATCCTCAAGGTTAATAAATATGAATTTATTAATTAACTGATTACATTTCTCTCAACAATGAATAGCAGTAATGTTTGCATTCCTTGCTCCAGTTGGTCTTCAATTTCATATGTTTTTTCTTTAATTGAAATAATATTTCCACCCATCTAATCATCCATCTATCCATCCATTTTCTGTGCTCGCATGTAGGGCCACGAGAGTCCAGAGCCTATTCTGGGAGCCATGGGCACAAGGAAAGAAATAACCTAAGACAGGAGGCTGACCCATTGCAGATGATTTTACATGAGGAAAAAATATATGAACTATGTTGATCAGAGACGGATGGCCCATAGAAGAAGAGGAGGTAGTACCTCCTCTATTTTTTTAGATTAAATTATGAATCAAGTAGTTACAAGTAATTACTCATTACTAAAATTTTATTGCAATTTAAAAATATTTTCTATTCCTATTTTTTCCTCCACAATCTGCCACTGATGTTGATTGGCTGCAGCTGACAACAGTTTGCAAGGTGCATGTGGATGGACGCGAGTGGAGCATTTCTCAGAAGAATCCCCTGTATTACGGAATGCACAAAGAAATATTAAATTCATGCTTACCACAATGCTGGCGCTGATTTTATAAATGCTAGCACAAGAAAAAAAATGGAAATGGAAATGCATTATACAAATCTGATTATTTTGGGACTGTGAAAAGAGAGTGATTTTGCTCAGGCATTACCATTATTTGTTTGTTTGTTTATTTGTTTGTTTGAAGTGTCTAGCGGTTATTTGCATACATTATTAGTATTATCGATCATGCCCAGTAATAATTCTTCAAGTTACTGGTCGGGGAATCTTTTGTCTCTGGAATAGCTTCACTGCTCAGCTAAGTGATGCTAAGTAGGGAGAACATTGCAAATCACTTGATGTCTGTCGAAAGTTGTAATAGTTACAGGTCATTTATAACATCTTTCAAAATACAGGAAATACAAAATTAATGTCCTCGATTATTGTTCTTTGGTCTCGACTCATTATTTTTGTATTGATTTTTGAACACATTTTCAAAGGGAAACACAATTTCTCATGAAGGTCTTATTGTCGTGAAACGGGGAAGAAGGACTCAGGAGCAGACGTGGGAGCAAGCAAATGTTGTTTTATGTAACTCAATCCAACACTAAAACCAAACGGGATCAGGAGGGACCCAAACTGGGAGTACAGAAAACTAAGGAACAATGGCAAAACTGGGGAATACACACCTGGGAAACACTTAAATACAAGAATAACAAAGGGGCCCCAGGCATGGCTTAAGAGCGCCATGCTAGGGAGAAAGTGGATGGGCACGGTGTGACACTTAGGTAAGGTTTTTAATGTTACATTTACAGCAACGTAAGGCAAAGCTAATTACCAGTTATGCAGCAAACCTAGCTGCAGCAATGTTTGAAATTGCCGGAGAAACCAGCAGAAACACAAGAAGCTGTTATACTGAGATCTTTAAGTGTATAAAAATGGACCCTGAGAATCTAATATCATCTTAGAGTACTATTCCCACTGTACAGATCCGGCAGACAAAATTAGAGCAAAAGATCAGTATTGCAAGCAGCATTATGCATTACCATGCATTTGTGTTACAAATAGTCTGTGTGTAATGACCTTGAAAAGATTATATTAAGATTAAGTTATATTTATGCACTCCTAAGTTGTCAGTCTGCTTTATTAAGACAATCCTCTGAGGTCGGCATTTATTCTGGCTTTTCTGGTCAATGTTTATTACAATTGTTTTACGGTGTTCCCAAAATCAGACTGCAAAGATAATGATTGAAATCATAGTACTAACAGATAGTCTGTTGAATATTAGTATTTTTTGCACAATTTTAATTTCATCTCCTTTTCTCATTACAAAGCAGTTAACAGGACAGTGAAAAAAGTAGAACATGATGCTTGTCCATAATATGTTAATATTTAAAAAGTTATGTTTTCAACATACTTTCACATATTCATATGCCCAAATATTGTACATATCTATGATTATTAAAATATTATAATATTTCCCTAAGTATGCTAAGCAAATGTGCAAATTTAACAAAATAGTACTTTGTGGTATTCGTAAAAATACTGCGTTATACAAAAAAAAGCCTCTTATCAAGAAACTTCCATACAATGTAAATTAAAAAAGAGACAGCCGAGTGACTGGCCTATAGATAAAATGGATATCCTAATTTATTACAAGTAACAAGCTAAAACATGTGAGGGAAGCATTAGGGTAATAAAGATTGCAAATAGTGGCAATGTCACGAAAGAGATAAAGGAGAAGGGAAACTGAAAATAATCACTCACACGATATTGACAGCCCGGCAGAGACAAATGTACAGCAATCCAATAGACTTTCCAACAAATCACTGTAATGGTGGCATGCAGACTGTAGATCAAGTAACATCTATGCACTATAATACTGGCGGAACACTGGCTGGCATAATGCAGGTCAAACGTTCATGCGTAACTGCTGAATTCTTCAGCTGAATTCCGTGTAAGTGCAGTGATGGGAGGCTAATCGAATTGTGGCAACACAACATCCTCATGGAACAGTCAAATGCCCCTTATTTCCTTTTGCCAAAAGAATGCAGACGGAACACAAAACTCTATCGTTTTATTAATCATTCAGAGGCTTATCTAATAATATCTAATCTGGTTCCCCTAAATCCATGTTCTTCAGTTGTGTCACAAACTCAGAATTATTAGAAGGACGTCAGTGAAACACATGACATGGGATTCGAACCCAAACCCTGATGTGTCGGTATTACCCACTGAGCCCCTGTGCCATCCAATCACAAAGTAAATTTTTTTAATATAGGATGTCATATACTAAATAAAAAAGCTATGTTGTTTTATTTAATGACAATGTATGATGTGTACAATATTACTGTGCAAAAGATAAATGATGTAACTCTAGCAATAAATGAATAGCCTACGTCATATAATAACAATTTAATAACAGTGCGGCTTGTTAGCTGAAGTGTCATTGAGGGATGGGGGATGGAGGGTGGAGATAGAATTTAGAGCGATTCAAAAATTTGGTAACATAACTGGATTGGTTTTGATTGTCGGGGACATGATATGCTTTCATGGAGCATAAAGTCTCTAGTGGCACCCCTTCTGGTTAGCATGCAAACGATGAAGGCCTTTGGGTTTACAGTACTTTCCCACTCTTATTGTTTGCTTGACTGAACTTTTTGCCAGTGAGCAATTTCAATTTGATATGAACTGTATCTCCTTGTGTATCACAAGCTGTAGCGAATGCACAAAACAGCCCCAGCTAGCGGCTCCCAAATAATCCATTGCTTTTTTCATATTACTCGTGTTGTCTCGCACGGTTGCATGCGTTTTATTTACCACTAAACACTACTTCCACCTCTCAAAACGTTTTTTACAAAGATTGCAAATTGCTATGCTGCTAGTTGTTCTTTCAAGCGTAGAATACTTCCAGATCGTCACCCTCTTATCTGATGTTCTTACGCTCCTCCTACTGCAAAGGTCATGCTCATGACATCACAGCAGGCAGAAGTCGCTCTGCTCACGCTGTGTGGCAGCGTCAGAGTTCGGCTTGAATGCCGCTAGAGCACATCTAAAACGGGAAAGAGCTGTCGTGCGATTGATTGTACAAATCAATTTAACAAGAATCAGGAGCTATCTTTTTACAGAAAAACTGCATAAGTAAGTATCAGACGTGGATTGGTCACATATGGCCAATACCTGATCTGTCTAATAGGTATGGAACTGTGCTGATATGGATTCCGAATATCGGATCGGCGCACCTCTAGTCATGAGCCTTGGTGCAGTAAGCAGTACAGGTTGGGACCCAGAAGAGGGTCTGGCTGGTTCTCAGTCTCCAAGACTACCTCTGCCTCGATCCTGCAGGGGCCTCATTGCCCTCCTGCCCTGCCGTCCCCTCATTGCCCTCCTGCCCTGCAGTCTCCTCATTGCCCTCCTGCCCTGCCGTCCCCTCATTGCCCTCCTGCCTTGCCATCCCCTCATTGCCCTCCTGCCCTGCCGCCCCCTCATTGCTCTCCTGCCCTGCCGTCCCCTCATTGCCCTCCTGCCCTGCAGACCCCTCATTGCCCTCCTGCCCTGCAGACCCCTCATTGCCCTCCTGCCCTGCCCCTCATTGGAACCTTACATACCTGAAATACAAGAACATTTTCCTTTATTGTAAAACCAAGAAGGTAGCATACCTCCATTTTGAAGACCCATTGAAGACCCAGACCCTCTATGTTCTCCAACTGGATTCCCAGACAGCTGTAGAAACAGTACCAATCTATCAGAATAAATATCTAAACTAGAAAGTAGGATAAGTCTCCTGCACAAGATCAGAGAGGATGACGTCCATCATGGTGGTGGGTAATGAT
The DNA here is from genome assembly GCA_026780845.1 of Petrocephalus sullivani. Lineage (NCBI taxonomy): Eukaryota > Metazoa > Chordata > Actinopteri > Osteoglossiformes > Mormyridae > Petrocephalus > Petrocephalus sullivani. The sequence continues at coordinate 22,937,179 of JAODKM010000002.1, read as the reverse complement.
ACTGCAAACACCTCCATCGTTGCCCTGGACACTACTTCACCAGAGCCAGACCAGCCAGACGGCAGATCCGTCCCCCAAACTGGCGTTTGACCAAAGCTACTGAGCTGTTCCACACTATATCTGCCAGGGAAGTGGAAGCCAACCCGTGGATGAAAATGAAGCAGCAGATGCTTAAACCATCACCCTCATCCCCTGACTCAACCTCAAGGAGTCGAACTGGGGAACAGATTCTCCATTCTGGAGGAACAGTTGGTATGCCCACTGTTTACATCTCTTCTTCCTCCCTATAGGATTGACTACTGTAATGCTGGTAGATCTCTGGTAGTGATCGAAACAGCAGAAAAAGTGGAAGGCAGGGAACAGATAAGGCAGGGCTGCAACGTCAATGGCAGACCTGCGGAAGTCTGGACTGAAAGGCATATAAATATAGGACGAACAAGCGAGTAAACAAGGCAGCTCGGAGTGATCAACACGGTGCTGGAACGAAAGGTAAAATTAAACATGGACCAGGCAGAGCCTTGTAAAGCCACATCAAGTAGGAAACAGGAGGATCAGGCAGACATGGTGGGTAGGACATATCTGCTTCAGAACTGATTTCAAGGTTCTTTTATTGGTTTACAAAGCTGTTAATGGTCTTGGAACTACCTGTTTTTCAGATTTGCTTTTATCCTGTGAACCCTCTAGAAGTCTCATGTCTTCAGGTAGTGGCCTTTTAATTATCCCTAAAGTCCAAACAAAACCCCATGGTGAGGCATCCTTTCCACTACTATGGTCCACATATGTGGAACGGCATTCGCGAAGAGCTGAGGGTAACAGGGAATGTTCATATTATTAAAAGCAGAGTAAAGACTAGACATCAACCGATATATCGATTTACCGATATTCTTCCTGATATTTAAGCATTTTACCATAATCGGTTATGTGATATCGGGTTCACCGATAAACGCCGCCATCTTGTGGGTGTTTTGAGAATTACGAGCAGGATCACAATTGCAGCACAGTGTCTGAGGGAAACAACAACTGCGTGCACAGGTAAAGTATACTTACTTGCTTTGCTATATTTAGTAAACTTTATTTAACATAATGGCTATTAATGCACAAATTAGATGTGTTACATAAATGACTGATATGTAGTTTATGCAGCTTGGCTCTAACAAATAAAGACAAACTCACAGAGTCACATAAGATAATCTGTCAAGTCCTGTCAAAATAAAGACGTAACTTTGCCTGAATTAAATAATATACAGCCATTAATAAGCACATGTTGTAAATGAAAGCGCTGAATTTAATTCTCTCTCTGTTATCTACATGCTCATCATTAGTCTCGTGAAGTTCCAATAAAGATGTAACTTGCCTGAATTAAATAGAGCCACTAACGAGTGTCTATATGCTCACCATTCGTCTCGTGAAGTCGCTTCCACTTTGCTGTTCACTCACCGAGTTGATGCTCATGAAATGCTCCAGCACAGCCACCGCATATAGCTTTTAACAAGATTCACTAAAACACCCCGAATTATATTAACATTTACTATATAACCATAATACAGCTAATAAACATCTTCTAAATAAATATAACTAAGAAACTGGATGCGCTTTGTCAGCACGCATTTCATAATTTAGGACGACAAAAACGTTTTTTTTTTTTTCAAAAACGTAATTGTGATATAACACATCAGAAAAGCAATAAAAAAACTGTTTTGTTTGTTATATTTCAGTATTTCTGAATATTATTCAGTAAATTAACATTATCCAGCAAATTATTCTTCACTCTTTAGCCTATAAACAGCTTTATAAACCTA
>JAODKM010000002.1:22919453-22935280 GCA_026780845.1 Petrocephalus sullivani | reverse complement strand
ATTCTATATTTATTTTGCTTAATGGTAATGTTCAGTTCAGTGGTGTTGTAATCATTGTGTCAAAAACAGAAGTATAATAGCAAAGAATATCGGTTCTGAATATCGGTAATCCGGCACATAAACACGCAAATAATCGGTATCGCTAATAAAAAAAAAATGGTCGATCACTAGTAAAGACCAATCGTTTCAATCTTTTACTTGAGTTTTATTAATTTGAATTTAATTTTTAACTATTTCTTTAATTTGTATCTCTTTATAAATATTATATATTTATATTTTAGTCCATTTTATTACTTGGTATGTGGGTGGGGGTGGCAGCAGGGGTGGGGGGTATTTTTATTATACGAAGCACTTCCTGTTACATTGTGTTTGCATGAAAAGTGCTGCATAAGTAAAGTCTGACTGATTGCTTGAAAGTACATAGTAAAAAATGCCATTAATAACCACAATTTTTAGACATACAACTTTACACTGTGAGGGTCACAAATAGTGTATATTTCACGTTTACACAAGACAATTTCAATTATCAAGTTTAGGGAGAAGGTTAAATCTTTCCATACTCTTTTATCTTTATTTGCGGCTATGAAAAAATAGTGATTTGTCGAGTAAGCCTTGTTTTGGTGTCAAACCATTGTATGAACCTCAAAGCTAAAGCACAGGTGAAGGGAGACTCATTTGTTCAACAGTGTACAAAGTGAACTCTCACTGAATGCATAGTTGTTGCATCTGAAACCTGCAAGGTGTGTCTGACAGGACAAAAGAGATTTTGTGCAGCTTAGAGGGAAGCTTTTGAATATTCATTGGACCTGTATGGGAAGAGTCAATACAGGGCCAATGAAGTTTTAACAGACATGAATCACCAAAATAAAACACCATAATAGATTATGTTGACTTCCTTATCGCTTAAGGAAAAAGAAGCACTTTATCTATAGTAACATATCGCTACTTCTTTATTTCAAGTGCTCTTTGGCGCAGCAGTGTTCTCTCCTAACATATGACCATTGTTGGTGGCAGCTTCCTCCCTGCCATGCTGAAAGGCCTGTGTCTTTCTGTTTCCCCCTCAGAAGATGGCTTTGTTATTTGTTTGGAATTAATTTCCCCTGCAGATAGAAAAGCTGTGCGGTCCAGCTTGTACGTTTTTTTTTTTCTTCTTCTTTAACTCTCTTGAGATGCAGGATCAGATAAAATATACTCATATTCTGCATAAACACATCCCCGAGGCAACACAAAATTATAATTTTTTTTCCTGCAGTTACTTGGAGAATGACAATAAATAACTTAAATTGTTTTTGTAAATAGAAACTCAGATTTTTTTCGAGGCGTTACAAAATATGCTTCGGTCATATAATACATTTTACACTGAAGCTTACTTCACATAAGCTGCATTTTAATTTTCTGGGGAAGACAGCCTGCCAAATGAAATCAGTGTTCTCACATTTGGTCGGATCTGCTGGCACGCTGCGCTCATTTATTATTTCGTTTGTTAATTTATTTCTGCAGGAACATCAAGAAGCATTCATGAAATTAGAGGAGTGCCTGGATTCTTCATCAGTTTAGCAGGGTGCGTAGGAGAGGACGACGAGGTCGCAGGAGGACACTTTGATAGTGTGTAAGAGAGCGGTGGTGCCACGCAGTGAGAGCGGATGCAAAGCTGACATGTGCCATATTAACATTCTCTCTATGACACCCAGCTACAATAATGATAGACATATTGAGAAAAAGTAGATATTTCGAGATAAAAATAATATTGTAAACATTGTAGCATGTATAAAGCGATCGGGCAGTAAATGGCATTGCTGCCCTTTGCGTTCACACTAGATCTTGGGCCTGGTAAATAAAATGTCCCCGTAGAGTGCCTTTCATCAAAATCGAGAAAGCACAAAATATGAAAATGAAAGAAGCAATATCGTATGATGGTGAATATGTTGATGTAATACTTCCCACACATACAACATTGTGGTGTATATTTATGAATTTATCATTTTCATTGCATCCTTTCTCCCTCCTTTGGTGCCTCTGCTAAGCTGTATAACTGGACACACATCTGCTAATATCCTCTTAAGGTATTTCACATGAGGGAAAAGGGATCAATATATGGCTTCGCAGAATGTGAAGTTTGCTGTATTTATGGGCCAGTGGGATTTCTTTTTGCATCAGGCCTTCTCAGCACCTAGCTTGCTCGCACTTGAGATTTTAAGCCTGCTGAAAACTTCAGTGATCGGTTCAGTGACGAGAAGTTCTCCACCGCCATCTTTGACCGCTGGAGCGGATTGAAGATTGAAGAGTTTGTGGGTCGAAGAGTTTGGTTTTCAGAATGTATCATTGTTTACTCATCTAGACATATGGCTTTGTCCAAGTAATTTTGAGAACCATACAGGCAATTTGCCTATTTGAGAAGGAGCGATTGTTTTCTTTTTAGTGAGCATATTAACATGCTCTATGTATCACACACCCGGTGTTTCAGCTAGGGGAATTATGCAAACTGATTTCCTCATGCCGATTTCTGTATTTCGTTCAAGGCTCGTGCTGTGCGACTTCCTAGACAGTTTTATGCTTTGAGAAATTTTGGCTGGACAGCTGCTCCTGGGCAGATTCACTACTTTTCTGCACTGTTATTTTGGGAAATATGTCTCGGGAAGAGAATCGGTGAAGCCTAGGAACTTTATAAACAGGTTTGTGCTCCTTTACATACTGATAGTGATTAACACCATTCCGGTAGGACCTCAAAAATGTCTTTTGATTGAGATCTGATGGCCCTTTATAACCTGTGTAATGACAGCCATTACAACAACGTGGACTACATAGTAAGCAGTATGGTGGTTCCGTAATTACCACTGAGGCATCACATCAATACCCCCAGCTCTGTGTACATGAAGTTTCCATGTTTTACCAAGGTACACTTCAGGGTACTACAGTTTTCTATGTTTTCATTAAAAAATGCACAATAGATAACTGTTACATGTAGCTCACATGTAGCTCACTGTAATAAACAACAACCCGAACCACTTCTGTCCTTACACTAACTGGTTGTGCAATATAAAAATCAAATATTCATCCGCACTGGAGGCTTAGATGAGCTCTTGCTCACCTAAGTCCCTCTCCAATTAAAAGGCATGCATCCTCCATTCTACTGCTCACCGTTTCCTCTCTAAATGGTTATGTTCTGTGCACAGAAGCAGGCCGCATATTTGCAAGCTAAGACGGGGAGGTACGAGGCAGAGTGGTTGAGAAACAGGGCAGACAAGAGCAATGTCAGCACCAAGGATGGCGCCGGGAGTGGCTGAGCAGAACTGCTCACAGCTGGCTCCATTCGTCAAAAGCACCACATACTGTAGACAAGGAGCGCTGTCTAGTCCCAGTGGAATTAGACAGCAGATTACCTGCAAGTTGTGGTCTCTTGCATCTGCTCCCTCTTATGTCCCAAAAGCACTGATCTGGACAACCCCTTTCCTTCCTGCAGGATTCTCTTCCCACCGTTTTTCATGGTCCCTGACTAGCCTGTGGGAATCTCAGCTGTTCCACACCCCGATTCTCTATCATACTCGTATTATGCTGCACCAAAGGCAGCCGCACTTCAACCACAATAGCCTCAATTGCTCACCTATCTGTGTGTGGCTAATTAAGGTCATGCCCCTCTTGGTGCTTCTGTGTCATGTTGCTTGTGCTCTGTCTGATGACAACAGTGCTAGTCGGTTCTCATATAAACCTAATACTGGTCACACCTGCCAATCTTCTGCAAATTTCTTGTAACATGAATTGGTATTAAATGAATTTCATAATGCTGGAACAGTCATCCTCTGCCTATAGTGGACTCTGAGGCACTCACAGAACACCAAAACTCCACTCCATATCACCACTCAAAAAATAACAGTAAAGTAATGGACTCTTTCAAATTTCTGGGTACCTCCATTTGCAGTTCTCTAAAATGGCAGATACTCTCAGACCACCTCAGTAAGAAGGCAAATCTTAGATTGTATTATCTTAAGCAACAGAAGAAGTTTAGTGTCAGTCACTGTATCCATGTATAGACCTACAACTCTACAGGGAGAGCATCCTGACATGTTCCATCACACACTAATATAGTGTAACTTCTTTCATTAGTAAAAGACTTCCAAAAAATGTGACCATGGCCTTAAAGGTCTGTGATTCTGCCTGGATATCAGTTCAATATCTCTACATTTAACGCACCTCTAAACATTTCAGTTGCTTCCCTCAGATAGATCGCTCACCATAAAAACAACATGTTTCAAGGACAGCTTCTGCTCCAGTGCTATCAGACTTCTAAAAGGTCTCCCCTGCTTGAAGTCATCAATAATTCAACATTTGCACCATATCAATGTTTTGATTTTCTTAAGCACAGATCTTATTTGCAATCTGTTTGCGCATTATAATTACACATTGCATGTGATGTATGCTATACACTATGTATGGATGTGTGTTACCTGTATTGTACTCGTGTCACCTTTCAGCATTGGACTACCAATATTTGCACAAACCACTGTATTTATCACATACTTTGCATTTACTCCTTTGTGTTGTGTATTTATTATATGTCTATGTTATGCCCTAACTGTAAAATTTCTCTGTTGTAATGTTACCTCCAACATTGGTAAGCCCGAAGTTTCTATTTGCCTTGGTCAGGTGGCAATAAAGATTCTGATTCTCTCATTTCCAACTTGCACATGACTCCCCCAGGTGAATCACCCAGATCCATTAACTAACTCTTGAGTCACAAATCTGAGGTCTCCATTAACCCAAATCCATCCAGTCCTAACTACACAATGACTAATCTATAAAGGCCATTACGTATATACCTCTAATAATCATTTCAAACCAATTACAAGATCAATACAGCCATAGTAGCAAGTATAGCTGCTAAAAATTGCATAACTTACCGTGAGTTTGCACCAACACACTCAAATGAGGGATCTACAGCCAGAATCTGAACCGCTCACCAAAGCGGGTTAGTGCACCTGGATCACACATAGTCATGCATGAATCCGTCAGTTAACTTCCTCTACAGGCGGAAACATACAGCCGAATCTGAGCCGTTCACCAAAGCGGGTTAGCGTACCCGGATCACACACAGTCGATGAGTGAATAAGCCGGTTAACTACCTCTACAGCCGGAATTATACAGCCGAATCTGAACTGCTCACCCAAGCGGGTTAGCGCATCCGGATCACGCACAGTCATGAGTGAATCCGCTGGTTAACTTCCTCTACAGCCGAAATCATACAGCCAAATCTGAATCGCACAGATGAAGAAGGGGATTTAGACCTGGCGTAGCTCAAAGCAGACTTGTTCACACACTGGTCACTGATTAGACTTCGTTAACAGTATAACAGTGTGATTTGTAATACTTTGCCTAGTTAATTTATTTTGAAGTGCATTCATTCTCATTACAAGTCATGTACTGTATACTTTCTTCTATGAAAAACAAACCCATATGGCCCATATGAAAAACAAAGATTTCGGCTGGCGATTTGGCAATACTGACTCAAGTGACTCAAATGAGTAGCACACCTGGATTAGTTTAGTGAGTGACTCAGAGGGAGCCGAATCCTAAAAAGGAACCGAATATTATAGCTCTAGAAGAAAGTACCTACCTAGGCTTGGTTTTGAATCACATTCTGTCGGTTGCTCAAAGTAGGAATGGGGTCATAACCACCTATATCAATTCTGAGTCAAAACTAAGACTTTAAAGGGACAAATCCGAGTCAAGACCAAGAATGTAGGATGTGGGAGTGGCTAAGACCAAGTTTTTGGAGGAGGCGAGACCAAGTTGAGACGAGGACAGCCTCGTTTTTCAAGGAATTCTACTGTTAAGCTAACTAATGTTAATGCAAATCTAGTCTAGGAATAATATACAATTAGTTTAAATCATAAAACACAGATATAGTGCTGAATGGTTCACTGCACTAATCCATCCTGTTTGTGCTGTTATTCTGTATTGAATTAGATCATGGTCATGTTTTTGGGAGGGCTCGAGGGGTCAGAAGTGCACTGTATTTGTTTGTTTCTGGTTTAGGCTGTATCTGTCTAAAATGTGATGTTAAGTCTAGTTAGATTCATGGTCTTGAAATCAGACTTGTTTTTTGGATCTCTCAGTAGTAATCACGATGTTTCTGACAGATACTGAGATTGCAATTTGATTTGGGATATAATTTCTTAAAAGTCAAGCTTCAGTTCAATATTCAATGTGTAATAGATTTAAAACATATGACGAGCATTGCCACAGAAGACACCATCAAAATATTAAATGGTCTACATTTTAATGCGAGGATGAGAGCTTAAACATGCGAATTGCTTCCAACAAGAATAATTTTTTAACCCCTGTGAATACATTCCTCGAGTCTCTGATCTGAGACTGGTCTCGAGTAGTACAAAAATAGCTCACAGGGTCGAGAGAAGATGCAAAAGGTTATGTCCAGTGACTAATTACAAATGACAGCCACCACATCCTTGAGTGTAAGTCTGGAATTCCCCTTTATGCTTACACATTACTGTATAATGTTGACAGAGCCTGTTCAGTGACCATTGCATAGTGAGTGCAGTTATGTAACGTAATCTTCTGTCTGCAGAGCTACAGCATGATGATTTCAGAATACAGACCTGATATACCACACAGAGCTTTCAGCAATTAATATAGGTTATAAAAGTGTAACCACCGTAATTTATGTCTAACTAAAATATTTAAATAGCTCATTTCTTGGAAATGTTTTGGCTATGCGGGCTCCCTCCTACATGTGTGTATTTAGTAACATTCTATCTATTACTCCAGGATAGTTTGCAGCATAATTTTGAGGATATGGACTAATCAACTGAAACTTCTCAGGAAAAGCACTGCCTTTGAGGAAATCACTTCATCTGCGTTGTTTCAAACTACAACAGCCTTAGTTTCTTTGTATAAAAAGAACATCTAAGTAAGTAAATGCAAACTCACTTTGTACAGAGCTGTAATATCTATAAGAAACAGTCCACAATAGATATTTAAGTAAAAAACGTGTGTGTGTGGGTATAGTTTTAATTGGGGAATATAAATAAATGTAAATAAATACCATTTTTGTTAGAATATTATTTTTCCTGATATTAGAGTTGGATCACCGCTATTATCTTACTGACTCTGTCTGCCAAACTCTACTTTACTGCCTCATACACCTTCATTAAATATCCCCTATGTTCTGTTCTACTTTAAAGAGTAACCACTCTTTCAGAACTACCTCTTCTCTGTCCCTCTTTCTTATTGCACCTATTTACACTTACACTGTTATAAATGTGACAAGCTGTGATAAAACATTCAGTTTTCAAACTCGGCTTTGAAGGACTGTCCTGCTTTTCTCCGTTTTTTTCCTCTGTTTCTCCGAGTGAATGCCCCTAATGGTTGGGAGTTACTTAATACAAATAGGCACTGGCCCCGCACACAAATTAAACCAAATATTTTTCCCAATATTTTGTAAATGTACTCTTTCTGTATATAATTGATTTTTGGATCTAGAAGGTGAAATTGTGTGTTGGCTCAGGCCCCTACAGTATAGCTCTTAATTATAAATATTCTTTAAAAATGCTTAAGAAATAAAGAGCAGAAAAAAATGTCAATTAGTCCTTGAAGCAGTGTCTTGTGTCTCACTCAGGTTACTTTAGCCAGATTTAAAAAGCCAGTTTTATCAAGTGCCACCGGGAAATGATTTTCAATCTGCAGACCTGTTCTGCATACACAGGAAGTCTAGTAAGGGGTCCACAGAGGACCACCTCTTTGGGAAAAGCGATGCCAAGTGTTGTACAAAGGACATTCTTTAATTGTTGCTTGGAGACTGTCGTCTAATTGAAACTGATTTAGCATAAACCGTATTCCCTTCTCACCTGCTGAATGGTAGGAATGTGTTCAGAGATGTGATATAGCACTGTTAAAATTTCAAAACAGAATTCAAGGTGATCCTACATAGGGCAAAATTTTCAGCAATGTTGCCTGATGGTGTTGCCAGCAATGGGCAACCAGAAGAGACATAAGGCAACTATTCAAGGCAGTGGGCAGTTGGCAATAACCAATCAATAATCAAAGAGAAAATCTGGGAAAAAGAGAAGAGAAGAGAAAATCTTGACTCAGAGTTTTGCACAAAAATTCCAATGTGCCTGGAATGTTGGTTTCTATGCACAAATGGCAACTAAAAATCTCAATCTCAATCAATCAATCAAAATCAAGCTCCAAAGATGGACACTGAGATGCCAAACTGGTCACATGATCAGCTGGTAGCATTCTGATTGGAAGATCTAAGTTTGTTGCTCATTCTCAATGGGAAAGTGCCCAAGCAACGTTGCTCAGCAAACTGCCAGCCAACATTGCTCAAGAAGTTGCAATCACTTTCATATACAGGTCCAAAATCTAAATTTTCATGTCTTTAAAAGTATATATCAGGTAATTTAAATTTCTCTAAACAAATTTTAGTATTTTGATAGAAAGGCTTTATAAGTGGTTTGAGTGGTCTAAAGAGGTATAACAACAAGAAAGTTAATTGTCATTTATTTTATATGTATTCTACAGTTTCACCTTTATCAACAAAAGAGGAAAATCTTCATCTATAAATTCAGCAAGACATACTGGCCAAGAAATGGGACATAAAGTTTACCTGGTAAGGAAGTCTTCCTCTGCAAGGCCAAAATCATTAGATTGCATTCAACTGTATTGTCATTGTACTGTGCAGGTACTATGAAATACAGTTTAGCATCTAACCAGAAGTGTCCAATTACGAAGAGAGGTGCTAATGCCAAGGTTACTTAGTGGAGCAGACCGTACTGTGGAGCAGACCGTACTGTGGAGCAGACCGTACTGTGGGAAGCAGAGGTGGAAAATTCAGGTCCAGAAAGTACAAATCAAGACCAAGATTTAGTTTCAACCAACCAGTTGCATATAAAGAGTAACATTCATAGAAAACACAGAACTGGGTGGATTTCCTGGACAGTCAGTGTGTGACCAGGATTGGTGTTAGAGGCTGGAACAGAGGAACAGCAGGATGGAAGTTGGTGTTGGAGGCTGTGGAGAGAACTTCCTATGGATCTGGTTCCAAAGGGAAGAGATGAGCTAGAAGGCAGGAGACGAGGGGCAGTTGGCTGGGCACGACCGCTAACCCACTGACTGACGAGTCTCATAGTTGGGATTGAAACGCTCAATAAAAGTCAGATACCACCTAATGACCTCTTCTTCTGGCCAAGGCTACAGTCTAGCTGTCTAGCTGAGACTAATCACCCTAGAAATGTATGAAAAGCTGACATTTATGATTTTTTTTCACAATTGGTGAAAGATTAGAAGGCTTAATCCTCTTTAATGGGACTGATATTTGCTGTATATTGCAGCCATGTTACTTTATGTAAAACTGCATTAGAGAATATCAAAGAATTCTACTTCTAGAATAGGGCTCAGAAGAGGAAAAACACGAAAACCATGAGGACACAAATATACAGTTCCCTCCAAAAGTCAATTCCTTAATTTTTGCTGTACACTGAAAACATCTGGGTTTGACTTCAAGAGATTAGTAATTCAGCTTTTATTTCCAGGTATTCACATCTAAGTATGTTAAACAACTTAGAAGATATCATCGTTTGTAATGGAACACCAAATATTTAGGCAAGCAAAAGTATAGTGAAGAATACTTAACTTTTAGTTGGAAATTTTCTCTTTGCAATAACTCCATCAAGTCTTTTGTGATGCGTTTCCAGGCTTTCACTGTAGCCTCTTTCAGTTGTTGTTTGTTTCGGGGGCTTTCTCCCATCTGTCTCCTCTTTAGCAGGTAAAATGCATGCTCAATAGGGTTTATGTCTGCAGATTGACTTTGCCAGTGTAAAACCTTCCACTTCTTTCCCCTGATGAACTCCTTGGTTGTTTTTGGCAGTGTGTTTTGGGTCGTTGTCTTTCTTCATGATGAAGGATCTCCCAATCAGTTTGGTTGCATCGCTCTCTAAATTGGCAGACAAAACATTTCTGTAGACTTCTGACTTCATCTTGCAGCAGCTGTCATGTGTTACACCATCAATGAAAATCAATGAGCCTGTCCCAGAATGCCATGCAGGTCCAGGCTATGACATGACCTCCACTGTGTTTCGCAGAAGAGCTTGTGTGTTTGGGATCATGAGAAGATCCGTTCTTTCTCTACACTTTAGCCTTTCCATCATTTTAGCAAAGGTTAGTATTTATCTCATCAGTCCGTAAAACTTGTTTGAGCCTTGTCGCTGTTGCTTTTGGCAAATTCCAATCTGGCCTTCCTGTTCTTATTACTAATAAATGGTTTGCATCTTCTAGTGTAGCCTCTGTATTTTTGTTCCTGAAGTCTCCTGCGAATGGTGGATTATAAAGCCTTCACTACTGCCCCCTGGAGGCTGTTGGTGATGTAACTGACATTTGTTTTTAGGGTTTTTATTTACCGTTCGCACAATGTTTCTGTCATCAATTGCTGATGTTTTACTTGGTCTACCAGTTTGACGTCTGTTGCTCAGTACACCAGTAATATCCTCTTCGGGACATTTCAAATAGTTGTGGCGGCTATGCTCAATGTTTGTGCAACTGATGGGTTTGCCATCTTCTCCCAGCTTAAAAATTGCTTGCTTTCTCCGATAAGCAGCTCTCTGGTCTTCATGTTGGTTATGCATTTTTAACTATGAATGAAGTCTGCACAGGCAAAACCCAAAGCTGAAACTGACAGTACACATTCTGCGCTATTTATTGTTTGAGTAATTAGTATAATTGGACACACCTGTACAACAACAAGCATCTGTCAGTCACATATTCTTTTTTCAATACGTTTGCTTACTTGAGGACTGGGTGGGTTCAAACAAAATATGATTTCTTCTAAGTTGTTTAACATATCTATATGTAAATGCATGGAAATAAAAGCTGAATTACTGATCTCTTGTCTCATACTCATCTTTTGATGTCAAACCCAAATGTTTTCAGTGTTCAGCAAAAATAAAGGAATTGGGCTCACTGTTCCAATACTTTTGCAGGGGACTGTATGATATTCAGTATTGTCTTTAATGCAGATAGATTTTAATTAGTTAATTCATTATACTTTAATTCATTATGAATGACTGAATGAATGTCTTCATTGCACAGTTTAATTATTGTATGCTTGTTAGTTAGAGTATCATTCAAAAAGGGTCAAATGCCACATTTGTGGAACCAAAGGTAATTTATTCCTATGAACTCGGGAATAAAATCCATCCAAAGAGGAGTGACACCGCGGAGGACAACCTCAGGGAATTTTCCATTTTGAAGTCATAAAGTGCTACGGATTTCCATGCCCAGCGGTCACATGCATGTCTGCTGGTGTAAGGTACTGTAGGTACATAACAAACAGAGTTTGACTCTTGAGGCTGACTGACAGACAGGGGCTCTTCCAATTCCCAAACCCATTACTTTAGAGGAAATGAGGAAATTTCTTTACTGTATAATTGGGCAGAACATGATCACTCTCTGGGTAAATTTTCCCAAAATATAAGTGGGCAATGCAGGCAACTGTAGTGCTCACTAGAGGTTGCATTGTACAGATTGCAGAAATTAAGAAACTAAAATGTAGCTCTCTTGAGTCAGTTATACAGACCCATTTAGCAATGATACTGCAGGGACATACAACTAAAATTTCAGCAAAGTTCAGCAAACGTTAAAGAAATATAAGTCAGTTGAATTATTTTTGCTGAATTATTAATCATCTTTACTTTTATTAAACAAATTCCAATTCATATTTCACCAATAATACCAAACAAAATCCTGGACATAAAACGTGCTATGCCTTTTTATAAATCGATATAGCTATATTTGTAATGCTTTATGAATGCATTATAATGTGTTACGAATGTGTTCCTATATTTTGATAGACATGGTATTGATAGGAAGTGTTACCAATTAATTTGACAATTTCTGTAAGTATTTAATTCAAATGCATTGATATTACTTTCTTATGTTATCTTCACACCTTCTACAAGGGCAGCATGGTGGCTCTGTTGGTAGCACTGTTGCTTCACACCTCAAGGGTTGATGGTTTGAACCCTGTTGCTTTGGAGTTTGCACATTCTCCCTGTGTCACTTGAGTTTCATTCTGCAGGCCAAAGACATGCAGCTCGATGAATTAGCATCTCTTAAGTTGTGCACAGTGTGTGTCCTGGAATCGACTGCCAAAGTGTTCAGGCTCTTCTCTTGCCTTATGTTCTATGGCAGTGTTTCCCAACCCTGTCTTTGAGGACCCCCAGACAGTCTGCATTTTTGCTCCCTCCCAGCCCATGGTATGACTGAAAATACCTAATTTTACTGTCATGTGACTCACTACAACTTAGTGACTGTAATTTTCAGGTTGCATGAATAACAAGGAATTAGAACCATTTTCTAATGTTTTCAAGGTGGCTAATTTTAACAGATGAAACTCACAAAATAATTTCTCTTAGCAAATATTTTCCCACAGTACTTGGTTAAAATATCAAGATTTCTGTAAAAGCCTGATTAATGTCTCCATGCTTCTGTGAGAGTGGTCAGAGCTTTTCCTTATTAGCAGCATAATGCCAAGTAGCAGTTACAAAGATAGCCCTCTCCACTTGTAACTTGCCTTTGTAAAAACAGCATTTGTATTTTACAAACTGGTCCATGTATAGCCTAAACCATATTTCTAAATGAATAGTTTTAGAATGTTTATGCAAAGCATTCTAAAAATGTTTAGAAAGTTTATGCAAAAAACGACAAGTTATTATTATTATTATTATTATTATTATTAGCCACAATGAGCTGGGTCCGTTCTATCTGCCTGTCCAGTTCTCTACACACACACAGTATGATGCTCAAAACATGCACTCACATTGTGCCATTGCCAAGGGTAAGAATAACAACAGAGGAAGAAAGATTTCCAACATAATGCAGTGGTGCTTGAGCTTAGCACACCAACAGACTGTCTCTTTAAAAAAAGTTAGAAGAAAAATTGCTGCAGTTTACGCCACAGAATAATATTAGCCAGTACCTTTTCAGAAATTATATGCTAGTAATTGTTTGATAGACTGGAGCTTGTTGATATACCGTTGTATGGGAATCTGCTCTTTGTAATCTTAAATTTTATATAAATTTTATATTTATATTTTAAAATTTTGTTTAATATTGATACGCCATTTGCACTCTCAACTGTTGTATTGACTCTGGCAGTAGTGTTCAAATGTTTTAAAAAATAGAGATTTGTCTTAAAAATGTTTACAGATATGAACTGTAAGGAAAAATATTACTTAAAACCTACACCCCCTTACAGCCACTTTTTTAATGCACAGGCAAACAAGAACAAATAAAGTGCTGATGAAAGGTTTCTCTCTGTTTGTTTTGCTTGGTCCTGGAGGATCAAACTGTTTCAGAAGGCCCTGTTGCTGACGGCAACGACATCTGCCTAGTGAGAGCAGGCTGTGCTTCTGTGGAGCTGCCATGCCATTTAACAAGACTGTAGGGATTTGAATCGTTGAGCTCTCCATGTGGAGAACTTTATCACAGTTTCTACTTTCTCTATAGAGGTTGAAATCTTTTTGATTGCATGTGTACTATTAAAAAAATAAAACAAAAGAAACGTGGACATTTTCAGGTGGCCTAGTTTGTTATGTTTGGTTGTTAAATTATTTATAAACATAATTTTTTAGTACTGCAGTTGTTTCCAGCAGGCAGACAACAGTGGGAGTACGAGCAAAAGCCCCAGAAAGATTGTATTTATTGAGGAAGAGCCCAGCTGTAGTCAGGAGAAAGGTG
The DNA here is from genome assembly GCA_026780845.1 of Petrocephalus sullivani. Classification (NCBI taxonomy): domain Eukaryota; kingdom Metazoa; phylum Chordata; class Actinopteri; order Osteoglossiformes; family Mormyridae; genus Petrocephalus; species Petrocephalus sullivani. The sequence goes on along the minus strand of JAODKM010000002.1, from coordinate 22,921,528 downwards.
TAACTTGTCTGGAGGTTTCTGGGAGATGGCCTCACACCAAGCCAGGTTAGTGTTAAAGTAAGAATGTGAATGGCAGCAGACATTGTTAAAAGAAAGCAAAAGTTTAATAAAAAGCATAGCAAAACAAACTGACAGAATGATAGATACAGAACAGAAAGGTTGAAAGGTTGTAGCAGCAATACGACTACAGCTGGGGATTTAGGCAATAAGTTATAGACTGCTCCCTATTTAATAGGCAACACTAATTGAACGTTGATGCTGGTAGAGTGGTGGCAGCTACTATTGACACCCATTGGGTTGACTTTGTTTCAGCTGGTGCTATACTTGGAAAGGCTAGGGGTACAGTTAGTCAAGGTCTCTTTGGATAGGCTGTGAAGTTGAGGCCATGACATATCCTAGGTCCAGATGACTGTCTTTTGCTGGCCCTTCTTGGTGCAACCATGAAGAATAGCAGATGAATTGCCAATAATAGGCCACGGAACACCAGCAACCCTGATGGTTTGTTTTGCTGCAATTTCAGGAAAACATTGCCAGCTTCCTGTAGTCTCAGATGGAATTTTTGGCCTTTTGGTGAGCCCTGAAGCCCACAGATGATCCAGCACCCACTGTAACTGTCGGACTCTATACAACATCATCATCCAACCAGGCAGCAGTGTACGCCTGGTGGGGTCTCAGGACCTCACCTATCAGTTTCTAGAAGGTGGCTGGTGCGCCATGTAGTCCAAAGGGAGACCTGGTAACTGCCAGTGGCCACTGGGCTTCCTGAATGTGATCTTCCCCTAAGCAGTGCAGGTCAGTGGCACCTGCTCTCAGCCAAAGGTGTAGTTACCAGTCCAAGGTGTAAATAAACTGGGTCCACCCTAGCGTTTCATCAGCTCCTCAGCTCATCGTGTTTACCTGGACCATGGGATGTAACTCCATTACATTATGAGGCCTGGATGACATGGTGGGTGAAATGGGTTCAGTTAGGGCCAGAGAAGGTACTAGTTTAGCATCTTTTATCATCTTTTAAGTCCTAGTGGAGGGTGAACTTCTCCTCTATATTGAACTCTTCCAGTGCTGGTAGTTCTTTGTCCAGCATCTTCCAAGCACTCTCATACCATCCTCCATATCTGTTTCTCTATTTCTCTCTCTTCTAGAGAAGGTAAGGTAAATGTTTGGACCATGCGTACTTAGCTATATCAAATGAGCTTGAAGAGAATAAAGCCTGCCTAGGGAGTCTTCTGTAGGATGAAGAGCATTTATGAGGTCCCAGATGCACCCACATTCATCTGCCACCATCCATTATATGCTAAACGAAATTGAATGGTAGACTGCACACATATGTTTAACATGTTTAATGCCTGGCTAGAAGAAGATCCAGCAACAGAGATTCCACCCCAACTCCTGGTTTATTCTCTGTCTGCCCATTAGGCTGAGAGAGGAAGTCAGATAAAACAGAGGAAGTCAGACAAAGGTCTCACCATAGATTCAAATAAAGCACAGAAAGCCCTCCAGCATTGAGAGGTAAACTGAGGTGACTGGTCAATATCAGTTTGTGAGGGATGGAAAGGATTTCTACTTTTTGAATCTTGGCCCCAAGTCTGTAAGATAAAATAAATTTAAAGAGGGCTCACCTAGTTTAAACAATTAGCCTCTGAACTGTAAGCAAGGTTGATATAAACCATTCAGATATTTGGATGATGTGGTGATATCTCAAGCTAATGATATTACACTTACTAGACTTGCTTAATTGGGACCATGAGACTAGGATGAAACCATGAATACACAGGAATACATTTAATTATCCTTATAGTTTTAGGGGGCTCTGCTCGGACTCCCATGTCGGGTGTGTTGACTTCAATGATGAACAAGCATGACAAGTCTATGCAAGCCAAGATTTGAAGATTTGAGTAAAACCCACTGCACTTCAAGAATCCTGGTATTTTAATACATCCCTTTATCTCATCACTGAGTCAGAGCTGAGGGGAAAAATATTAATTCTAAACTTCTGTGAAAATTAGCAAAGTCAAGAACACTAAATTTGCCAGAGATTTGTTCTTTTGGGCCAATCTGTCCCCATTTAAGCCTTAGTT
>JAODKM010000002.1:22893233-22917795 GCA_026780845.1 Petrocephalus sullivani | reverse complement strand
ATTAGCAAAGTCAAGAACACTAAATTTGCCAGAGATTTGTTCTTTTGGGCCAATCTGTCCCCATTTAAGCCTTAGTTGGATCCAGTTGAAGCCATCACATATCCCAAAAAAAGAATATTTCTCAAGCTTGACGACAAAATTGTTTTTGTATGGAACCTGTAGAGAACTTGTCTTATATGTTGAATCTGTTCTATGAGAAAGAGAATGCTGAGAACAAATGTGGAATTGTTCAACATACCCTAGAGGGCGTCATTCAGAGGATGAGAGAAAGAAAAACAAACACCATACCTAGATATTTATAGTGGCCACTCAAGATGTTACATTCAGTTCTCCCTGCATTCTCCTCCCTAATTCCAGATGTTCCGAACTCAAGACCAGAGTCTTCTACCTTCTTGAGGTTTAAAAAAACCTGCCAAACACCTGAATAAACTCATCAGGATAGCGAGATCCATTACAGAACTGACCCTGGACCCACTGGAGGCAGCAGCAGAAACCAAGGCATTAGCAAAATTAGAACAATTAGGTCATTTAACCACCAACATGTGCTAAAAAACGTTACTGGAGATCGTTCCTTCCTCAGAGACCACAGCACCTCCCGACATCCACATCCATAACACATCAGGAAGTGTACTGTCTTATATTACAATATGTTACAATACAATCCAGTGATTTCTATCCTAATTGCACATAATTTGCTTGGTTCCGTCCCCAAGCACTGCTCCCCTGGCACTGGAATAGCTGCCCCCTGCTGTGTCACGATGTCACATGGGTTAAATGCAGAGGACACATTTTGTTGTTGTGTACTGTGTGCTGGGGTGTGTCAACAATGATGATTAATCACCTTAATTTGCACACAATTACTATCCTTATTGTTTTTGAGAACATTTAATTTATCTGTGTACTATGTACTTTTTAAATTTGTTTCCACTACGTTTATCTTGTTTACGCCTTGTCTGTTTGGTACTGTAGGTATGTTCGTCTATGCACTATGTTATTGGTATTGTATGATCCAGAATTGCACCCAGGGATCAATAAAGTTAATCTTAATCATCAAATGTGCCTTTTATATGCATGGTTGTCCAGGGAAGCCAATCGACTTTTTGCATGTAGGTTAACGTCAGGGAGCCGCCGCAATGCTGACTGAAAAGAAGAAGGTAAGAGGGTAGGAACGAAAATAAAAACAAAAATTCATCATTGTACGTAACACACTTCTGCAGCATAACAGGAGAGCAAAGCCACGTCTCCTGTCCACAAAGGAGATACCTGTAGTACACAGGCACCTGCAATCTATCCTCAACTGGCAGTAGATGACGGAAGAGTTTCACCAGAGGAAAGGAACAAGGTAAACCATCTTAGCTTCCACTGACTGAACAATGAAGACTGCATTTAAAAAATCAAAGAACACCGCGTTTAACCCCAGCTGTGGCACAGATTTCTGGTGTATCTGAGGGGAGGTGGGAGGGAAGATGGGATGGAAGGTGGTTCCCAAGTCATCTGAAAGCTGCCGAGGCTTTTAATTGCTGTGGTTGGCTTCATGGAGATTCCTGGCACCAGAGTCCATCTGTCATCTGATTTATCAATAATAGCAGCTGTAGCAGTTCCACGTCACTGATTGTTTAGCCAGGTTCCAGGAGCAGAAACGGTGGCCCTGATCGGGCCTCTTCTCACTGTTTAGGGTCTTGAACAGCAGTATGAGAATAGTGTGAGCATAGTGACTGGACGCAAGTGCAGGACACTCATGCTGTAACTGACATTACCACGATATAATTCAATAGTGCAAGTTTTACGGCCAAATTAGCTCTGAAGTAGAAAGCAATATGGAATTGGCCCCAATACATAGGTAAAGCTGGTAATGACACCATGCAAACACAAAAGAAACATTACAACATGACTAAACATTTTGTGTCAACAAAAGCCCACAAGAGAAGCCATAATCTAACAACTAAAAAAAAATCAAACTAATACCAGTCTTAAAAGCCTTAGGTGTAGCACATTGACTAGAGTTAACTGTGTATTGTTTGAGAATCAGGCCTCTCCCAGGCGATCTCATTGTAGAGATGCCAATATTTATTTTTATCTGACTGTGTCATTATTTTGACAGTTATGTAAAGACAATACAGGTGTACTGCTTTTTTAAGCTTTTAAGGTCATCAGTGCAAATATCCAGAATGAATTTCAGTTAAATCTTATCTCAGCCTAAAGAAGAAAAAACAAATGCCTTTCATATTGTATGTCTGCATTTAATTAATCAAGCACTCTGCCTTTATTAAACTAGTACAATGGAAAATAAAATAATATGAAACAAGAATGATATTTTTCATTTTAATTTATACACGAATGCTCTAATTCTGGTAATGAGTTTGTATTATTCACCCACATTGCAATGAATGTTGATACTAACATTAAATAGCAACAGCATATAGATAGATAGAAAGAAAAAAAAAAGAAAGAAAGAAAGGAAGGAAGGAAATCAGTGGTCTGCAGTGAAACAATGAGCAAGGTACACCCGTATTATGCTTTCCAGTTAAGTGCAGTATTTTTTGCAATGCTTATATATAGACATGATGATTATAGTACTGTACATGAAAAAGGCATGAATCATCTCTCTCAAACTTGTGTTCAGGAATGTTCTTTCTGTTGGAGCATTTCTCTAAGCTCACCAGTAGAATTGCGGCTTATTTCCATTTTTGTATTCTGTATGTATTTTGCATTTTTCTGGTCCAGTTTTGTGTTCACTGACAAGTTCACAAGAACTCTCGGATCATAAAAGTGACCCAGTGGTTTTTTTTTCCTAATTTGGCTCAATACATTTTATGGTCTGATATTGAGAAAAACATATACAGTATGTCAATGACCCACAGAATAGCTGTAACCAAAAGCTGATTGTTTGAGGCAATACAACATTATCAGCAAATTACGATATTTCAGTGCTGCTCCCCCCAATGCAATTGCCTCTACAGTCTATTCTAGTGATATGTTGTTGTTTCAATGAGAAACTCAGGTACAGTGCCAAGCAGACAATAATGAAGGAAAAAAGTTTTTTTTTTTTGTCTTTCTAAGGCCGGAAACAAAACATAGAAATCAGAATCCTGGACTGAAGTGAATAAAAAACTAGATTTGGTGCTGTTGGAAACAACTACTGGATGGATCACCTGGAAATGTAAATGTTAATAAATGTGTTTTCTTTTTTTCCTGAATGCTTTGAGTCCTCGTTGTTATATGTAGGTCTGAGAGTATTTATTGCCCATTCCACCTGATTGACAATTTGCAGAATGTTTACCCACCAATTAGATGGTTACTTGTCATATCCAAAAAAGTGACGATTAAATTCTTCTACAGTAAATTTCACTGAGAGCCCCACAATACATTTCACCAACTGGCTATGGGACTATCACAGATAAACTTTATTATAGAATAGTCAAATAAATTATGTCATGCCCCACACTATTAGAATTATTGGCCTCTAGAATGCCATCCATCCATCCATTCTCTACCGCTTTTCCGGGTCGGGTCACGGGGGCACTAGTCTAAACAGGGAAACCCAGACTTCCCTCTCCCCGGCCATTTTGTCCAGCTCATCAGCAGCAATCCCGAGGTGTTCCCAGGCCAGCCGAGAGACAGTCTCTACAGCGCGTCCTAGGTCTTCACGGGGTGTCCTCCCAGTGGGACATGCCCGGAAAACCTCACCAGGGAGGCGTCCAGGAGGCATCCTGACCAGATGGCCTAGCCACCTCATCTGGCTCCTTTCGATGCGTAGGAGCAGCGGCTCTACTTCTACCCTATCTCTAAGGGAGAGCCCAACCACCCTGCGGAGAAAACTTATTTCGACCACTTGTATTTGCAATCTTGTTCTTTCGGTCACTACTCACAGCTCATGACCATAAATGAGGGTAGGAACGTGGATCGACTGGTGAATCGAGAGCTTTGCCTTTTGGCTCAGCTCCTTCTTCACCATGACAGACTGATGCAGCACCCGCATCACTGCTGACGCTGCACCGATCCGCCTGTTGATCTCCCGCTCTATCCTTTCCTCAATTATGTTCAAGACCCCGAGATACTTAAACTGCTCCACTTGGGGAAGGACCCCCTCTCCGACCCAGAGAGAGCACTCCACCCCCGGCTGAGGACCATGATCTCGGATTTGGAGGTGCTGATTTTCATCCCGGCTGCTTCACACTCGGCTGCGAACTGCTCCAGTGAGAGCTGAAGGTCACGATTTGATGAAGCTAACAGAACCACATCATCTGCAAAAACCAGAGACCTAATCCTGAGGTCACCAAACCAGACACCTTCAATGCCCTGGCCACGCTTAGAAACTCTGTCCATAAAAGTTCAGAATCGGTGACAAAGGGCAACCCTGGCGGAGTCCAACCCTCACTGGAAACGAGTCTGACTTACTGCCGATTATGTGGACCAAGCTCTGGCACCAGTACTATAAGGACCGAACAGCCCGTATAAGGAATCCCGGCACCCATACTCCCAGAACACTCCCCACAGGACTCCCCAAGGGGCACGGTCGAATGCCTTCTCCAAGTCCAGAAAGCACATGTAGACTGGTTGGGCAAACTCCCATGCATCCTCCAGGACCCTGCTGAGTGTTCCACGGCCAGGGCGAAAATCACACTGCTCCTCATGAATCCAAGGTGTAACAATCCAATGGACCCTCTCTCCAGGACCCCCAAGTAGACCTTACCAGGGCTGAGTGTGATCCCCCTATAGTTGGAACACACCCTTCGGTCCCCCTTCTTAAAGAGAGACACTGCCCCCGATGTCCACGCGATACTGCAAATGCGTGTCAGCCAGTACAGCCGTACAACATCCAGAGCCTTGAGGAACTCTGGGCGGACTCATCACCCCCGCGGTCTGGCCACTGAGGAGCTTTTTAACCACCTCGGCGACCTCTGCCCCAGAGATAGGGGAGTCCACCCCCAAGTCCCCAGACTCTGCTTCCTCATTGTTTAGGCTTGTCGGTGGGATTGAGGAGGTCTTCCAAGAATTCCTTCCACCGACCACTACGTCCCTATTTGAGGTCAGCAGCACCCCATCCCCACCATAAACACTGTTGATGCTACACCACTTTCCCGCCCTGAGACGCCGGATGGTGTACCAGAATCTCTCCGTGGACTCTCTGAACTCCTCCCATACCAGAGTTTTTGCCTCAGCGACCGCCAAAGCTGCGTTCTGCTTGGCCCTCCGGTACCCATCAGTTGCCCTCAAGCCAAAAAGACCAGATCAGACTCCTTCTTCAACTTGATGGCATCCCTCACCGCCGGTTCGGGGATTACCGGTGCGACAGGCACCGACCACAGCCATAGTCAGCTGCCTCCACAATGGAGGCGCGGAAATTGGCCCATTCAGACACAATGTCCCCCGCTTCCCCCCGGGACGTGGTCGAAGTTCTGCCGGAGGTAGGTTTTGAAGCTCCTTCTGATAGGGGATTCCTCGAGACGTTCCCAGCAGACCCTCACTATACGCTTGGGCCTGCTAGGCCTGACTAGTTTCCTCCCCCAGCAGCGGAGCCAACCCACCTCCAGGTGGTGATCATTTGACAGCTCCTCCTCACCCAAGTGTTCAATACATGTGGCCGCAAGTCCGACGACATGACCACAAAGTCGATCATCGAACTGCAACCTAGGGTGTCTTGGTGCCAAGTGGACATATGGACATCCTTATGTTTGAACATGGTGTTCATTATGGACAATCCATGACGAGCACAGGAGTCCAACAACAAAACACCACTCGGGTTCAGGAATCCCAATCATGCCACTCCAGATGTCACTGTCATTGCCCACGTGAGCATTGAAGTCCCCCAGCAGAACAAGAGAGTCTCCAGGAGGAGTGCTCTCCAACATCCCATCCAAGGACTCCAAAAAGGGTGGGTATCCTGAAATGCCATGTGCATAAGCACAAACAACAGTCAGGACCCGTCCCCCCACCCGAAGGCGAAGGGAGGCTACCCTCTCGTCCATCGTGGGTCCCAATGTACTGGCACCCAGCCAGAGGCAACAAGTATGCCCACCCCTGCTCGGCACCTCTCCCCGTCCCCACAACATTAGAGTGGAAGAGGGTGCAACCCCTCTCAGGGAGACTGGTTCCAGAGCCCAAGCCATGCATCGAGGTGAGCCCAACTATATCTAGTCAGAACCTGACAACCTCGTGCACCAGCTCAGGTTCCTTCCCCACCAAAAAAGTAACATTCCATGTCCCTAGAGCTAGCTTCTGCAGCCGAGGATTGGACTTCCAAGGTCCCCGCCTTCGGCCACTGCCCAGCTCACACTGCACCCAACCCCTTTGGCCCCTCCTACAGGTGGTAAGCCCATTGGAGGGGAGACCCACGTTCCTTCTTCAGCCATAGCCCGGCCAGGCCCCATGGGTTCAGGTCTGGCTACCAGGTGCTCGCCATCGAGCCCCACCCCCAGGCCTGGCTCCAGAGGGGGGCCCAGTGACCTGCGTCCAGGCAAGGGAAAATGTAAATCACTGTTTTTACTCATCATAAGTGGTATAATGAGTCACGCTTCGTCTGGTTCCTCACCCAAGACCTGTTTTCCTTGGGTGACCTTACTAGGGGCATAAAGCCCTGGGCAACTTGGGAGCTCCTGGGATCATTGGAACACGCAAACCCCTCCACCACAATAAGGTGTCGGCTCCAGGAAGCTCTAAAATTCTTCTCTGAAATTTGCACAATGATCCATGGAATAAGCATATGGCCGTTTTCATACGATGGTGGCTCCCAGCTGCCCTCACTGAAGCAGCGGCTCTACTTTGAGCCCCTCCCGGATCTCTGAGCTCCATACCCTATCTCTAAGGCTGAACCCCAGCCATCCTGCAGAGGAAACTCATTTCAGCCGCTTGTATTTGCTATCTCATTCTTTTGGTCGCTACCCAAAGTTCATGACTATAGGTGAGGGTAGGAACGTAGATTGACCGGTAAATTGAAAGCTTTGCCTTCTGGCTTAGCTCCCTCTTTAACAAAACAGACCAGTACAATGTACGCACCACTGTTGCGCTGCCCCGTTCCTTCTGTGAATCTCACGTTCCCTTTTTCACTCACTCATGAACAAGACACCGAGATATTTAAACTCCTCCGCTTGGGGCAGCAACTCATTCACCACCCAGGGAGGGCAATCCACGAGAACCATGGTCTCAGATTTGGAAGTGCTGATCCTCATCCTGGCCGCCTCACACTCAGGTTCAAACCGCTCCAATGCATGGTGCAGGTCACAGTTCAATGACATCAGCAAGACCACACCATCCGGAAAAAGCAAAGATGAGATCCTGAAGCGCCCAAATGAAACCTCCTCCATCCCTTGGCTGTTCATAGAAATTCTGTCCATAAAGATTGTGAGCAATATCGGTGACAGCCCTGGTGCAGTCCATGACTGGGAACGAGTCCGACTTACGGCTGGTAAACTCTCACTCTATTTGTACAGGGATCTGATGGCCTGAAACTACAGGCCCCATTCCCCATATTCCTGGAGCACCCCCCACAGGACTCCCTGAGGGATACGGTCATATGCCTTTTCCAAGTCCACAAAACACATGTAGACTGGTTGGGCAATCTCTCATGAACTCTCTAGTATCCTTGTGAGGGTATAGAGATTGTCCAGTGTTCTGTGACCAGGACGGAATCCACATTGTTCCTCCTGGATCCGAGGTTTGACCAACGGATGGACTCTCCTTTCCAATATCCCGGCATAAACTTTCCTAGGGAGGCTGAGGAGTGTAATACCCCTGAAGTTGGAAAACTTCCTCCGGTTCCCATTCTTGAAGTTTGGGACCACCACCCCAATCTGCTAATCCAAAGGCACTGTCCCCAATGTCCATGCAATGTTGAATATGCGTGTCAGCCAAGACAGCCCCACAACATCAAGAGCTTTCAAGAACTCAGGACAAATCTCATCCACCCCCGGAGCCTTATCACGAGCAGTTGTTTAACTACTTCAGTGACCTTAGCTCCAGAGATAGACAAGTCCCCCTCTGAGTCTTCAAGCTCTACATCCTCTAAGGAAGGCGTATCAGTGTGATTTAGGAGATCCTCGAAATATTCCTTCCACCGCCCAACTATCTCCCCAGTCAAGGGCAACAGCTCCCCACCCACACTATATATAGCATGGGCAAAGCCCTGTTCTCCCCCCATGAGCCGCCTGATAGTTTGCCAGAATCTTCTCAAGACTGACTAAAAGTCCTTCTCCATAACCTCACCCAACTCCTCCCACACCCAATTTTTTTCCTCAACAACCACCAGAGCCACTTCCCGCTTGGCCTGCAAGTATCTGTCTACTGCTTCCGGAGTCCCCCGGGCTAACCACTCTGGGAAGGCCTCCTTCTTCAGCCTGACAGCTCCCTTTATCACTGGCACTAACAACCTTACAGCCACAGCTCTGCACCGCCACCTCAGCAATGGAGTCCCAGAATTTAGCCCATTCAGGCTCCATGTCTCCTGACCTCCTCGGGAGAGAAGGGAAGGTCTGCCGGAGGTGTAAGTTGAAGACTGGGGCCTCCCCCAACCATTTCCAGCACACCCTCACTGCATTTAGGTCTACCAGGTCTTTCTGGCATCTTCCCCTGCCTTGGGTGATCTGGTGCCAAGTGCACTTACGGTCAAACATGGTGTTCGTTATGGATAAACTGTGACTAGCACAGAAGTCCAATAACAAAACACCACTCCGGTTCAAATCGGCGGGGGGGGGCATTCCTCCTAATCACACCACTCCAGATCTCACTGTCATTGCCCACATGAGCACTGAAGTCCCCCAGCAGAATAATGGAGTCCCTGGACAGGGCGCCTTCTAGCACTTCCTCCAAGGCCTCCAAGAAGGCCAGATAGTCTGAACTGGTGTTCGGCACGTACACACAAATGATCATCAGAGCCCATCCCCCAAGACAAAGTCAAAGGGAGGGACCTTCTCATACACCAGGGTAAACTCCAATGCACTGGCACTGAGCTGGGGGGCTAAAAGTAGCCCCACCCCAGCCCGGCGCCTCTTACCATGAGCAACTCCAGAATGGAATAAAGTCCAGCCCCTCTGCAGGAGTTTGGTTGCAGAGTTTGAAAAAGACCCATTAAACATTTTTGAATTATCACCTTACATACCAGAGTGTCTGAGGTGGACCATATGTATTCCTTGTAGTCCAGATAATACAGTTATATTGCGTACTGTAGATAATTAGGATATCAGTCACACTTATGTGAACATGGAGTGGTGAACACAGCTCATAGAATTCTACTTCAATCTTGGACTGTCTTACAAAGACATTCTTATCACACCAAGGTAAAATTAGCCTCATACCTGAAATTCTGTGTTCTAGCTGTAATATCTTTTCAAAAACGAAAGCCAGGCCATTTTTAATCACAGATTCTTGATGTCCAGTATAGATAATTTCTGCGATTCAAGCCCTTTCACTATTTGTATTTAATAATCTTGTTAATAGCTACAAAAATAGGCTATTTCAGCAGTAATTAGATATTAGCTCAGCATTTTGAGCAACATTTGCCAATAGTGCCAATATTATGCTATCATTATTTAATAAATCACTGGTATCCTTATTTTTATTAATTTGAACTAATTTAAAATGAATTACAAGTTATCAATAAGTGTTAATTTTAGCTAACTTTTCAGTCCTTTACAGTAATTCTAGGTGGTGTGGTTCCAAAAAGCATAAAAGCGTTAAAAATGCAATACATTAACCTTGTCTACATATTCTGGTCAGAGGTGCCTCAAGCTCATTCCAGGCAGCACATACTCTAGAGTATACTCAGGTCCATCACAGGGTAAAGGACATACATGCACCATGTAAAGCTTGCCAAAGTGATCGTGCACATCTTGGCAGGTGGAGAGAAACCATACTGTATGACTTTGTGAGTATTATGCAAACACACAATTCAAACCCTTAACCTTGAAGATGTGACGCAATGGCGCTATCCACTGAACTACCCCTTGATATTTTTCAGGCAGTGAACTGACTGCTATATAACCTGGACCATTCTCATACATTAAAGAAGAATTGCCCCTTTTAATATATTTTTCATCACATTAATAGGCACAGTGTTTCCAAAAGACACATTTCTGTTATTATTGTATTGTATAGGTCTATGGAAGGTATTTATTGTAAATTGTTATTTGTATTCTCTTTCCTAAGTGACTAGCTCTAACATATGAATTCATGCTGTCAACAGCTGTACACAGATCATTTTGACGTCTTTCTCTTATCATTTTGAAACATTACTTAGGACACATTACTTTAGAAGATAAGCTGTCGTTTAGATGGTAGCTAAATTCCTAGATTTTTTTTGCAGTAAAAAATTTGTAATTGCATTAATTTTCAGTGGAATTTTTAGTCTGTCAGGACTAAAGTATAGTACATAGATTTAGTGGTCCTAGTACATGCGATTGCTTCTAATTAGTCATTCCACACAATAAAATTAATAATTTCAGGTATATTTGCTGATGCTAATTTAAACAAAATATATCGAACTTATGCTTTTCAGAAGAAAGCTGTTTAATTGCTTTGATAACTAATATAGTTACACCAAATTATTCCACTTGATGAAAATTTGGGTTAAATCTATCATTGCTTATAAACAATGTGGCACTGAGCTGCAGGGAGACTTAATGTATGCTGTCATACCAGTTCCATTTCATATGCATAACATGATTACCGGATATTAACATCGCTTTCTCTGACTGACCTTAATCAGAAATCTGTCGCTATTGGATGAAGGATGTCACATGTGCTGGCAGTTTGGGTGTGATAAGGAAGGCAAGAAGGATGAATGGGACTTTTTCCCAAAAATAACACAGCTTGATCATACAGACGCTTTTTTTTTTCTATTCGTGCACACAACTGTGCAGCATCTATAATAAAACATGGGGAATGACAGAAGCAAAAACGAGATTAATTGCTGTATAAATGAGACCAGGCCTCCGTGGTGGGTGCCCTTGTGTTAGGATCTACTTCTAGTATGTCAGCTTTACCCTGATGAATGTAATGTGTGAGAGCAAGGACCAATATATGGCTATTTATGAGCTGCGCTTTTATGAGATTCAGTATTTAAAGGATGCTCTTTCATGAGGGGTGAAATGACGCTCAATTGGATATCTGGGAGCAGCTCCACGATGTGAGTCACGCTTGGCCGCTGACAGTGGTCGCCTGCGATGGAATGGCCTTGAAGGAAGCACTTCTATCATCAGGTCACACTGAGCACGCCCAGACTGATTGAATTATTCGGGTCCTTTTGACATTACTTTTAGAAGAAATTGGGTTGCTTCATCATAAAGTGATTAAAAATCCCTCAGCGGAGGAAGATTGCACCAGTTCCCTTAGGCTGTCAGGGACTACTTATGATTCTGGTGTGACGAGGATTTTGGGTAGCAATCAGTTCTTCACACAAACACTCAGAGCTTCGGTTCTGTATGGAACAGATTGAGGAAAAAGTCTGGCCACGGGACAAGGAACGCATAACTGAAAGAAAAAAAAATCTGAAATACAACCATTTGTATTTTGGATACAATGTTGCCGACTGAACTGAAAGCGTAACTATCTTGCCTATCACAAGACACGCAAAATTTAAAAAAGAACAAAAGCAAATGTATTCATTTCATGTTTAAATGTATGCATTGGAGTATTTTGTCACTAGAAATTTAAAATGAGAGGTTTCAAACAATTGCTCATTTGAATGCCATTATAGTGAAGTGCTTATTGAGATAAGGGGTCCTTTGTCTTTATTGCAACAAAACAATTGTAAGTTGCTAGCAATAAACAGTCTGGGCCAATCATGTGCAAACAAATAATTGTTTTGAAAGGATTTTTACACAATGAAACACACTTTATTATTATTATTAATAATAATAGCAATAATTTGTAAATTTTTTCAAGAGGTGTGTTGTCATATAAATGAAAGCCACATTCATTTTCAGTTTTTTATCATCCTACAGTATCTCAGAGGCCACACTGCTTATATTGTTTAAATAAATAATGTGCTCTGTAACCATGGACAGAGATGTTAATTGATTTATACCAACAGGAGCATTTGGGAAAATTTTACATGCATTAGACATTGAATCAAATTTGCACATTATTCTGCACATCAACCCATATTTGCATTTCACAGAAATCTTTCGATTAAGCCTTTTTTATTTATGTATGTTGGTAGAAACACTCGTATATTTTCCATCACTGATGGTATGAATAAAGTAAATCCTGGTTCTTTTATAAAGTGATGGGGTGTATCTTTACTTCATTATCTTTGCTGTTGTATTTTGTTTGTTAGTTTGTTTTTGGGGAAAAGTTTTCTTTCGCTAGAGTAATTTTTCCAGATGATTTATATAATATATTACGCAGATGCATATTAGCTGCTAATAAAATGTGAACGTTTAATCATTATATATGTGTGTGTGTGTGTATATATATATATATATATATCTATAAACAATATAAGGAACATTTCAGTGAAATTTCAACTAATAAATTCTCTTTCTTCAACATATAAATATAATTATTATGGGCTACATATGATAGTAGTAGAAAAAGCATTGCTGGTTCAGTCAAAATTAGGCTACAGTCTCCCTTTTATGTTGCTTATCTATCTAAGAATGTTTTCAACAAGACCAGTCAGGGACAGACCTTTGACTACATACCAATATCTAACAGCAAATGATGGCACAGAACCTTGGAGTCAGATTGTACAGTGTGAAATTATTTATAAAAATCTCACTTGAATATATAAAAATAGATATTGGCACAGTCATGTAAAATATCACTTATTTCAGTTCCAATTGTTTCAGGACATTTTAATATTAGGTTACTATGAGAAGTCATCTGGATCTTATCCAAATTTCCACTGATATGATGGCTGAAAAAACAGAAATATCTCATTTTCCTGGTGTCCATTGTTCAATATTATGAGAAAAGATTCTGAAAATAAAGCTATTTTACAGAATGAAATATCACACATTCGGTCCTTCTCTGGAGGACTGGAGAAGGACTATTACATGTAGTGTGACAATTGTTCTTTTTATAACTTGTACTATTGTCATCATTGTCAGGCGTTAGTTTATCCAACGATATCTCAAACACAGATACAACACACATGACAGTGTCTTCTATATTATCAGTGGATTTTTCAGGTGACTTCCAGGGAGCTCTGGTAGTAGTGATCCTAGTGATGACCTTCAGAAACCTGTAGAACCTCATTCGGCAGCTTTGTAGCATGATCAGTGGAGGAGACATCTGACAGGGTGTCTCAGATTGCCAGTGCACTGCTGCATCCATGTTCAGGAACCTTCTGGCTGTCTGGCCAGAATGTGCCTCTCTTCCATGAGGGTTGCAGCTATCCTCTATGGAGCCATGTGGCCCTTAGCATGAAAGACAGATCTGTAAAACACATGCCAGTCGTTCTCTTCTTTAAGTTGGAACACCCAATATGGACAGCCAAATATACAACAACAATAATAATAATAAGTGTGAATAAGTATAATAAGTATCGCATAAAATAAAGCAAACCCCTGCGTTTCGAGGAAACACTCCTCGATCAAATGAACCCCCCCCCCCCCCCGCCAAAGAAAACTATTAAACTATTATACATAGTGATCAAATAATTTATTTGACATAATGAGCTCCTTTGCTGAAGTTCCTCTTTTCAGATATCTCCAGAAGTGCTGTTTACGTATTCTCTTATAAGTTACTGCAAGCAGAAATGGCTAGAAAGCCTCGGAATGCTGGGAAACACACAGGGGAGAAATTGCTTTGGCATGCAAAACTTTATTCTTCCACATTTAAAACTATTTGCATCCAGCTATGGGGTGGCATGGTGGTGCAGTGGTTAGCACTGTTGCCTCACACCTCTTGGACAGGGGTTCGAGTTTCTGTCCGGGTTACATGTGTGAGAGTTTGCATGTTCTCCCCATGTCATCGTGGGGTTTCTTCTGGGTACTCCGGTTTCCCCCCACAGTCCAAAAACATGCTGAGGCTAATTGGAGTTACTAAATTGCCCATGTGAGTGTGCCCTGTGATGGGCTGGCACCCCATCCTGGGTTGTTCCCCACCTCGTGCCCATTGCTTCTGGGAAAGGCTCCGGACCCCCCATGGCCCAGAAGGATATGTAGATTAGAAAATGGATGGATGGATGCATCCAGGCATTTGTTTGATCAGTGCTTCTTCTTCTTCATCTTCTTCATCTTTCTGGTGGGCTCCCAGTAGGGGTCCCCACAGTGGATCGTTTGAGTTTATGTAATGCTTCTGATATCTCCATATCTTTGACCTAGACAAAATATTTTATCATAATAATTTTATCATAATTTTAAATCAGTCAATATCAATAATTATTACCATATTAGCAACTTATATATTTGCTTACAATTCCCTGAGGCTTCCCCTAAAACAGATTCAGAACCATTATATGATTTAGGATTCAGTCTGGCCCTTTATCTCTGATTGCCATGCCTGCTTCTTTTTGACGGATGCCTCTTTACGACTATGAACAGTATTTATTGTGACTTTGTATCTCTGCCCATCTGCCTTCCGGTTATGACCCTCACCTGCTTTTTGACCGTGGTCCTGTTTTTGCCCTTTTTTGTACCAGCTTCGGATCACAGCATTAAACCACAAGTAGTCTATCATTGTCTGCCTTTGACAGTTTGGGCTCACAAACGGTGCTCCGACATTCCGGCACCCCATGCACATGTCCTGTGGGACCTGCCATTCCTTAGTCGTGTCTTTAGATGACATCCTGGTGACCAACCCCAGCAAGGGTGAGCATCTGCTACACTTCAGGTCCATTTTTGAGTGACTTGTTGCCCATGTCCTAATCATAAATCCTGCCAAAAGTCAGGTTGGGCTAGACACCATTGACTTCATTGACTTCCTTGCTCATCTCATCATTAAGGATGCCACAGTCGCACTGCCCGCTAAGGCGGAAGCCCCTAACTGTCTTCCACAGCCACACAGTACCGTGGAAGTTTTTGGGCATGGCAAACTTTTCCCATCATTTCATCCTGCAGGATGCTTAACTCTGTCTGTCTCTATGACATCCTCAGAGGAAAGGTCCAAGGTGTTCACAGACACTAAGGAGGCATTAGTCACCGCAACTGTGCTGGCTCTTGATCCTCCGATTGACCTCATTGTTGATGCTTTGGATTACACCGTGAGTTATAAGTATGGGCAACTTGTTGATGGCATTTGGCAGCTCCTGGCATTCTTTAGCCGACAGCTCCATCCTTATGAACACAAATATAGCATGTTTGATCATTTTTGCTAGAAAGCTGTCCTTTGAGTCTGTTCATGGTCTGTGAACCATTGGCTGACTCTGACATTGAGGCCTACAGAACGGCAATGTCAAGGTTGAAATTGGATGAAGTTCTTTTTAGTGACATGGGCACCACACTGCTCTGCGACCTACAGGTCATCCTAAACCTCTTGTTCCAGAAGGCCTCTTCCTGTTCTTCAATTACCTGCTCAATATCTTGATTTCCATGTATTAAATAATACTCTATGACAAGTGAGGACAGAGTGTCCACAGGCAGGCCATTAAAAATGACCCCCCCTTCCAGCCCCTATTTAGAAGCAATCATGTTGTACTAACAAGGATTTTTTTTATGTACTAAGGTTTAAAATTAAAAATCAAACAGTGAATAGCATAATGATATGAACTCAAATTTCTTTCTATATACCTATTATGTTTCTTTCCCTTTATTAATATTTGTTTTTTGCACATGTACTCGAAAATCATCATAAATACCAAAGAAATCAAATAAAGAAGATAATAATGAAAAGACCATAACAAATAAAGAACTCATACACTCAAACTCTCTCTCTCTCTCTCTCTATATATATATATATATATATATATGCTTATCATGATTGTTTTTAATTACATTTTGAAAAAATACAGATAAAATGGAATTGGTGATTTTAAATTGTTGGCGATCATGCTCTGATTATTTGAAACATACATGACTAATGAGCAACTAGCATCTGAGGCTTTAACTAATAGTGGATACTGTCTCTGCAGTACTCTAAGAAGGATTGCAACCCAGGGGATACCCTCTAGATATTAAGGGATTTAGGCCCATGAATAGCTAGTGTGTGGTGACAGCACCAGTGAAATAGGGTGCTCGTCACTCTCAGGTGATCTATTGCTTGTCAGAAACTAGCAGTCTGAAATGGTAACAAATTTCATTCATCTGTTAGTAGTGTATTGAATAGGGTAGTGGCTGTGAATTTCTTATGCCTTAAGGTCCTGCTAGAATTGCTACAAAATTGAATCTATTTGTCTTCCTTTTGATCAGTTCAGAATGTACTTTTGATTTATATAACAAGCACTGTTTTCTTGAGAAGTACTATACACAGGTTACACTTTCCACTAAGATGCTTTGCACCTACATGTGAGCTGTTATGACACTTTTTGTGCTAACAAATATTCTTCATTGCAAAGACTAGAATAGAATAGAATAAAATAGAATAGAACAGAATATCTTTATTGTCATGATATGTGCACAGTGACCACAGTAATATTGGTAAGTTTAATTGTTTAAATATGTAAAATCAATGTAAAGAGAATCAAAGTAAAGGAATTATAATGAACATGTGAAAAAAATAGTTTTAAGTTTAATATTACGTAAAATACATAAAGCACAACTGAATAATGTGTTTGACTAATGCTTTTGAATATGTTTATTTGCATATTACTGGCGATATTAATCAATGATTAATGATCGTGTGTATATATAACAGAATGGTGATGGTAAGGTGAGACTGTAACTGGCTGCAGATCACCACCTGTGGTCTGTCCCACAGAGAATGTACTTAATGCAATCCCACAAAGAGTGCAGAAGAAGGAACAGGGCAGCCATGATCAAATTAGTAGCAGATAGAGAAGAGCAGGGCAACAGCAGGGGTATGTTACACATCACCATATCACTGTTACACATCACCATATCACGGGCTATATAAAATATCGGTGCACAAAGAATGCAGGAAGGTTCATATTAAACATCAAGCATTTTAAGACAATCTGTTTAATCATCACAAATAGTTGAATGATGAGGCATGACATTTGGACTTTTAAATTAATCCAATCCAATCCATTCCTGCTTTATTTGTAATGCACTTTAAACAACCTTATGGACCAAAGTTTACTTCTGTTATTTACCTACAGCAGTAGTGCCGTATCTGATCATGAAATTATAAATGGATTATGCTTAATTTCAGTAGTGGCCAACCAGCTATTTGCAATCAGTAAAATAGCAAAATATACTGAGCGGGACCCTCTTGTCAGTGAAATATACTGTCAGGATTCAGCAGTTTTCTGGAGGATTCTCTTTGTAAAAGTAGCTGTTGCTGTAAATAAAGGTTGGGCACCACTGGCCTGTACTATTGGGATCATTTTCCCATAGCTGAACTGACTACTACCATGCTTGGGTGCAATGAGGATTCTGTTGTAGGCCACAGTCATGCCGAATGCAGTCATTGGAAACTCAGGAACATGGGGCAAGTACTTCACACACTTTATTCTTCTCTTTAGCCTGGCAACCCTCTCGCTCGTGCATGCCCCTCCCAGCCAAATGCTCAGCATCCCACCCTGTCGCTCGTGCATGCTCCTCCCAGCCAAAAGCTCAACATCCCGCCCATGCATGCCCCTCCCATCCAAATGCTCAGCATCCCGCCCTCTCGCTCGTGCGTGCCCCTCCCAGCCACCTGCTCAGCATCCCCCCTCTCGCTCGTGCGTGCCCCTTCCAACCATCTGCTCAGCATCCCACCCTCTCGCTCGTGCATGCCCCTCCCAGCCACCTGCTCAGCATCCCCCCCTCTCGCTAGTGCGTGCCCCTTCCAACCACCTGCTCAGCATCCCGCCCTCTCGTTCGTGCGTGCCCCTCCCAGCCACCTGCTCAGCATCCCCCCTCTCGCTCGTGCATGCCCCTCCCAGCCACCTGCTCAGCATCCCACCATCTCGCTCGTGCATGCCCCTCGCAGCCACCTGCTCAGCATCCCACCATCTCGCTCGTGTGTGCCCCTCCCAGCCACCTGCTCAGCATACCGCTCTCTTGCTCGTGCGTGCCCCTCCCAGCCACCAAATGCTCAGCATCCCATAATAATGTATGAATAATAGCTGTACTTTATTTTCACAAATGCATTTAAGCAGGTGTCGGTGTGTTTTGACATCATATCCATATACACTTCTAAGAGAAACATTATTATGAACACATGGTAAATGGATTTATGGATATGGTCATCTAATTTTCTAATTAAAAAATAATACAGTGTCAGGACATGAACTAGTTTGGAGAGCAGAAATCCCAGAAGACAGGATGCATGTGCGAATGTTGATGTTTAATCAAGTAAATAAGGTAAACAATCAAATACAAACCACCAAGAACAGCCCTGAACAGAAAACGTAAAGAAAGCATAAAGGGTAAGCTCTGGGTTTGGGTTGGGCTAGGACTTACAGTAGTGAGACCAAGGCAGCACTGGAGTTTAACAAAGATCACCAAACATTAGACAGAAACCAATAGAAGACTCTCACTTAAATAGGAAGATAAACAGGTGGAACACATGAGGACTGATTAAGGGAAACATAATGGGGAAATACATTGGGTGAGAGTGAAAACTGGGCTAGAAGATTTGTGCCAGTGTGACACACAACTGCCAGTGTCAACTGGCAGCTACAATCAACAATTTAACCAAAACTTGTAGCTTTGCAGACATCATGCAGGTAGCCAGAGTAAAAAAGTAAATAAACTCATTTCAAACACTGTCATAACAGAGAACGGCATTTCCTGTTGTATGGTGGGAAAATGTATCTAGCGTTAATCTATGGAAGGTTCACATCTGCCGGTGTCCTACAGACTGGGACAGGTCATACGTTTGCTTCTTTCAAGGGCATAGGTTAGGGTTCAAACCTGGTATGGACTAAACCAGTCAAGAACTCCCTACCCCCCTAAAGGCACCTACGGTATTGGTTCTTTTCTACTTGGGATATTGTGTAATATCACTTTGGGGGAACTATCCTTTGAAGGGGAACAGTACTATCCTTTTGATTTAATCATCTACAATATTAAACACCTATATATTCTGAAAAAAGTCAAATACAAACAAATCTACTATTGAATGTGACCGATCTGATTGTCACAAACAGAAACATTTATATATATATATATATATATACACACACACACATATACAGTATGTGTGTATTTACTTTAAATATTTAACACCCACTTTAGATAATTAACACTTCTCATCACAGTTGCCCTACATTCAGTCCAAACAGTTACAGGACAAGAGACATTGTACACCCTGGACAAAATGGATTGATAGATCGATGGTTAATTAGAAATGTTACACTTCTTAGATTCAAGACAATATGACCATTGCAAATGAGAATGGTATGCTCTAGTCTACAGAGAGAAAAAAGATATATGGTTTGCAGCACAAATACAGTTGTGCATGTTGCATCTTTTTTATTTTTTTTGTGATATATTTGTTTACTGGAAGTACTGACCATTGGAGCAGAGAATAACTTCAATACAAAAGCACAAAGCAGATTCTGGGTAGGAGTGTGCGTGGGCAACACTTTTGTAGTGAGAAAGATGTAAAACCATATTGTCAGATTTCGATTTTACAGGGTGTGTTTTGGCTAGAACAGATCATGTTGAATGAAGAAGCAGAAATGTGCAATAAAATAATACCACTGAACAATGTCCATAATTGCAAGTGCCATTAAAAAGATGTCAGTACCGTATATGAAAAGAAAAATAGGAAAATTAAAAGAATTCAAGCACAGAACAAATTGCTGCTGGGAAGTAGTTTTTCTTTGCTTTTCTGGTTTCAATAATACCGGAGAAGAGTCACTTAGGTGACATAAGTAAGATGCAGACATTGGACATCAGTACTGCTGTTTAAGCAACTATTGTTGTCTGATACTGTAGAGAGAGAGTTTTCTTTCTTTTGATTGTAGAGTAATTATAAATTGACTATGGCTGTGTATTGCTATAGTAGTTTTGCGCTGAATTAACCCAACCCAACATGATTTCTGAATATTTGTACTGCTAGCTCTCTATGGCCGATGGGTGTTTCTCAATATCAAGAATGCTAATGTCATACTTGCCTCACAAACCTGCTTCCCAAGAAAGACGGGCAATGGATCATGGGATTGTACTTGTTTGGCGAGGATACAACCGATATATTAACATTACATTAACGTAATTGTGGCAGCAGAGGTAAAAAGAAGTTAAAAAATCCATAAAAAACTATGGACTGCATAGTTTTTTTTTAATCTTGGGGTGTTGTGAGTTGCAGCATAACCCTAAAAATATTAAGGAAATGAAGTCATACAGAATGGTGGAGTGACCCAAAACCCCTCCACAAGCGCTGTCCAACCTGGTTAAAAGTTACAGGAAAAGGCTCGGTGCTATTTTCCATGCCAGGGGGGGTTTCACTAAATATTAAAGATAGACTTGCCAATATTTGTGAAACCTACATTTTCCATTTAAAATGGTTATACTAGATAATGGTCTATACTTTGGAGAAAAAATGTAAAAATAAAGGATTGCACTATTTTTAGAGGCCAACTTAAACTTTAATGTTTAATTCATCATAATGAGGGTTGTCAATAACTATGAAACTAATTGTATATTCTGGGAGGTATTATTAATACCTACTGTTTGTGGTGAATGGTGGTAGGAAGTGATTAAAGAAGTGTAGAAGATTAGTTTTTACGTCAGGAAACTAATTTAGAAAGGAAACCATTCCTCATTACCAATGGGCTTTCTTGGACAAATTAGTCTTCAAAACCACTGAATATCTGCCTTTGATAAAACCATTTTGAGCAGGATGACATTAATAAAATTCATATGGTCATGGCTATAGTAATGCTTATCATGGCTGTTTTAATAAGGGGTGGTCAGAAACAACTATTCTTTACACTATCTATGAATTTTTGAACCTTTGTTGATCCAGACAAGTGCACAGTGTTGCCTTGTGAGAACTTAATGACTTTTGAGGACAAAGTTGGAGGTTTTGAGATTAAAGTTGAATTCTCCTACATTCTCCCCTATAGCTTCTCCTCAAAGCATTGCATTTATAACACTTCCAATGAATGACACAACATTTGTTAAACATTATTGTTATGTTTGTTATTCATTTATATTAAAGCTGTTAATGTCTAATTCATTGAAAGTGTTATGCATGCAATGTTTTAAGACGTTAAGGTATACTTACATGCTGCTTATTAATGCTCTATGAATGCGTTATAAATGCATTATGAAGGTGCACATACTGTAATGTGTAATGTCAATAATCTTGCTTTTTGCCCTGGTTAACGTTGACAGACTAACTGCTGAGGTTTTCAACATGATTTTTCTGTTTTATTTTGAGCTTTTATGTGCTTTTTCAAAATATATTCATATCTTCTTCCAAGTTTATCCATATGATCCAGGTCATTGGAGGTTTGAATGATTTGAAGCTAATCTGCATGCAAAATTCAGGAGTTCTAAAAGCCATTTAAATTTCTCGGCTTTATGTAATCTCTTGTAACTATCTATACAATATAAAATAAAAATACATTATAAAAGTAGCACACATATGCAATTTTCATTTTTTTACCGAAATTTGTTGTCCTGTTCAAGGATATTTTTCACAAAGCCATTCATATTCAACAAAGAGCTGGAGAGACATATTACTCAGCTATCTCCATTGCAGAATGCCATTTGCTCAAACGTGGTGTATGCAGTATTCACACACTACATCACATTTACTGCTCTGGGTAATTCATTGGCAGTAATATTTCAGTAGTCATTCTCTTTATTTCAGCAAATCCTGACTGACATTTAATGACATTGAAACCAGAGGAGGGTGCAAAGCAGTCAGCTTCAAAAACTCATCCCTGTTTAGAATGATAATGTCCTGCACGCTTCATGGAGAAGTTTTTTTTTTTCTTTTTTAAATACAGGTGTACACAATTTCTTTCTTATTTCTTTTCACAGATGGCAAGCTTTGTAACCGTAAGTGCTAATGTTTGAGAGTTCTCGTATAATCTGAAGGACTCAGTCTTGCTTCTATTTACCAACCACATTTCTCTGAGGTCTCTTTATATTCTTTTATTTGCCTTCTGTTTTTCAAAGGATTGAAATATACTACTTGTTCAAAGTTATATTTCGTTCAGAAACAAAATTTTTCACAGTATTTGAAAAACAACTCACTTTACCTCTGGATATGTACCATTGTGAACATATAATATAGCTTAATTAATTTATTGTCAAAAAAGGCCTTTCAGTTGTTCTGTATTTAAATATACACTGAGTGGCCATAAGAACGTGGACACCCAAACATTACACCCTTATGTGCTTGTTGAGCATTTCTTTCCAAAAACATGGGAAATAATATTGGCCCCCCCTTGCCCCTTGCTATTTTTCTAGATATGCTGTCCACTACATTTTGAGATATGGCTACAGGGAATTTCTTACATGTACATTCAGCATTAGTGAGCATTAGCAAGGGTGCTGATTTTTGCCAATGGAGTTCCGTTGGGTTGAGGTCAACGCCCTGTGCAGACCGGACAAGTACTTTCATACTAAACTCGACCCAATGGGAAACCATTCTCTTTTTGGACCTCGCTCTGCGCTGTTCTCCCTCCCTCTCCATCAACAACTAGTCAAACAGTCTGTTTGTTGCTGCCTTTCTCTCGAGATAATAAGGTAATTACTTTGATAGATATATCGTTCTCTGCTGCTATAGTATGTGTATGATGTGACCCCCCCCCAACTTCCGCACAACAACTTTTCCTGGGTGTTCGACTCTTAGATGCTTAGTCCTCACAGGTGTCCTCATGCTGGAGGTCATGTTAGTGATGACTGAAACAATAAAGGACCCTCCCCAAAGGGCTGCCAGAACATTGGAAGCACCCAGTTCTCTAAAATGTAATTTCTCCATTCCAGTGTACATCTCACGTACCATAAGAGGTCCATGTGTGATGATGAAAGAGAGATGCAAGCCTCTGTACTTAAAAGCAGACATATTGCAATGAAAAGTATCTGATTTTCAACACACTCATCAGTGATAAAAATCAATGATTTACTATACTATATTTGTACTGGCCTAGAATGACACTTTCAGGAAAACTTGAACATACATGCTTATCTTCTTCTCAGTATTCCAGTGCTGGATTGACTTTGATTCCAGAATGTAACCGCAAAAGCCACTGAATTTAAGTGGATGGAACCAGCACAGGGCACCGGTGAGTATCTAAAAGGACAGTATTAAATGCAACTTGATGAGCTGTCAGCCTAAAATCCATGCATGCCACTATGCCATAATCTCACCTCTGTTCCCCTCACATCTGTCGGCTGGCTCCTGTCTCCTCGAGACACCTGCTCTGCTGACACGTTAATGGTATGTCCCTGACGAGCCACCTTCTTTCATGTGGAACCACACGACACTGACCAAATGGGCAGAGAGGACCTCTGTGCAGATCCAGGTCAGCTTATAGACCTATGCCATCAAGCATGTGATACTTAAGTCTTAGGGTGCCCTTTACATCCTACCTTTCTGAAAGTTTCTTTTTTCCTCCCTAGTTTGCATGACCTCAAATGATAAGTTTCAATCCAATTCATAAAGCATGTATACACAAGATATAATTTTTGCTTTTGTTTCAAAATATCCAGAAATGCTTTACTGTGCTGAGAGGCAGCAGATGATCTATACAATCTAGAGAAACGTATTTGTTTAATTGGACTAGGGATAGTAATCTTTGTTTTGCTTTTAAATTGTTGGTTTTTTTTTTTTTAAGAGCATCTTAAGGGCTGGGCAGCATGGTGCTGCAGTGGTTAGCACTGTTGGTTGACACCTCTAGGATCACAGCTTGAGTGCCATGGATCTGTGTGCAGTTTACATGCTCTCCCTGTATTGTAGTGGGGTTTTCCGAAATCATACTGCAGTTAATTCGCGTTACCAAATTGCCTGTAGGTGTGCATGTGTGAGTGTGCATGTGTGCACGGTGACGGGTTGGCACCCTGTCCTGGGCTGTTCTCTGCCTTGCGACCGTAGCCTCAGGGGTAGGCTTTGGACCCCCTGTGACCCTGAATAGGATAAGCAGTTGTAGGAAATGGGTTGATAAGAAGGATGGGTTAATGCCAATTATAACATGCAGTGCATTTTGTGGTCAGAGTTACTTAATTCGGAATAATTTGCTGTAGTTAACTGCTTGTCTCATTCAGGGCCACGGGGGGTCCAGAGCCTGTCCTGGAGGCTATGGGAACAAGCCAGTATGGGACCCCAACCCAAATCATAGGCATAAGTGAAATTATTTGACGGTGTGTAGAGCAGATGATTTAACATCATTTTTATTTGTCTATTCGTATTAATGTGTGCTTTAATACAATTTGTATACTTGAAATAGCATGTAATAGTCCTAAAAAATATATAATTCAACTGAAATTTACTGATATATTTTCCAGCTGATATCAAATAATCAAATGTGTTTGTGTATATATATTAGGGATGGGAAGATTCCCCGATTCGCTCGGTGCATCGGCTTAAAAAGTTAACGATGCGATGCATCGGTTTAAAA
>JAODKM010000002.1:22859808-22884786 GCA_026780845.1 Petrocephalus sullivani | reverse complement strand
AATGAAAAAAAAATATATATAGAATGAACTGTAAAAAATTGGTCATTATCAGAATTATGTGGTACACTGGTCCTCCTGATGTGGACCATTTCCTTGGCCAAAACCCAATGTAGTTTTCCAGGTAAACATACCATTATAATAACACTCCACCATAACTCATGCACTGCTGCCTTTTAAAGGTGAGGTGAAGTGCCATTCTGATTGGTTTATTGCATGTTATACCCAAAACACACCTCTGAACAATTAAGAGTGTTAAGACAACCTTTTTTCGCCTTGCTTTGGCACGGAGTCTGCTTTTTCCGGCATAAAAAAATTGAATTTGTTAGTTACACCTTGTGCTTTACGCTTTGCATTAGATTGTCAAAAAGAGACCCCTGGCTGGCAATGTGGACAATAACAATGGATTTAGTGTATGACTTAATTTTATTGCAGCTATCTTCAGAAACAAAGTCTGCTAATGCTTAGTTACTTTATTTGTATTATGGTAAAAAATACTTTAAAGTAAATGAAAAACAGTGGAATAAAGTTAATAGATTAAAATATAAAAAAAAACAATAATTAATGTATAAAACTGAAGTATCTAAGAATATTTCACATATTTAACTCAATTCCACCTAACTAACAAAGCTACACTTTACTCCTACATTTACTATTGTCGTGAAGTACTGTCTGCCTGTACTATGACCATTAAAGAAAAATGTTCAAAATAGAGTGCAATCATGCAAAACAGAGCAATAAATAACATACTGCTCAGCAACGTACAGTACTGTCTACATTTGATATTGTAATATATTGTAGGGTTTTATTAAGTAAGGCTACATACAATGAAGCAGACATTGCAATTTGTCATACCAAGAATATGGAAACTTTTTGTTTTGTGGCACAGAGATAAATTTAAATCTCATGAACTTCAAATGCAATTATATTTCCCAGTACTATGGTTCTTGCAAGCATATAACATCCAGGAATACCCTTAATAACAAAACTGTCATAAAATTTTGCTAAACAACATTTTGGCTAAATGAATGTTATGCATTTTACTTGCTAACTCACTATGGTTTATATCTCAGTATGCTCCAAGATTTTAAATTATTTTCATTTCTAAAGTCAGTCAGTAGGACGATGTTGCAGCTGGATGGGGATGAACACTACTGGACATTACACGACTGGATCTGCTTGTGTGCACAAAGGGCATAGCTGCAGTCACAGAAGGCCTGACCTAATAACTACAGAAGATTACTCTATACTGCAACTGCTTTAGGGCATGAGCCGTCTGAGGATCCAATTTGTTTGCATCTCTTGTGGTGATTCAAGTGTCTGTACAGGAGAAACTGCAGAAGCAAACTTTCCCTAGAATATATTTGAATTCCCTAGAATGTGTGTGTGTGTGTATATATATATATATATATATATATTCGAGTTTTTGTTATTTACGTATACTCATAAAGAAATATTATTGTTTAACCTTTACTTAAATTCATTGTAATATAACTGCATGTTAATTATAGAGAAGCAGACACTCAACACTGAATATATTACTCTTAATATTTTTGATTAGTGTATTTTATAACTAAGCAGATTATATGTATAGATTGGAGAGAGGAACTACATTCATAGTCTGCCTGTATTCACAAGGGGTCCAATATGTTGCACATTCTTTGCATAGCTATAACTCATTGCAGAATTACCATTTTAAAGCCTGAGTTCATGCAAATGGCACAGAAGCAGCGGCCCAATTGCCTGACAGCCTATAAAAACAGCCATTGTATATGATTAGCTCTTCTTGGAAATAAAATATCTTAAATCTAAGGCTCCATCTTAGTCTGTTTTTTTAACAAAAGAATGGATTTTTCATGCCATGATTTGCCTTCCGCCTCAACACAATCAAAGCTTGCGTTTTAAAAGATTCACAGCAAGGCTCCATTCCTATTCTGCCGATGTGAACATATTAAAAACATGTCGCAATGCATTTCAAGCCTCAGAGATCATACTTCATTTTAAGATGGGAACCTCCAATTCTCTTTATGTAATATTTGATGTGGTATCACTGAAAAATACTGAATATAGCAAAATGTGTTTTATGTTAAAGTTAAAATTGACAAAATGGAGCATAACAGGTGACAAGAGATGCACTGGCTTTGGGATCTACTGACGAGGAACGTTCATCCATCTGGGAACCTTCTCAGGGGCATCTACCCATCAGTTAGTCATCAATGATGCTATCATTATGAGATCATAGTAAAAACTTGTTTTCTCAAATTTAAGGTTTTAAAAAATCCATTGCTCTTTAATAAAAAACAAAAATACTCTGTGCTGCTTCAGGTACAGAATTAACAATTGTTCTAATTCGATATGGGTGCTAGCTGTGCGCTGTTCTGGAAAATGTTTCAACTTACATACACTATATGCCTATACAGTATACTACATCTACACTGTAACTGTACTCCTTTGAAAAGCTAAAATACATGATACAATAGAGAAAATTATTATTAAAGTTACAGTAACGTAAATATCGCAATTCAAATGTATTTATGAATATCGAATATGAAGTGTGAGCTGCGTATATGAAGCAATGTGATGTGTCCAAGTTATCTCCTTTTTTTGATGTGGTGGAAAGGGGCTTCTGTACAATAAATATGACTAATGAAACCCTGTCCTTGTCTTCAGAGGTTATGACCTGCCAAACGATAAAGGCCATATCAGAAAGTAATGAAGTGTGCAACAGGAAAAGGAGTCAACAGAGAAGACGAGAAAACAGAAATGGACGGACGGAAGTAAAACACAAAACCAGGAATGAGGATTGCAAACCAGATGACCTGAAAATGTATTGCAGAAACATAAAAGCATCCCAGGAAGGCCCCACCAACCCCAAGAAGGCACATGCCTCGGTCTTTGTTGGTGTTCTTGATGTGTCCTTGATAGCGACAATATTCTTCCTCTGGGACTTCAGGAGATCATTCCCAATGAGGCTGCTGATGTCTTCTGGAAGAATCACTGGCAGAAGTTCCAAATCTCAGCCTCCATGCCAGGCTGATTGAACACATCTCTAATCTACTTCTGGGTGTTCCGAGCACCTAGGTTTTTGTTCCCCAAGGGGGTGTGTGTGTTCCAGATGCATCACTGTGTCATTTTCTGCCCTGGGCACCACCAACAGCTTGGTTAGCTCCATTGTTTAATTAATGTGACCACATAGTACAGGATGTTGTTCCAGACAATGAAATATGGGTTGTTTACTGTCCACAACTATGGTTACAAGTGCTCACTAACCAGGGTGCTGGCATGAGTCTAAAACCAACTCTCCTTTGGCTGGATTTTGTAGGGTCTGGAGGAAAAAAATAAATAAATATCTTTCAAATCCCCACTATTTCACTAAATGGTAACAATTGCACTTGCCTCAGGAAAATGAAAAAACAAATAATAATAAATTCTATACATCCAAATCAAACCCAACAAACTCGTCTATGAAGGCCATCATTTTAAATGTATTATTTTATTGTTGTTATGTAATTTTAAAAAATTCAAGCCCACAATAAAGAACAGAAAAGTCACTCTCTTTTTATCTATACTTCATGCTCATAATTTTGCTGCTCATCACATTACTTGTAATTGTTCTATGTACTGCATAGTACTGTCTGTTTGCTTAAATATAGCCTTTAAGATCAGATTGCATTCTCTTCCAGGATTTCAGTGTCATATATTTTTTTTCTAAACCAAAAAACATTAAAACCTTTAAATTTCAGTGAATAAAAAACATTTATTCTGAACAATTCAGCAAAATGATCTATAATCTTTTTGAAGGATATCATTCAACTCCCTAATTCCATGACTGTGTAATATTCTCTAAGAAGTCGGAATAAATAACTGATATGTAAACAATACCGAATTTCATTGTAGCTGATTGTGCCTCTCAGAAGGCTGCTCTGCCATGCCGACATGTTGTCATGGACACTGATTACCGTTATTCAGGACTCTATCATCCACAGTTATGTGGAATAGCCTATACAAAAAGAGCAACAACTTGTAAGTATATATGGGGGCGAAAATAAATAATAAAATATGAAAAAGAAAAAGAGAAAAAAAACAACAATAACATCATGCAAATTCAAATAATATGCCATTCCAGTGGCAATGGCCCTTTGATATGACTGAATGCTAAACAACTGTTAGCTAATGACGTGAAGTGCGGAGTGGAATGGGAAAAGCTACACCACTGTTCTAAAGTTTAGGGTCACTTACAAACTTCTTTATTTCTGAACGAAATGCATGTTCTTTTTTCATAAAAATAACATCAAGTGAATCAGAAACGCAGGGTAGACATTGCTAAGGTTGTAAATTGTGTATTGCATATCGTTGTATATTGTATCTGATTTTCAATGTAATATTTACATTGGTGTACAGAGGCCCATTATCAGAAACCATCAGTCCTGTACGTATTTCAGTTACACATTGTATTTGCTAATCAAAGTTTTTCATTTTAAAAGGCGAATCTTAACATTAGAAATCCCTTTTGAAATTGTGTTAGCACAGCTGAAAACTATTGTGCTGGATAAAGAAGCAATAAAACTGGGCTTCTTTAGGTTAGTTGAGTATCTGGAGCATCAGCAGTTGTGGGTTTGATTGGAGACACAAAATGGCCGGAAACAAAGAACTTTCTTCTGAAACTCATTGGTCTATTTTTGTTCTGTGAAATGAAGGCTATTCTATGTGAAATTTCTAAGTGACTCCAAACTTTTGAACGGTAGTGTACAGTATGTGAAGATTGGGAGAGCAGATTCTGATGGTTGTTGTTTAAAACGCTAACTTGTGTCAGTATCATGTGACGGTGTGTGGATGGTATATACTTCCTGGGATTTGTTGATCTGTTAGTGTGTGTGTGTGAGACGCACTTGTTAAACAATCATATAACTGTGTGCAACGTGCGTTATTTTTTGGGTTAAATCCCTGCCCACTCCCTGCATTTCAGTCGCCGCTGGCTCCGGTCAAGAAGCACAAGCATCTAAGACAAGTCATCTTTCCTCAGTGTTGCAGCTCTTGTCTGACCACTGGTACAGAAATGCTGTTGATGGCTGAGAAGCGTACTAAGCGTATTATTCTTAAATTATTTGCTATTTTGTAACTATTTTAGACATTAGCGACTGTGGATTGTCCGAGCCCAAAACATAGCAGAGAAAAAAAGTGAAGCCTAGTAGGGTTAGCAAGAATAAAAACAAATTACGATGTGCCAGGCAGACACCTGGGTATTTCTCAGTGTCTCAGTGTTAGCTAGCCCGCCCTTAGTGGCTTGCAGCAATAAGAAAGAATACAAGAATCGACTCAAGAGCGACATCTATATAAAACGTACTTTAAGGAGATTTTATCATTCGACTTTATGTTTCGAATTTTTGCTCCAAGACAATTTTTTATAAGAACTAGTAAATTCTGCATTAATCATTATGTGGCTGACTGGGAGTTTAAACAACATGTTAGGGATCAATCCAGAAAACTCACACCAGCAAGCTACATTGCATCAGCAATCCTGCCCACAATAGACAGTCATGTCAGCATTGTACCTGCTATTACTGTAATATATTATTAGTAGTATATTAATATTATATTAATTATTATATTAACTGTAACTTAATTTTGTAAGAACCACCATGTCCAAAACAAGGACAAAAGGCAAAAAAACAAGCAAAACTAAAGTTTTGAAATAATTTAAAAACTTTATTAAAAATTGGTGTTATTAAAGGACAGGGAAAAAGCCATTATTTTGACCATCTGTTACTAACCCTGACAGTGCATACTGTGATGGGGCTAAGCTACAAAGCATGCAGGCAATGGTGGGTGAGCCATCGAGAGGCTGTATTTATTAAATAGCAGTCAGGCTGATGTCTGGAGAAGGGAGAAACTCGTAAACTGTGAGCCTGGGAGACAGCTGCTGGCACCCTCACTCTGTGCCAGGTTTGTCTAAAAATGAGAGTTCAGTGCGAAGCAGCAGGTGTCGCTACAAGGAAATGAAAAAGGTTCGGTGAGAACTAGACGCAAAAGCACATATAGAATAAAGTGTATCCAAAAGGTAGCTCCACTTATCACAATCAGATTGTGACTGAGGCAGTAAGATTGCCATCTTGTCAAAGAGGCAGGGCAAACGAGGTGGTGGCAGTTATTGTGATAATTTGGCGCGGCTCTTCTGTGGCATGCTGGCTGGCCAAAACACCAGACCTAAAATCTGACAGGCGGCTGCTGCCCAAGGTGTTGTCCCGCGCAGACTTCCACTCGCCCATCGCTCAGCATGCGTGTGTACCTCCCAAAGGTGCTATTGTGACAATACCATTTGCATTATTTTAGAGAATGAGCTTTGCAGCAACATTTCACAAAATATTTAGCCCAGTGGTAATATTTTGCCGATATTTTTCCTGGCAATATGACCAGTGTGTATTTTTAAATCTCATTCATAAAACAACCAATACTGAACTGAATTAACGTAGTTTATCATTGAGAGAATTAATTGAATAAAAATTTAGAATTGATATAGGTCAATGTGTCACATTCCGTTTATATTGTATTCAGAAATGTTTATGTATTTACATACACAAGGCAGGAGTACACCCTGGACAGGAGACATATTTTCACACGCACAATCATGCTCTGTGGGCAAATTAGGGACCGCAATTTGCCTAATTGCCTCTCTTGCAGGAAGAAAATGGAGTACCTGGAGGAAACAAACTCAACATGAAAAGTCCAGACACACAGAGCAGAGGCACGATTTCCTCATGTATTAATTCTTTCTACTTATGAGTAGAGACATTTACTTAAATGTTTTCAAAGCTGTTTTATTGAATGTATGGATTGCTATTTTAAGGTAATACAACAGGGTTATACAAGTACTTTTATTATTTCTTAAATATTTTTCGCACATTTATGAAGAGTATATCATCACTAACCATTCTAAGATTGCAACTGTACCTTACAATGTTACTGCTATCATCACAAGCTATTAAAATAATAATCACCATATTTGGTTTCATTTTCTGGAACATATTGCTGCTTCTATAAAAATTCAAACAACTCACAGAAAGATTAGACAACTTGGAAAAAAGAATCTGGAAATAGGCTTAAATATTCGTACAAAAGCAGCCCACACAACACAGAAAGCTGTTGGGAAGGACTAACATATTAAGTATTTCCACTCTGGCATTCCATTCTTTGGTTAGTCCTCACAGAGCTGTCATTTATATTTGCTAAATGTGTAAAGTAACTTTGCTGCTTTAAAAGATGATTTCCTGAATGCAAACAATGCCAGTGAGGAACCAGCAAGAAAGATAAGATGCAGAAGTACTTATGTTTTGTAATTCTTTTCATAAATATTCAAAAGTTTTGGAAAATCAGTGAGAAAAGGCAAATACCCTGTGTTTTACCTCATAGTTTTATCTCTATTTGAAGTTTCCTGCATAATTCTTAAAAAATAGTTTACCTGAGGACAAAGGCCATGTAAAGCACAATTAATTCATGATGTCAGATGCCTTGGGGTAGAATGATGGGTCTTGGGGAGTTTACTAAAATATGTATAATTTTCGTAAGACTGGGAAAGACAAAAGAAGGGTCATAAAAACAGGTACAGGACAGCAAGTCTAAGCCATCCCTCCCACACTGCCAGGTTTTCTCAGGGATCCTCGCATCCTACAGACTGGATACTGCAGCATGGTGGTAACCTTCGGGATTTGGGGCCTCTGACTGGATAGGAGGTGGCGGAACAAGGTATACAGGAAGAGGAATCAAGTGTGGATGTTTGGTGGAGCCGGAAAAAAGTGCCAAAACGCATCACAAACCCAGGACTACAAACTGGACCAATACATAAATCTAAACATACAGCAAACTAAACACACAGGGCATGAGAGCAATGTCTTGCACTCCAGGAACCACAAGACTGAGCCCCAAGCAACACTTGCTTCTCAGTATATATTGGGCCCAGGACTTTCAATAATAATTAGGTCCCTAGTGACAGAAGTGTAACAAGAACAATGTGCAACCCTCTGGTTGAATAAATGAATAGTGAGCACCTGTTGTGTAAAATAGGCATTAGTGATACTCATACAGCATTTTGAAAATTATTGTACTACAGATACATGAGAGAATAAGGTACAGCAGGTACAGTACAGCAGTACAATATACAGTATATATGTCACATGGACGATAAAGCTTTTGGGAGTAATTTGACAATTTATTGCAATATATTCTGGTTTCTTTTGAATACATGAATAAAGATATACATACATTTTTTTAAATGTTAGGGCTCTGTTTTGGCAATCTAACGCAAAATGTAAAGTGCGAGGCACAAATAACATTTAACCATTGTAGTATATTGACAGCGAAAAAAGCCGAATTTGTGCCAGCGCAAGGCACAAAAAGTGAGGGAAATGATTTTTTGACCTGTTGAATTCCTAAGTTGACCCATTCATAAAGAAATGAGAAGTCTATAATTTCACTGCTGGGTTAATTTTAGCATCAGAAGATTTCCAGCAAAACAAATAACGAAAAATCTTTATGCTACAGGTACAAATCAATTTGTCTAGGGAAAAAATGATTTGATCCCCTATAAAACCATCAAGAAATTAGGTCAAGTAGATGCTCTCATCTGACCACAACACTAACACAACACAAGTAGTACTTAATTAAATATTAACTGATACAAAGCCATCAATCACATTCAAGCGTATTACTTTGTTAAATATCTTCTTGGGTCACTAACCTGTCTATGTCTTCATACTTATCACCATGGGGGAGACCGAAGAGCTGTCTTTGGACATCGGAGGTAAGATTTTTAACCCTCACAAAGCTGGAATTGGTTACAAGATCATCTGCGAGCAGCTTGGTGAGAAAGTGACAAGTGTTGGTGCAATTATTCGCACCTTGGTCGGGAATCCCAAGGAAGATCTCGTCTCATGTGGCCCTAACAATCTTAAGATTGTTGAGGGCTAACCCAAGATCTACATGGCAGGACCTCATTAATGATCTTAAAGCAGCTGGGACCACAGTTACGAAGAAAACCATCGGTAACACATTACACCGTTACGGTTTCCCTTATTGTGCATTTATGAAAATGGTAATTAATGTTAAAGTTATTATAAGTTTGCTTGTAATTACCATCTACTCCGTCATTTATTGATTTGATATGACTTCAGAGTAATTTAGCAAAGTAAACGACATTGGTTTTCATTTACTTTAGCTCTACGTGAGCTGTATTTAGCAATTTACTTTAATTGCACTTACCACTGTGACACTCCCATTGCTATACTGTAAATAGAGACACGTTTGTTACTTAGATAATGCACAGTCAACTATCACTAACACACAGTAATTCATTGGTTATTGGAGCTAATAAAGTTCAATTATAAATAAGAAGACCTCCAGTCCCTGATTCTCTGACCGGAATCAACTGTTCATGTTGGCTGCTTCGTCCAGCGTTTGTGAAGTGTAGAAGTGCTAAGCTACAGGTTTGAAATTCTGCAGTGTTCGCAAAGTACCCCTGCTCAAAAGGGCCAATGTTCAGGCCCGTCTGAAGTATGCTGAAGAAGACCTGAGTAATTCCAGTGAGGTCTGGAATTCGAGCTGTTTGGCATCAGCTTCGTTCACTGTGTTTGGAGGGAAAAGAATAGTGAGCATAACCCCATCCCTACCATCAAACTCGGAGGTGGAAGCATTATGCTTTGGGGCTGTTTTACTGCCAAGTGTACAGGACGGCTGCCCCACGTCAAAGGAAAGATAGACAGGGCCATGTACCATAAAATCTTGGATGTGAACCTCCTTCTTTCAGCCAGGGTACTGAAAAAGCTTAAAGATTTGGAAGATATCTGCAAAGAGGAGTGGATGGGAATTCTGACAGCTGGACTTGCAAATGATAGTTACTGCATCAAGTACGAAAGCATGTCTTCCAAGGGATCAATTGGTTATTTGTCAGGATAAATGACAAATTGCTTTCTAATTGTCACATATTTTTTTTCTTGCTTGTTTTGTTGATAATCTACCTTTTGCTGTTAAAATAAACCAACCAGTAATATTATAGACTTTATATATAGACTAATTTTTTTGTGAATGGGTCAACTTAATTCAGTAGGGGGTCGAATAATCCTAGTATAGTATATATCCTAGTAAGTATATACACTGTATACATATATGTATGGTTACATGAAAGGACCAGTTGTATATATAATAAAACATATATGAATGATATAAAATTTAATTACAAAAAAACATTAGTGCACTTCGAGCACGTACCTGTTTCAGTAATATGTGGACATTTCAAAAGCGCGCCACTTCATATTGTTTAATAATACATTATTGGCTTTGGACATGGTTTCTTTGGTCAAAAGCATGCAAAGTCATTTGTTGTTTTAAAAACATTCACGTTTGGCATAACAATGAGGAATGCGGTGGTATGAAACTAGCTAAACCACCTAGTGTCGCCGGTGCAAAATAGGGCCCTTAGAGCAAGCATGACTTATCAATTGTGGGTTAGTTGTACCCTTGAATAATGATTTACTAAATATGTAAATCTACCGATTTTCTCACCCCCAGCATGGCTAAGTGCTGCTCATGTTCTACTTTCTTATAACCACTTCTTCACAGCCTGTAAACTGTAGGCACTTTAGTACATGAAAATCCAAAAAGGGCCTCTGTTTCTGTGAACTATAAATTATTTGAAATTTAAATTTCAACATCAGATACTTCTCTAAATAAAAAAGTGCTTACATGTGTATACAAAGTTGCCACCCTGCACTATTATAACGATATAATATATATTATAACAGATCATCACCTTCGCATTGCTTCATGCTATACAGGGAGCATCACAGATTGTACTGTCTGCACACTGCTGTTGGAAGCGCATTGTAGGCATTTATAGTGTGATGTACAAGGAGCCAGATTTTATGCTGAGAATTTGAACAGCACCACAAAATGGGAGACATCCTATTTAGTGTATTACTTAGAGAATAAGAAGTGATTTCAAATACAGCCTTCGTTATACCTGTGACTGACATAACTGTAAACTAACAATGTAAATCAAAGATAGCTTGTTACACCGCATCATATAATAAAACCACATTACGCAATAACTTCCTGCATTCCCACATTTTGTAATAATCTGCCACATTTTATGAAAAACTTTTTATTATAATATGCAGCGGATTATTACACAATATGGGAGATCTTACATGACAAAGTGAAAACTCATTTTTTTAAGTTATTACATAATGTGGTTATTGCATCATGTGATGTTACCTGGCTGGACTATGCTGTAGGTTTTTTGACTAATTAAAACGGTCTACACCTATGACCCAGCCCTATATTCCCATAGTGACCACCGTAAAATGGCTGCTAAAAATAAGCTATAGTGTGTTACAGTATAGATGAGAGAATCATTGGAGCTTATGAAGTATTATAATCAATATTACAGTATAATGCCTTGTGACTGTCAATACAAGAATACTTTATTCATTCTTATAGAGACCATTATAATGCATTATGAAGGTATGTATGATGCACTATAAATGACAGCTTTACGTGTTACCCAGATGTTACTATGTACTTTTCCATGTTTATTTGTACTTATCCAACTGTAAACTGTAAATACACATTTCCTGTCCAGCGACAGAATTGCAATTTCTGTTGATCAACCGCTTAAAATTGGCACTAAATTATAGCTTATTATAAATGATAAATTATAGGCTAATTGTTAGTCTAATAGTGCCCTTCAAACAGTCTAATGTGCAGCCAATCCTGTGGGCACTTTTCTAACCAGAGCAGCAGCAGTGTCCCCATCTCTGAATATGCTTTTCAAATGAGCATGAATATAGATTTTTATCCAAACAGAAATTTTATACCAGTATTCAAGTTTGTTTTGTGCTGGTATTTGTATCAGAAAACATCAGCCAGTGAGGTTAAAAAAAAGAAAATCTTTTGATTCCTTCTGTTCTCCCTGTCTCATGTTCACAGCCAATTACAGAGGAAGAAGACAGAGCTGTCTCCAATATCAGTTCTCTCTGTGTTTTTCACTTTACTGGCGTGCACACTGCTGTACAGGGAGAGTCTGCCATGAATAGAAAGTGGCCTGTTTTTAAGCTTTATTTCTCTACATTTCTTTTTCTGAAAATAGATACTTTGCCATTCATGTATGACAAAGACAGAACTTCTGAAACAAACAACAACAAAAACAACAACAGCAATAATAATAATAATAATAATAATAATAATAAATAATGTGTTTATTGCTTCCAAAATCATGGTTATACTTTTAAAAAGTAATTTCTTTAGGACACATCTAAATAGTACAAGCTAGGATACATCACCAATCTCTTCCAGCAAACCCCTCAGCCACGCAAACCTATCTAGCCTTGAATAGTCAGTTGACTTTTTTAGATGATATACGGAGTCAGCTGGGGGGTGTTCCACAAAGGGGGACTTCTTGCTTACCCAGGTAACTTGTCGGTTTTAAGGTAGTCTGAGCTGTATGTTAGTCAACAAAGATAAAGTCCATTTAGTGAGGAACACCCCCCTAGCCGAACTATTGATTTTGTTTGCTGGTAAGTAAACAAACAAACAAACACATAGAACACTGTAAAGAAGACGTTGGCTTGCATAAAAAAAAAGAAACACTCGTTTGTTCCATGCATTGTGGTTTCTTTATTGTTGGTGGAATTATACATTGGGTAAGTTCCTGAGTTTATTATTGTTGGTTTATCCTGTATGACAGGTGAGCCTGAATTTCATGAAGAATGGAACAAATTAAAACAAGTTTGAAAGGGAGTAGCCACTAGTTATGCTAGTTGTTTATGTTTTATTCGTGTTCTATTCAGGAAAATATGGTTCAGACTATTAGTGGGCATCAAACTAATCTATTTTACAAAAAAACTTTATTTATTCTACAAAATCTATAGTCGTCCCTCGCCACTTCGCGCTTCGACTTTCGCGGCTTCACTCTATCGCGGTTTTTTCAAATACAGTACTGTGCTCATTAAAGTATATACAGTACTATATATTCATTAAAAAGCTGCTCGAGACAGT
Source organism: Petrocephalus sullivani (assembly GCA_026780845.1). NCBI lineage: Eukaryota > Metazoa > Chordata > Actinopteri > Osteoglossiformes > Mormyridae > Petrocephalus > Petrocephalus sullivani. The sequence goes on along the minus strand of JAODKM010000002.1, from coordinate 22,871,745 downwards.
GAAAATGATACAGCACGCGCTCGGTTGTCTGAGTCAGTTATATCCTCTTCCTATCCTGGCCACTGATTGGCTCAGCCTCACGCAAGTTCATTTCTGTCATACACGCTTCTACATCGCTATGCATCAGAAGCATCTTTGTTTGCGATTTCTGAAATTTTTATCTAAGCCCCATGATGGCTCCTAAACGTGCTGCTTCTTCTAAAGCAGAAAGCTTTATTTTATTTTCATAGGTTAGTGGTTCTGTGCAAGAACGGTGTGTGTAATTAAATGTACAATATTAATATGATATTTGTAACATCCAATATGCCTAATTTTCGCTTATTTTATCTAATATATTGGGTAATATGAGTGTAATGGTGACTAAAGGTTGTTGTTTCATGTCTAGAGGGCTCTAATAACGTTAAGAAATGGTATTTAGAAAGTCGTAATCAGGTTTTCTATGCTCTGACTACGAAAATATTTGATTTATAAATAAAGAATCCTACTTTGCGGAAACTCACTTTCTGCGGTAGTCTGGAACGGATTAAATGTGATGAATGAGGGACGACTGTATTACCACAAAATTCTTAGCTTTGCTATTCGGCAGATTATGTTTGTGACAATAACGCAATATAAGTATAATTTGTGGCCGCAACTATATATACTGCAGTATACAAAATCCAGCCACATACCTTCTCTCTTTCACTTGTGTGGCATATGCAGCTGATATAATGTTTACGTGTGGCTAAATCGATTTAACTATTAGCTACCCCTTCTAAATATTACCAGGCATTACCAGTGAATACAATCTGAGAATCGTTGCATTCATTTACAATTTGTGATTAGATTGGAATGTGATTAGATAAAAATCACCCATTCATTTACAATTTAGATGGGCTTCCACTATAGAAAAAATAGAATGAGGCTATATTTGATGCCTCAAAGTTAAACTGGAATGTCCAAAAAAAACATTGTATTTCATATATACTGTAGTATAATATCATTTAAAAAGCAAGGTTTAAGAAAACCAAATAAAGACATAAAAAACATATAATTATGACGTAAAAAAAGTGTTTACATACTGATTCCTAGCCTGCCCATCCCAAAAGAAAAAAGCCTCAGTCCCATGAGCAGTGTGTTAATGGCAGCCAGATGGTACTCCTTGATTGTAGGAGGCAGCGTGAACTGGAGGAAGAACTGGGGGAGAGGAGTCAAGGAGAAAAATAAAGAAGGGCTGTCTGAGCTTTGCTAATCTGGCCATTTGTTAAAAGCAGTTTTTGTCATTTTATTCATTCAGAGTTTTTAAAAGTACACTGATTGTACACAACTAATGTGTGGCCAGTGGCTGATAATCAGATTCTACATCAGATTCTACCAGCATATTTAGTATGATTAGATACTGATCGATTAGCTAACGATCTGTTTTGGGCCAAATTGAATAAGCACTGATATCTGTACAAGCATTAAGCCACATGCTCAGTGTCTTTCTCACAGAAAAAAGCATCATATGACATATCAAATGAAATTTAAATTTTATTTGAGAAATGCATATTAGTTGTACATTTTATTCTGTAAGGTTTCTCAATTTTGGTGAAACTTCTGGGCATTTGGATATTATGGTGTGTGCAGTCTGTATGCTGTTTTTGAAGATATGGGTATTAACTGAGCGAGTATGAAAGCACCGTTTAAAATAAATTTTGTAAAAAAAATTTGGTGCAAGAAAAGTTGAAAAACAATTGAACAATTATGTATAGAAAATGTCACAAAAATTGCACAGAAGCAATACATAAAACGTCGACATTTTAGAGAGGAAATATTGTGCCTGAGATCCTCGTGAGTGTGAACCAAAAGCATATCTACCAAATTACACCACTTTCATGACTGAGAGCACACTATTTGTGAAGCACCTAGTGAGGAAAATTTTAAGTGGGAAGGGGAATTGGCAGAAAATCAACTTTGCCAATTTTCACTGAATGAGCATAAGAGACTTCAATAGTAATGTCAGTAAGAGTAAAATGTCCAATTAGATGATATCAAGGGTGAATTCGACAAATGAGATTTGCAGCCTTGATATTTTCGTTATTTTCAATGGCCAAGGAAGCATCTTATTTTTACCAAAGATAAACATCAATGGACAAAATTGACGTGGATACATGCTAGGGATATGGTGATACAAGCCAAAACATTTGGTTTTGTTGTCACACACAAGTCTACACCTTTGCAGTTTCCCAGTGTTATCTCTATTCCTTATGGCTTTCAGTTTTTTTTTCTTCCTCTGCACGATTATGGTTTTCTGCAGAATGAGTTGGGGAAAAATGGCTTCAGCACTCCATTTCCCATGAGGCCACAGTCTCTAGAATAATTTGCAGGTGTCAAAGGAGATAGGAGTGGGCTAATATGTCCTATACAAGTCTCCTGTATTGCAACCTCGCTTAGACTCTTGGTTATTTATTGCTATGGTTGTTGACGGAGAACAATGAGATGGGAAGGACTGTTGTCCTTTCAGCACTATCTATAGTAAATGGAATTTCAGCACCAGCACAGCTACATACAAGTCAAGTGATTCCTCTGTTTCCTAATCTTGAGGGGACAAATTAAATGAGGAGCTGCAGGACAAGTTACAAAGCCTGTTCAGGATGCTTTCTCTTCGTAGGAGACAACATTCACCCTTCACTATAGGGATAGGCCAGAGGCCAGAGTACAATATTTTATTTTGACTTGGACCATGGTAATAAAAATATTAAACATTACTTAAGGTAAATTTACCTTTGGACCTAACCTTAAGTTATTTACAAATACAGAGATATATGCATGCTATTATGAAAATTAATTTTATTAGACTGAGAGTGAGATCTTTAGATTTAGGGAAGGATGAAGAATGTTGCCTTACCATCAGCCAAAATTAGTTGGAAGAAAAAAGACATAAAGTGTGCAAAAAAATCTAGAGGCTGATTTAGCAAAAATGCATGAGCGAGTCATATTTAAGGGTGCTTCAAATTTAGAGAAGCGTATGCAAATCACTGGCTTGAGTGAAATGGTTGTGTCATTCATATAGGGATTGCATGCTAGCTCAAATGCAGCATAAAATTGTGGCACACATGCAATGTGTCATACTGAAATGATAATTTCTACCCTCCATTGGAGAATTAACAGTAATGCCACTTAAGGCATATTTGCCAAGTACTGCAATTTATTTCATAATCCTGAAATTGATGATGAGTACAGTACTTGCTGTGTCTGAACACTCCATCCCCTCCAGATCATTGCATAATTGCCAGCTTGTTTGAAATTGCCCCATTAACTGCTTTGAGGTGATACTGGATGCGATGGATTACCTGTTAAAGAACACTGTTGTCCATTAGGCAGCATTCATAAAGCCAAACTCAGCAGGCACATTTAGATGATTTGCTTTGGAAATAATTCTGAATTGTTTTATTTTGCATTAATTTCGAGGATGCACATCTTGAAGACTGCAGCTTGTTTCAGAGGTATATTCTGTCTTGCTATAAACTTTTGAAGTGGAAAATAGCAGATTCACTTTATAGTTAAAGAATTCTGTAGATAGTCTATGTAAGGCTTCAGACAGAAGGATTCAGATTTGAAAGGCTTACCAGGTGCTTGGGCTATCCCAGTGGGGCTATTTATATTGTTTAAGGTTTATTAAAAAAAATAATAATCACTTTGAACAATTCCATCTATATGGGAGAGTAACACTGTTCGCATAACAAAACCATTATCACTACAAAAGAAATGTCCTTATTTCTTTAAATCTTAGAAAAAAAATGAATTTATCGTTAACATTTTGTGAGAATGTACCAGGATTCAGACACATTATTCATTCCATGTTGAGCCTTTTAGTCTTGCAATAAAATATTGGAAATATTCCACAACTCAGTTTTTTGTTCTGAAGATAAGTGTCTTTGTCACCACCCTCTTCTCCATTTATCCCACTGAATTGAGATTTTATGAGTAAAGCTTTCTTCTATTGTTGGGTAGATTACTGTTGGCAATAAAAAAAAAACTCTTGGCAAGTTTTGGGGTGTTGAAGAGCTGCCATAGAAAGTGCTATACATTTTAAGCTAGAGAATGTAAATGATTTCCCTAGATATCTGTGCTCATCAGGGAAAATCTCCACAGCCATATGGCACAGTGATGCGCTTATTGACCAAGATGGATATGGCAAGTGCATGCAGAACATATCCATGTGTTTATGTGCAGAAAATATAGCTAACAATATCTGGGTTTGCCCTATCCTTGTGCCCTGTGCTGCCTGGGATAGGCTCCAGGCCCTCCTGAGACCCTGTCCAGGATAAGCGATTAGAAGATGGAAGGAGGGATTCATGGATGATGTAACCATGCAATAATTATCTGACTGCCAGAGCTACTGGAATTATCTGAAATGGGCTGTTACTGCACCTACAGTATATGACTAAAGCATTAAACTATATTGTCAAAAGTTCTGGCTGTTCCAGTGGACTTTACAGTGATAGATATGCATTTCTTCCCCACTGCTTTGAGCTATTATTGCTGGTTTTTGTCCTTGAGGGTGGTAAGTGAGTAAAACATTTACTTCAGAGTAACTTCTGTTTGATGCCATAAAAAGGGGCTGCTTGTTACCTCCATGGGCTACTCTCTTATTTAATTCCCCTGTATTCTGTGAATTTGTGCCAATATTGCATTGGCCTCTGGAAAGTCGTGAGGACATTGCAAAATCCAGATGCTCTCAAATTGGAACAAAGGCTCACACTAAATCTTGGGTAACCTTCTTCAGTCCTGTGAGCGAGGGGGTGGCATTCTTGTGGGTCACCACGACTTGCGGCAGTCCGAAGGGAACCTCTAGGACTCAGTCATTTTTCTTCACCAAGACTACCAGGACTGCCCTGGGACTGGCATTCTTGCAAATAATTCCCCCTACCGCATGCTCTTCAATAGACACCGCAATCCTTCAAAGAATGCGAGCGGTGTTGCCTGTGGGGATCTAGTGAAGGATGGCATCTATGTGCACATAATAGTCAACACTAGCAATGGGGATTGGGCTTGTGGCTGTTCAGTGGTAGGTCCACAAGAAAAGGGAGTGGATTATACACTTTGAGGTACACATTTTTGCTGTATATATTTATTACGTGAAGGAGAAGAGTAAGCCTAAGACAGGAATTACTGCACCCAAGCAAGTTTAAATGTTCAGAAAACATCTCATGTTGATGTGAAACAACCCTTCCTCCAGCAAAGTCTGCTTATTTTTATAACTGGTAATACTTTATGTTGGTCACACTTGTTTTGAATTCGTGACTCTTCATAAAAAAATATGTAACAACTGTCTAAGATCTGTCATCTATTAATACATTATAAAAACTGATTTAAAAAGTACATTATGCTAAAGGATAGAAGGCAATCTAAATTCTGTAATGCTTCAAGTAAACTTTATAGGGTCATTAATGTATGACTGTGTCTTTGTATTGTAACAAAATGCTTCACAATCTGTTTTATATTTGGATGAAATTCACATATATTTGTAAGAACATTCATATTTGTAAATATTCCTTTCCCTAATGAAGGTGTAATCTCTTTTCAGCCCATGGGATGACAATTTATAATTTAATAAGGTAGCGCTGTGAATTGTAGTTATTTAAAATCCAGTGGTTTTATCATATATATGTGATGAGTGAAATATTTCATGTCTTAATTCTATTACTCACCTCTTCAAGAGTAATCACTAAAAATGATCACAAAATACATAATATGCAGAGACAGGAAATTGTGGTCAAGAAAAACAGAAAATCCATTCTTTATTCCTGTTCTCTTCATTTCTTCGTAGAATGAAGATGGTCTTACAAGTCTGTGTTGTATATTTCATTTGACAAGTCATGACACTTGATCTATAGTACAATGAGGACATAGAGGCAGAGGTGACAGATCGCTGACCTGTACTGATATTAATAACCAATTTACAACCAGACTGAGCATATATATAGTGATGGCCTCTCATATGTATCTGTCTACCAGTTTCATTACATACGTGTGCAGCATAGTGGCTCAGTCAGTAGTACTGTAGCTTTTGCATGGTCTCCTTGTGTTACCATGGATGTTCTCTGGGTCAGCATTTCCCAACCTGGTCTTCAGGGACCCATAGACAGTCCGCATTTTTGCTCCATCCAAGAGCCCTTCCAGACAGTCCACATTTTTATTGTCTGCGGGTCTCCGAGGACCAGATAGGGAAATGAGGTCCCTAAGTCTGCCCCCACAGTGCAAATCTGTCCATACCCAAACAAATATGTTAATGGAAAGATTTGTCTTTGTCCATGGAAAAATGTTTTGATTGAGGACAAAACCTTGCCAGCTACCTTTTTAAATGCAAAGCGATATGGTTAGCTGGACTGGTGTCGTTGTGTAGCTTTTGATGGACTGGCGGCCCCCCAGGGTGTTTCTTGCTCTACAAAAGTCTCCAAGTAGTAGTAATATCGTAATGAATAAGTAGTTGAGAAACATGGGTGGAATATGCACTTTAAACGCCAAAATAGAAATTTTGACTTGAAAATAAGTTAAATGTAAATATGTAACATTCACAAATAATGTATTATTGTATTAGAATTTTGTTTTTAAATATGATTTTCAATTCAATTTTTGGATTGAAAACACAACATATTAACTGTTGAGCAGAGTAAAAGTGATAAACAGTTCAAAATACATTAATAGAACTATGTTAAACAGATAACCAAACTCTTTCTCCTTTTATACAGGGACCTGATAAACATAACAATGGATCCTGTACCCCATGCTCCTGGAGCACCCCGCACAGGACCCCCCAAGGCACACAATCGTATGCCACGTATGTCCACAAAATACATGCAGGAAAACTCCCATGAACCATGACAGAATCCGTATTGTTCCTCCTGGATCTGAAGATTTGACCAATGAGTGGACCTTCCTCTCCAGTACCCTGACGAAGATCTTCCCAGGGAGGCTGAGGAGTGTGCTGCCCCTAAAGTTGGACTATATTCTTTGGTCCACTTTCTTAAGGATTGGGACCACCACCCCAAACCAAAGGCACTGTCTTCAATCGCCACACAATGTTGCAGAGGTGTGTCAACCAAGACAGGCTAACAACATCAAGAGCTTTCAAGAACTCAGGGCGAATCTCATCCAACCCCAGAGCCTTACCAGCAAAGAGTTTCAGGGACCTTAGCCTCCCTGATGGATAAGTCCTCTTCTGATTCTTCTAGCTCTACTTCTTCCAAGAACGGTATATTAGTGAGATTCAGAAGATCCTCGAAATACTCCTTCCGCTGCTTGACTACATCCCCATATGAGGTGAACAATTCTTCCTCCCTTCTGTAAACAACATGAGTAATGCCTTGCTTCCCTTTCCTGACAGAGTCACCTGACAGTTTGCCAGAATACTTTCAAGCCCGACCAAAAGTGCTTCTCCATGACCTCACCAAACTCCTCCCCCATTTTTACTTCAGCAACAGCCAAAGCTGCATTTCACTAAAATAGAATCTTCTATTTCAGGCTCAATGTCCCCTGACTCTCTCGGGATGCAGGAGATGTTCTGCTGTAGGTACAAGTAGTAGATATTCTGAATACAGTCCTCGGTTAGGTGCTCACTATGCTTTTGGGTCTACCAGGTCTATTTGGTGTCTTCCCACGCCATCGGATCCAACTCACTACTAGGTCGTGATCAGTTGACAGCTCAGCTTCTCTCTTCAGCTGAGTGTCTAAACCATGCTGATGCAGATACAATGATATGATTTCAGAATCAATCATCAAACTGCAGCCTATGGTTCTCCAGTGCACGGGAGCATGTGACGATGATAATATGTGATTATATACTGGTGTATAAAGACAGAACAGGCTGAGCCGGTCCCCAAGGATGGCGACCCTCTCATTCCCTCTCATGTGCACCTCCAGAGTGGAGCAGGGTCTAGCCCCTTTCCAGGAGTTTGGTTCCAGATCCCGGGCTGTGGATTGAGGTAAGCCCAACTATATCTAGTAAGTATCTCTCTACATCCAGCTCAGGCTCCTGTCCCACTAGAGATGTCATGTTCCATGTGCCTGTAGCAAGATTTGGTTACTCTGACAAGGCCCCTGCCTTCGACTGTCACCCGATATACACTACATCCGACCCCCACAGACCCTCCTGCATGTAGTAGGCCCACTGGAGGGTGGACCCATGTAACCCTTTCAGGCTATGCCCAGCTGGACCCCGTGGGTAGAGAAGCAGCCACCAGGCATTTGCCCATGGGCTCCCTCCCAGGCCTGGCTCCGGGTTGGGGCCCAGGTCTGTTTTAATAAACGTTTTTAGGAAGCATTCGTTTTGAATATATACTATATTAATAATAAACATTACAATATATGATTATAATGTTTGTTAATATCATAATATATTTGTTATTAATGTTTATTAAACCTGTTAAGGTATGTTAGGATGATAAGGTATACTGCTGATTATGCATGTTGTATGAATGCATTATGAAGGTGCACTGAATGTACTATGAATGCATAATGAATGCATTATGAAGGTGCAGTTGACATAAAGCATTACTAAAGTATTTATCCACTAAGACCTCCACAAAAACATTTACTAAATTTCATTTAGCAGTATTGATCAGTGGTGGAAAATGTACTCAATTTTCAGACTTCAGTAAAAGTACAGATACTACACTGAAACTAAAAGAGATTCAAATAAAAGTAAAAGCACCCAGTAAAATACTACTCAAATAAAATTTAAAAATAACTGTATTTAAAAGTACCAAAAGTAAAAAGTACTGTACATTCCAATCTGTGCAGGTACGAGTGAGTTGTGTGCCCTTTGATGGGTTGACGCCATATCCTGGGTTGTAGCATCCAGGATAGGCTCCCGACCCCCTGTGACCCAGAACAGGAAAAGCGATTACAGAAAATGCACAGATGAATGGGCATTCCAATCTGTTGAACCTATCCCTTTAAATCTACTCAGGACATGTTTGAATACGCCATTGTAAGTTACACCACGGCACAATAAGGAAAAAAATAAGCTGTTTTAAGTAACTTGGCCACAGTCGGAAGTCACTGCAGTGCAAGTCGTGTTGTCAGGCTAGGGCTAGGATTGTACCATATGACGATGTCATCCGTAATCAATGATATCAAACTAGTAACCAGGTGTCAGTATCTGACACTAAGTAAACAACGATTACCACCTTTGCCGGGGAAGTAGGCTTAGGCTACAGAATAAAGCAAGATAACACAAAGACTTATGATTTGGCTTTCGGTTCAGCCTGCTAGCCAGTGTTTCTGACAGTTTAGAGAAACATGTTGCTATTACCTTCTTAACCCCCCCAATTTTATGCGAAGGTACCAGCAAATGTAAATGTTGGTCATTAAGGTGGTAAGCGGCTTACCGTCTCCACCTCCTCAACAACTTCTACACAAGCATAATACCTTTTGAAGTGGTGCAAAATGTAAAACATTTCTCTACCAATTCTTTAGATAGCACGCAACATGTTTTTTAATCGTAATTAAATTGGCCCAAAGAATGATTGTTTTCCACATAGACTAAAAAATCGTAATCAACACGATTGTCGGTACGTTTTAACACCAACCGTTCAGCGGATTATCCACATATCGCTTTTTCATACTTTAACTGTTTTCTGCTCAAAAAATATGCATGCACCCCATCTGGTGCCACATACGTGCATTTATGTATGAGTCTGTATGTGTGGAGGTGTTTGACTACCCAATATTCCCAATATTATCAGCGAATATTATTCTTTAGACATCACCCAGCTCCTGCTGGCACTTCCAGATCTAGCAAAAATGTATCTGATCATGTCTAGCGAATCACTCATTGGAAAATAATAAGTACTGTATAATAAGGGGGTAGAGCAATCCTGTTTTCTGTTCATTTATACCTGGGTAAAATTGAACTCCACCTATTTGTTGCTCAACTGTGGTGCGCTGCATGCTTTCAGCAAATAATATTTTTTTATTGAGTAACGACAGTTTCATGCCGAATGTATTGGAATAAAAAGTCATTATTTGGCTTAGGAATGCAGTGAAGTAAAACTTGCAACAACTTGAAATACTCAAGTACAAATAAGGAAAACAACCTACTTAAGTACAGTAACTTAAGTATTTGTCACTTTACACTCATGCTCTAAGTTGCCAAATGTGTATGAGCACAGGATATAGGCAGTTCAAGACTTGAAAATTTGTTTTTTTCTAAAGCCATTTAGTGATTTGTCACAGATTTTCGTATACATTTTGTACCCCCGCTTCACCATGGGGATCCCCACTCTTCAAATTTGTTCTGGTGGTCTCAATCCTAGACTTGTCTCCAATGCAAGTACGTATGTGCCCTAAGGTGGGCTGGCATTCCATCCATGGCACCCAGCTGAGGCAGCAGCTGAACAACGACGATGAGGAGATGAGAAGGGTGATAATGCAGTATCTGAGAAGAACAGCCTTGAAAGAAATTAAATGAATGAAACAATACAGTCAAATGGAAACCAAGGACTGCTTCCTTAATAGAGGCCTATACATTAACAATGAGCAGAAACGAGTGCCATCTGGAGTAATTACAGAAAACCGCAAGCCATGGCATTATGTAAAACACTGTAGCAATAGTGATTAAGAAACTGCTAACATTAAAAATAGTCATTTTAAGTAATATTTACATTATTTGGCAGAGGCATAAAGTGATAAGTCTGACTTGAAATGCAGGAATTAATTTAAATGCTGAGAACATTATAGGTAGAGTAAAAATTCCGAATGCAAAAATTGGGTGGCATGGTGGCTCTATGGGTAAATACTCCTCTGCCCTCTGTGTGTGGAATTTACCTGTTTTGCCTGTGTCACATGTATTTCATCTATGATCATGTGTGTGTGTTTGTGTATGTGATGTGTGCCTGGTGTGCATCTTGTTTAGGATGTGCCCTTTCCTGCCCTATGCTGGTTAGATTATGGGTGCATGGATTGGGCACTAAGTTTGAAACCATGAATACTGTACTGTGTTCCATGGATGAGTGGATAAAAGTGATATAAATGCATATATTAGGAAAAACTCCTCCTCTCACTTCCCTCGGAAGAAAAGACTACTGAGTACATTAAAAAAAAACACTATAGTGTACTGTGTCTGAGCATGTAGTAAAGGTACACCAGGCAAATATATCAAGAAATCTTTACAGGGATGTGGCAAGGAGAACCATCTCAGAACATGCCTGGAGCTTGCCAGATAGCATAACAGCAGTCCAGTTAAAATGTGAGGAAAAGTTACATGGTCAGATACAATGAAGACAGATTTTTTTGCTGCAATTGAAAGCGCCGCATGCGGCACAAAACTAACACTGCTGATGCCTCAAGAAAGCCGTGCTTATAGGGTGTATTTTGGTAGTGGTATCATGCTGTGAGGATGCTTCTCAGCACTGAAGGAAAAATGGATGGGGTAAGGCAGAGGGAGAAAAAAAATCTTAAAAGAACTTGGCTAAAACACTGAAGTTCATAAGAAAAGCTACAATTCCGCATGACAAGGATCCTGAGCGGAACTTTTTAAGAAAAATGAAATATTCCTGGTAAAGAATCCTCTGCCATACTTTCTAAGAAGCGCTTTTTATGTGCATCTAGATCTAAATGTCAAGGATTGTTGTTTCTTAGGATGACGATTTGAAAGGATTCCTATTTGTTTATTTATTATACATTTTTTTAAGAAGGATGCCCCATTTCTTCTGCATACTCTGGTTTTGCCTCCCAGTCCAAAGGCATGCGTTTTGGCTCTTTAGTGTCCCTAGTGGTCTACTGTGGGTAACTAGCACTGCATCTAGGGTGAACCCTTGACTTATGCCTTATACTGGGACCCAGTTTGGGATAATTCATTAGAATATGGATTTAGGTATTTTTTCAAGACTGATGGTTCTGTTCTTTATTGTCATTGTGTACACTGGTATAATGAGACTAGAATAGCAGTGTCCCAAGTGGGACAAATAA